>CP139506.1:398847787-399447787 GCA_021014915.2 Artemisia tridentata subsp. tridentata | reverse complement strand
ACGTTTTGATAATCACAAAATGTAAAATCGTTAATCGGAAAATTATGACGTAAACAAGTATTTAGTTGTAAATATCTATTTCTACAACTCAAATCACTTAAGGTATGAATGAACTAATGCTTAATGCATTATATGATCAAAGGAACATTTTCTTAAACACTAGATTTTTTATAAAATGTCAAAAACATTTTATATCTTTTAGAAAAATATTTTTGGTAATAAATAAAAAGGTTTAATTCATTATAAATTTATGAATTCAAATTTTCAACCAAAATCAGTAAAATGTTCCAGAAAAACCTTCCCCACAAAAAGACAAAACTGGGCAACGGCTAGGGAGGGCGGCCCCCTTAATTATGCTAGGCGGCCCCCTTAAAATTAAGGGGACCGCCCCCTATTTAAGGGGGCCGGCCACGCTCCAGTAGCTTCCAGCTGTCCAGTTTTCTGCCTATAAATACCAGCCTTCCCCTGAATTTTTACTCACCTTTTGCACCCCAAACTTTCTGTTCTAAATCCTCTCTAATCCTTGTAAATACTTTCTAAAATCCTTTGATCATATTCTCTTAAGCATTGGTCTCCAAGTGATCCAAGCTTCATCCATCCAAGTGCAAAAGAAGAATACTTCTATCAATCAAGATTAGAAGTATTACAACTTAGTATCATCTTGTTACTTAAGTTGTTAGTTTAACAAAGTTTGTAAATCATTCATTCATTTGTGTGTAAGGTGTGTATAGTAGATTAGTGTTGTGTGTAAGTAGTGAAGAAGTTGTATAAGTAGTTGTGGTATAGAAGTTGTGAGGTCATAGAGTAGAAGTTGTGAAGACATAGTGTAGAAGTCGTGAACCCGTGGTGTAGAAGTTGTGAAGCCGTAGCTTAGAAGACGTGAAGTCGTTGTGTAGAAGTCGTGAAGCCGTAGCATAGAAGTCGCGAAGCCGTAAGGTAGAGGTCGTGAAGTCCTAGTGTTGAAGTTGTGAAGCCGTAGCTTAGAAGACGTGAAGTCGTTGTGTAGAAGTCGTGAAGCCGTAGCATAGAAGTCGCGAAGCCGTAAGGTAGAGGTCGTGAAGTCCTAGTGTTGAAGTCGTGAAGCCGTAGCATAGAAGTTGTGAAGCGGTCGTGTTGAAGTTGTGAAGTCCTAGTCGTGAAGTCCTTGTGTTGAAGTCGTGAAGCCGTAGCATAGAAGTTGTGAAGCGGTCGTGAAGTCCTAGTCGTGAAGTTCTAGAGTTCAAGTCGTGAAGCCGTTGTGAATAAGTCGTGAAGAAGTTGTGTTGTGAAGTTGTGAGATTGGTTCTAGCTACGATTAGAACTCGACATTTAGCTTTGTGTCGTTAAGCCGGTGTAAGCCAAAGTCGTGTAAGGTTTTCTCCGCCATAAGGGAGCTTATTGAAGTTGTGAAGAAAACTCTCGAGCTAGGTGCTCGGGGAGTGGAGTAGGGCAAGGAAGGTGTCCTTGTAGCCGAACCACTATAAATCTCTCGTGTCTCGGTTAGATCTTTCCATCCCTTATTTATTTCTTTACTTACATCGCCATTACTGATGAAGCGAAAAGTGTACCGCTTTTAAGGGGTCATTTAAGCCCTAAATCGTATTTATTTGATCAAATATTGCCCTAAATCGTTCCTTTTGTCATTTTAGGTACTTTTGAGGAGAAATCTGGAAAAGGAGGCATTTTGGACGTTTTTGGAGCATAAAAGTGAAGAAAACGGCAAAGTCTCAAAAATCGGCTAAAAGTTACCTTTGACGGCGTCATGGCTTGGCAAGAAAAGGTGGATGTGAAATTTACTCATGATAAGCCAGTGAAAATTGCATGTGAATTCTGACGGCGTCACGCTTTAAACCTGATCAAAGGCGTCACGGCTTAATTTAGAGAGGGACGGCGTCACGTTCAAGGTCTGACGGCGTCAAGCCTTGATAAGCCAGAACGGATTTTGGAGAGCTAAAGAGGGACGGCGTCAAGAAGGTCATCCGGGAACCCTAAAAGCGGCGAGGTGACGGCGTCACACTCCATAACGTGACGCCGTCAGATGTAAAAATCTATATATAGTTTTCTAATTTTTTGTCATTAGTGGTGGAACTTAGTGTGAAATTTTTGGGAGAAAACCCTAAGACGATTTTAGCATCTTTTTCAAGGCTTTTTGCCTTGAGATCTTCCATGTTACATTGAAGATAAGTTATCAATTAATCATTCAATATGTCTATGTGTTGTTTGATTCTATCTTATTCTTGTCTTTTGATTAACATGTTAGGCTAGATTTATCTTGTGTTTGCTTAGATCTAATGAAACCTAGCTATTGATTATTGGTTATTAGTGTGTTATTAGTTGTATTGGATGATTGTTTATCTATGTTAGGCTTAAGAAAACTGGCTAACTTCCTATTCGGTAACTTGCTTGAACGTCTTAAGAAACATGAACCAATGCGTACTAAAGGTTTTTATGGTTGTATTTAATGCACAAGCGAATTCTAGTGATCCCATGTTAGGAGCTTCCTAGCCGGCTCGACATAGGAGTGAAGTAGGAGCTTGTAGAGTTGGGGAAGTACGTACGCCACCCCACGATTGGTATTAAGGAATACACCCGTCATCCACGCGACTAATACACACTAATCAACCGGTAAAAGATAGTTAGGGAGTAAGGAAATCTAAGTAAACACATTTCTCTACACATAAGTTTTCACCAAACTTTTTATTTTCAGTTATTTATTTTATTTGCATTTGTAGTAATTTGGGTTAGTTGACTAGCAACTAATTCCGCCCACTCTTTCAAACCCGAGATTTTACTTGCTTTCATAAAAATATAAAAACATAAAAAAGAATCTTCCTCAACCCTTAGACCTATTAGAGTAGTCTTTCATACCTAACGAACACTATTCCCTGTGGAGAACGATCAATCCTCCGTACTTACCACTACACTATACTACATCGGTCAGGTACACTGCCTGGTGGGGTTGTAAGCCTCTTGAGATCCCTCGAGAGGTAAAACCTGTTGTAAGGTTGCAAAACCACGCATCAAGTTTTTGGCGCCGCTGCCGGGGAATAGTTATTGTTTAGGTTGAATTTTTATTTTATTAGGTCTACTCACTAGATTCCTTTCTAGTGAGATTTTTATTTTATTTTTCTAGGTTTTCTTTAGTCTATCTTATTTCTTTGTTTGTTTGTTCGTAATTTCCATTGACTCTTCCGTTCACCATTATGGACAACGCGAATCCACCATACTACCAACCACGTAATTCACCCACTCCATATGACATCTTGATGTTTAAACAACATAAAGATGAACCTCTCTATGATGCATGGACTCGTTTTAAATATTTACTCCAAAAAGTCTCTCATCATAACTTCGATTTTGGGTCCCTAACTCAAATCTTTTACAATCATGTCGACCGACATGCCCAAAGGGACATTTACCATATTGCCGGCAGGGATATTAGGGAATTAAGTGCTGAGAAAGCATGGGAAGCTATTGAGAATTGTGCCCAATATTATTATATGGTAGACAACCCAACAAACATTAATACAAGTCAATTGACCACAAATTTCAAGGATCATGAAACAAGTTTGTTTGGGGATGAGGGTAGAGTTGAGCCACCTAGCTGCATATCATGGTTAGGCACTACCATAATACAGGGTGAACACTTAGGTTATCTTGATGTGATGGAGGATCTAGCCGAGCATGATCACATTGATCAAAAAGACCTAGGTTTTATGATCGATGACGATGAATCTCAAGAAACACATGATGAATCTTTTGGGCAATTTGAATATAGCAGTCAAAATATTCAGGATGATCCTTATGATTCGGACATTGAAGTTGAGATGCCTAGAGAAGCACTTGAGATACTTGGTAAAATGTTAGGGTTAGATCCTACTAAAACACATGATGAGGATATAGGTGATCTTGACATAAGGAATGATGAGGTAAGTAACATAAGCCCACCAAGTACCCCACAAAACCCACCATCATTTGAGGCACCCACACCACCCGTGACTTACCCGGAAGAAGTAGAAGAGACTTTAGGAATCCCGATGGAGGTAGAACCTTTGAACCAAACACAACTAGAGGATATAGGTTTGAATGCTTATAGTGATCACAACCTTACTCTTAGTTCTAGGGGATTTCCTATTTTTGATGAACCGGAGCCTCAACCAAAACCGTTACCTAATCTTCCATCTTTAGATGTGAACTTAGGAATTGAATTAGGTCCCGACCCACCCATCAAACCATATAGTCCGGGTAGTTTTATGTTGAAGGTAGTAGACTCTAAGCCATGTGGAGTGGAAGCTAATATAGGAGTGAACCATGACCTTACATACTTACATCACCCATTCATGATTGATCACAAGAAACATTATGGGTTTAAACCGGGTTTATTAGGTCAAGATGGATTCCCAACTAGGAATCTCTCGAAGTTGATAGAAGATGATCCCTTTTTAGGAAGAAACTCAAAATCACCCATTGACCAAAGTGAACTAGGCAAGGTTATGATGAAAGGAGCACACCCCTTTGAGTATATAATTCATCCACCACTCTTTCCTCACGTGGCATACTCCTACCGAGCTGGTGTGTATCGCTACTATCACCCGCACTTAATCCTAAGTGTAGGGAAAACCTCTCCTTTATCCATTAAATAAGGGTAGAGTCAGGCTCATGACTCGAACAAAAACAAGCGCTTCTTGGGAGGCAACCCAAGCTTTATTTGTTTTTTGTGTTTATTTATTTGTTTGTTTGTTTTTATTTGTTTCCGTATGTGTGTTTAATTTTTATTATTATTGATTCATGTTCAAAAACTAAATTGTGAAAATGCTTTATCTTGTTTTTAACTTCGTCTTAACTACATATAAAGGTATTTAGCAAAAGATAAGTGTAAGGGAAATCTAAATCGGTTTATTAGAACAAATGAACATGAATCACAATAATATTAAATTAACATACATATTAGTATTCGTTTGAGTCAAATGCTTGTATCGAGTCATAGTGATGTTTTGCAGGATTTCCAGGAAGTAAGGTAAAGGTTTTTCCAGAAATTTTCCGGAAACTTAAAATGAGAATTTTTGTCAGGTCATTTCTGACGGCGTCAGGGTTTATAACCTGACGGCGTCAGATTTAATTTTCAGAAATTTTTGAAAGTTTTGTTTTCATAAAAAGTTTTTATTAAAATCTCCAACTTATAATCTCCAGGAATCTGCAAAATTATCATTCCACAAGCATTATATCCTTATATATATAGACTTTATCCCGCCGATGTTATGCAGGTTTTCGTGTTTGTTTTCTCAGGTTTAACAGGTTATTTTGGACAAGGAAATGTTTTTGAATCAAGCTTATGGCGATGCATTAGTCATGGAGCTTCAACATTACTTTGGAAGAAGATTTAACCATGTTACTTCATTATCCACCAAACGAATCAGGGGAGTATTTGATTTCATTCTTTTACTTTATACTTTTACATCTTGTTATTTGAACATTGGGGACAATGTTCATCTTAAGTGTAAGGGGGGGTAAAAATACGATTTTAGAGAATACAATTACGCTTGATTTTTGTTTGTTTAATAGTTGATGTGTAATAAAACTGAGATAAATACCTGTTAGGGTAATTTTAGTGCCAAATTTAAAATTTTTTACAACATATAGGAGTGAAACTTTGATCTTAATGAGCGTCTCACGGATAGGAGTTATATGACTAGCACAAAAAAACCGTACCACTAAAAAATTTTCCACCCCCAAATATGTGAGGTTCGCCCCTAGAATTGGTAGGAAAAGCATTTATGCTATGATGTGTGTACCGGTAGCACTTAGATTCTAGAACTTGCGTTAGGACCATTCCGAGGCCACAAGTGAGACTACATTCGTGTAGTTAGATTTACTACATGATAAGAGGCATTAGGATTAAACCCATTGTTTTACACCTGTGTTTTTGTTATAATTACTTTGGCTACATTAGTCAAGTAATTCTCCCCACACCCTTTGCGTTGTACTCATTTTTAGTACACGATACCCCTAGTACACCCCTCAGAGCCTATCTTTTCGTTTCGACCTTTAAGCATTTTACTTAAAGGAAGAATTTGTTACACCCCACTTAAATGTACACCCAAATCGCCTTAGCCTACCTTGTATGCACTCATTTTTAGTGCATTATTGTGACAACATTTGTTTAAACCCAAGTTAATTATCTAGTTGATTACATGGTTGCTAAGTCGAGTCATATCCTTGTACATATTGTTTTGGGACGATTGGGACTCATGGGTAAAGTACTAGTGTAATGGAGTAATGGGGAAGAACGTCATTCATTACCCCCATATGTGCTAAATATTTTAAAAGTACTCCAAGTTTTTCGATTATCTTAATTCGAGTCATTAGAATAGTTATTTGTAAAGTTATGTAAAAATTCAAGTGTAAGGGGAATGCAACGCCCCTATGATGTATTATTTTGGATGGTAGGGCAAAAGTGTATGCAAAAAAAAAAAATAAATAAATAAAAAAAATAAAAAATAAAAAAAAAAATCGAAAAAATCAAGAAAAATACAAAAAAAAAATGAGAAAAAGGAAAAATAGAAAAAACATACGGACTACCATCCCGTTTTATTTTATGATTATTTTATGTTGTTGTTATTTTCTTTCATTAGCTTAAGATTGAGTCGAGTCTTGGCTTAGCAACATTGTATAGTACATGTAATTAATCAAGATCTTTAACTCGCCACCAGTAAAATATCCTTTATCCAACAAAACCGTGTTTTCCTTTTCCCTACACCTAACGTTATAACCCATTTAAAAGCCCTCTTTGATAGTTTATCTTAGGTGCTTACGCCTAGTGGAGGAGGTTTTCGATCCTTTCCCAAGCCTATGGTAATCTATTTGCTATGACAGGTAGTGAGAGATATTATCCGTTTTCATTTATGAGATTTATTTTGATGACACTTGAGAGATGTGAGTATCTAAACACTACTTGTGAGGTGCTAGTTTATAATCTCCGTGCTTATTATGATTAAAGTGGAACGATTATTTGTTGTAATTACTTTTATGTTTGCATTAAATGACCCCTAACTTGTATTTTGATTAGAATAAAAGCGCATTTGCTTGAGGACAAGCAAATCTCAAGTGTAAGGGTATTTGATGAAGCGAAAAGTGTACCGCTTTTAAGGGGTCATTTAAGCCCTAAATCGTATTTATTTGATCAAATATTGCCCTAAATCGTTCCTTTTGTCATTTTAGGTACTTTTGAGGAGAAATCTGGAAAAGGAGGCATTTTGGACGTTTTTGGAGCATAAAAGTGAAGAAAACGACAAAGTCTCAAAAATCGGCTAAAAGTTACCTTTGACGGCGTCATGGCTTGGCAAGAAAAGGTGGATGTGAAATTTACTCATGATAAGCCAGTGAAAATTGCATGTAAATTCTGACGGCGTCACGTTCAAGGTCTGACGGCGTCAAGCCTTGATAAGCCAGAATGGATTTTGGAGAGCTAAAGAGGGACGGCGTCAAGAAGGTCATCCGGGAACCCTAGAAGCGGCGAGGTGACGGCGTCACACTCCATAACGTGACGCCGTCAGATCCAAAAATCTATATATAGTTTTGCAATTTTTTGTCATTAGTGGTGGAACTTAGTGTGGAATTTTTGGGAGAAAACCCTAAGACGATTTTAGCATCTTTTTCAAGGCTTTTTGCCTTGAGATCTTCCATGTTACATTGAAGATAAGTTATCAATTAATCATTCAATATGTCTATGTGTTGTTTGATTCTATCTTATTCTTGTCTTTTGATTAACATGTTAGGCTAGATTTATCTTGTGTTTGCTTAGATCTAATGAAACCTAGCTATTGATTATTGGTTATTAGTGTGTTATTAGTTGTATTGGATGATTGTTTATCTATGTTAGGCTTAAGAAAACTGGCTAACTTCCTATTCGGTAACTTGCTTGAACGTCTTAAGAAACATGAACCAATGCGTACTAAAGGTTTTTATGGTTGTATTTAATGCACAAGCGAATTCTAGTGATCCCATGTTAGGAGCTTCCTAGCCGGCTCGACATAGGAGTGAAGTAGGAGCTTGTAGAGTTGGGGAAGTACGTACGCCACCCCACGATTGGTATTAAGGAATACACCCGTCATCCACGCGACTAATACACACTAATCAACCGGTAAAAGATAGTTAGGGAGTAAGGAAATCTAAGTAAACACATTTCTCTACACATAAGTTTTCACCAAACTTTTTATTTTCAGTTATTTATTTTATTTGCATTTGTAGTAATTTGGGTTAGTTGACTAGCAACTAATTCCGCCCACTCTTTCAAACCCGAGATTTTACTTGCTTTCATAAAAATATAAAAACATAAAAAAGAATCTTCCTCAACCCTTAGACCTATTAGAGTAGTCTTTCATACCTAACGAACACTATTCCCTGTGGAGAACGATCAATCCTCCGTACTTACCACTACACTATACTACATCGGTCAGGTACACTGCCTGGTGGGGTTGTAAGCCTCTTGAGATCCCTCGAGAGGTAAAACCTGTTGTAAGGTTGCAAAACCACGCATCAAGTTTTTGGCGCCGCTGCCGGGGAATAGTTATTGTTTAGGTTGAATTTTTTATTTTATTAGGTCTACTCACTAGATTCCTTTCTAGTGAGATTTTTATTTTATTTTTCTAGGTTTTCTTTAGTCTATCTTATTTCTTTGTTTGTTTGTTCGTAATTTCCATTGACTCTTCCGTTCACCATTATGGACAACGCGAATCCACCATACTACCAACCACGTAATTCACCCACTCCATATGACATCTTGATGTTTAAACAACATAAAGATGAACCTCTCTATGATGCATGGACTCGTTTTAAATATTTACTCCAAAAAGTCTCTCATCATAACTTCGATTTTGGGTCCCTAACTCAAATCTTTTACAATCATGTCGACCGACATGCCCAAAGGGACATTTACCATATTGCCGGCAGGGATATTAGGGAATTAAGTGCTGAGAAAGCATGGGAAGCTATTGAGAATTGTGCCCAATATTATTATATGGTAGACAACCCAACAAACATTAATACAAGTCAATTGACCACAAATTTCAAGGATCATGAAACAAGTTTGTTTGGGGATGAGGGTAGAGTTGAGCCACCTAGCTGCATGTCATGGTTAGGCACTACCATAATACAGGGTGAACACTTAGGTTATCTTGATGTGATGGAGGATCTAGCCGAGCATGATCACATTGATCAAAAAGACCTAGGTTTTATGATCGATGACGATGAATCTCAAGAAACACATGATGAATCTTTTGGGCAATTTGAATATAGCAGTCAGAATATTCAGGATGATCCTTATGATTCGGACATTGAAGTTGAGATGCCTAGAGAAGCACTTGAGATACTTGGTAAAATGTTAGGGTTAGATCCTACTAAAACACATGATGAGGATATAGGTGATCTTGACATAAGGAATGATGAGGTAAGTAACATAAGCCCACCAAGTACCCCACAAAACCCACCATCATTTGAGGCACCCACACCACCCGTGACTTACCCGGAAGAAGTAGAAGAGACTTTAGGAATCCCGATGGAGGTAGAACCTTTGAACCAAACACAACTAGAGGATATAGGTTTGAATGCTTATAGTGATCACAACCTTACTCTTAGTTCTAGGGGATTTCCTATTTTTGATGAACCGGAGCCTCAACCAAAACCGTTACCTAATCTTCCATCTTTAGATGTGAACTTAGGAATTAAATTAGGTCCCGACCCACCCATCAAACCATATAGTCCGGGTAGTTTTATGTTGAAGGTAGTAGACTCTAAGCCATGTGGAGTGGAAGCTAATATAGGAGTGAACCATGACCTTACATACTTACATCACCCATTCATGATTGATCACAAGAAACATTATGGGTTTAAACCGGGTTTATTAGGTCAAGATGGATTCCCAACTAGGAATCTCTCGAAGTTGATAGAAGATGATCCCTTTTTAGGAGGAAACTCAAAATCACCCATTGACCAAAGTGAACTAGGCAAGGTTATGATGAAAGGAGCACACCCCTTTGAGTATATAATTCATCCACCACTCTTTCCTCACGTGGCATACTCCTACCGAGCTGGTGTGTATCGCTACTATCACCCGCACTTAATCCTAAGTGTAGGGAAAACCTCTCCTTTATCCATTAAATAAGGGTAGAGTCAGGCTCATGACTCGAACAAAAACAAGCGCTTCTTGGGAGGCAACCCAAGCTTTATTTGTTTTTTGTGTTTATTTATTTGTTTGTTTGTTTTTATTTGTTTCCGTATGTGTGTTTAATTTTTATTATTATTGATTCATGTTCAAAAACTAAATTGTGAAAATGCTTTATCTTGTTTTTAACTTCGTCTTAACTACATATAAAGGTATTTAGCAAAAGATAAGTGTAAGGGAAATCTAAATCGGTTTATTAGAACAAATGAACATGAATCACAATAATATTAAATTAACATACATATTAGTATTCGTTTGAGTCAAATGCTTGTATCGAGTCATAGTGATGTTTTGCAGGATTTCCAGGAAGTAAGGTAAAGGTTTTTCCAGAAATTTTCCGGAAACTTAAAATGAGAATTTTTGTCAGGTCATTTCTGACGGCGTCAGGGTTTATAACCTGACGGCGTCAGATTTAATTTTCAGAAATTTTTGAAAGTTTTGTTTTCATAAAAAGTTTTTATTAAAATCTCCAACTTATAATCTCCAGGAATCTGCAAAATTATCATTCCACAAGCATTATATCCTTATATATATAGACTTTATCCCGCCGATGTTATGCAGGTTTTCGTGTTTGTTTTCTCAGGTTTAACAGGTTATTTTGGACAAGGAAATGTTTTTGAATCAAGCTTATGGCGATGCATTAGTCATGGAGCTTCAACATTACTTTGGAAGAAGATTTAACCATGTTACTTCATTATCCACCAAACGAATCAGGGGAGTATTTGATTTCATTCTTTTACTTTATACTTTTACATCTTGTTATTTGAACATTGGGGACAATGTTCATCTTAAGTGTAAGGGGGGGTAAAAATACGATTTTAGAGAATACAATTACGCTTGATTTTTGTTTGTTTAATAGTTGATGTGTAATAAAACTGAGATAAATACCTGTTAGGGTAATTTTAGTGCCAAATTTAAAATTTTTTACAACATATAGGAGTGAAACTTTGATCTTAATGAGCGTCTCACGGATAGGAGTTATATGACTAGCACAAAAAACCGTACCACTAAAAAATTTTCCACCCCCAAATATGTGAGGTTCGCCCCTAGAATTGGTAGGAAAAGCATTTATGCTATGATGTGTGTACCGGTAGCACTTAGATTCTAGAACTTGCGTTAGGACCATTCCGAGGCCACAAGTGAGACTACATTCGTGTAGTTAGATTTACTACATGATAAGAGGCATTAGGATTAAACCCATTGTTTTACACCTGTGTTTTTGTTATAATTACTTTGGCTACATTAGTCAAGTAATTCTACACACCCTTTGCGTTGTACTCATTTTTAGTACACGATACCCCTAGTACACCCCTCAGAGCCTATCTTTTCGTTTCGACCTTTAAGCATTTTACTTAAAGGAAGAATTTGTTACACCCCACTTAAATGTACACCCAAATCGCCTTAGCCTACCTTGTATGCACTCATTTTTAGTGCATTATTGTGACAACATTTGTTTAAACCCAAGTTAATTATCTAGTTGATTACATGGTTGCTAAGTCGAGTCATATCCTTGTACATATTGTTTTGGGACGATTGGGACTCATGGGTAAAGTACTAGTGTAATGGAGTAATGGGGAAGAACATCATTCATTACCCCCATATGTGCTAAATATTTTAAAAGTACTCCAAGTTTTTCGATTATCTTAATTCGAGTCATTAGAATAGTTATTTGTAAAGTTATGTAAAAATTCAAGTGTAAGGGGAATGCAACGCCCCTATGATGTATTATTTTGGATGGTAGGGCAAAAGTGTATGCAAAAAAAAAAAATAATAAAATAAAAAATAAAAAATAAAAAAAAAATCGAAAAAATCAAGAAAAATACAAAAAAAAAATGAGAAAAAGGAAAAATAGAAAAAACATACGGACTACCATCCCGTTTTATTTTATGATTATTTTATGTTGTTGTTATTTTCTTTCATTAGCTTAAGATTGAGTCGAGTCTTGGCTTAGCAACATTGTATAGTACATGTAATTAATCAAGATCTTTAACTCGCCACCAGTAAAATATCCTTTATCCAACAAAACCGTGTTTTCCTTTTCCCTACACCTAACGTTATAACCCATTTAAAAGCCCTCTTTGATAGTTTATCTTAGGTGCTTACGCCTAGTGGAGGAGGTTTTCGATCCTTTCCCAAGCCTATGGTAATCTATTTGCTATGACAGGTAGTGAGAGATATTATCCGTTTTCATTTATGAGATTTATTTTGATGACACTTGAGAGATGTGAGTATCTAAACACTACTTGTGAGGTGCTAGTTTATAATCTCCGTGCTTATTATGATTAAAGTGGAACGATTATTTGTTGTAATTACTTTTATGTTTGCATTAAATGACCCCTAACTTGTATTTTGATTAGAATAAAAGCGCATTTGCTTGAGGACAAGCAAATCTCAAGTGTAAGGGTATTTGATGAAGCGAAAAGTGTACCGCTTTTAAGGGGTCATTTAAGCCCTAAATCGTATTTATTTGATCAAATATCGCCCTAAATCGTTCCTTTTGTCATTTTAGGTACTTTTGAGGAGAAATCTGGAAAAGGAGGCATTTTGGACGTTTTTGGAGCATAAAAGTGAAGAAAACGACAAAGTCTCAAAAATCGGCTAAAAGTTACCTTTGACGGCGTCATGGCTTGGCAAGAAAAGGTGGATGTGAAATTTACTCATGATAAGCCAGTGAAAATTGCATGTGAATTCTGACGGCGTCACGCTTTAACCTGATCAAGGGCGTCACGGCTTAATTTAGAGAGGGACGGCGTCACGTTCAAGGTCTGACGGCGTCAAGCCTTGATAAGCCAGAACGGATTTTGGAGAGCTAAAGAGGGACGGCGTCAAGAAGGTCATCCGGGAACCCTAAAAGCGGCGAGGTGACGGCGTCACACTCCATAACGTGACGCCGTCAGATGTAAAAATCTATATATAGTTTTCTAATTTTTTGTCATTAGTGGTGGAACTTAGTGTGGAATTTTTGGGAGAAAACCCTAAGACGATTTTAGCATCTTTTTCAAGGCTTTTTGCCTTGAGATCTTCCATGTTACATTGAAGATAAGTTATCAATTAATCATTCAATATGTCTATGTGTTGTTTGATTCTATCTTATTCTTGTCTTTTGATTAACATGTTAGGCTAGATTTATCTTGTGTTTGCTTAGATCTAATGAAACCTAGCTATTGATTATTGGTTATTAGTGTGTTATTAGTTGTATTGGATGATTGTTTATCTATGTTAGGCTTAAGAAAACTGGCTAACTTCCTGTTCGGTAACTTGCTTGAACGTCTTAAGAAACATGAACCAATGCGTACTAAAGGTTTTTATGGTTGTATTTAATGCACAAGCGAATTCTAGTGATCCCATGTTAGGAGCTTCCTAGCCGGCTCGACATAGGAGTGAAGTAGGAGCTTGTAGAGTTGGGGAAGTACGTACGCCACCCCACGATTGGTATTAAGGAATACACCCGTCATCCACGCGACTAATACACACTAATCAACCGGTAAAAGATAGTTAGGGAGTAAGGAAATCTAAGTAAACACATTTCTCTACACATAAGTTTTCACCAAACTTTTTATTTTCAGTTATTTATTTTATTTGCATTTGTAGTAATTTGGGTTAGTTGACTAGCAACTAATTCCGCCCACTCTTTCAAACCCGAGATTTTACTTGCTTTCATAAAAATATAAAAACATAAAAAAGAATCTTCCTCAACCCTTAGACCTATTAGAGTAGTCTTTCATACCTAACGAACACTATTCCCTGTGGAGAACGATCAATCCCCCGTACTTACCACTACACTATACTACATCGGTCAGGTACACTGCCTGGTGGGGTTGTAAGCCTCTTGAGATCCCTCGAGAGGTAAAACCTGTTGTAAGGTTGCAAAACCACGCATCAATTACTTTCATACACATAGGCTTATATAATTGTTAGTATTACTTAGAGGTCGACTTCACATAAAGATCAATTTGAAACTCCATTCAAGAAACCAAAACTTTTACAATCTATTTAAAAGAATACATATATAACTAATAATAAGGTTCAAGTTTTATTTTTCATAACAAACTTGAATCTAAGTTTTTAAAAGTAAACAAAGGTTTTATAATAAATTAAAAAGACGTAAAACTATTCAACCCCCCTTCTAGTTTTCCACATAAAGAAAATCCTTTCGGCCCTTTTTATTCTTTAGAACTGTTTTTACCTACTAATTAAGTAAGATTAGATTGTATTTCAACAAACTCATAAAAGAAGACATGTTTTCATGCATCACTATAAAATAAGAATACTCCAACAATTGTCACCTCATACACACAAGTATACCAAAAATCACTCCATTACAATTATAATCAAACACAAGTAACAAACCATTCTTTCATTCAACTTAAAGTAAAAGTAGTTCATAATAACTCAAACAAGAAATACCTACTTGTGGAATTATGATGAGTGTGTAAATACTCATCATTTTACACCTATAAAAGACACAAAAAAGACCAAAAACATATAAAAAATGCCATATATATGCTTGTTTTGGTGTTTGTACATGTGCAGGTACGGATATGTGAGAAATAGACAAAAAGAAAGGTAAAATGGACAAAAACGAGCACGAGATTGGAAAGAGCACGGAAGTATGAGACCAACGTTAATTTTATTTGAAGCATCTAGGCAAAAGATAGAATTTTAAATGATAAAGCAAGCCCAAGACTAGTAACAAAGATCCAAGTCCATCGATTGGAAGGCCCAATGAGACTAACCATTTCTTTTTGTTAAACTTAAGCCCATCGTGGCAATTCTTTTAAAAAAGAAATGAAATACCAGTTATTTGCAAGAAAATAAAGAATTGAGGAGATGATGACCATGGCCACGTGATTGGTGATTTGTTGCTATTTCTTTGTGGGATCACGATAAACCAAAAAAAAAAAAAAAAAAAAAAAAAAAAAAAAAAAAGAAGTGAATTTTGTTTATTCATCCTGGATGCCATCGAGTGTAGCCTTCACGCTCCACAAATAAATCAACAAGGCAAGTAGCCCTCTGCCACACCCAATTGCATCAACTATCTTTAATTAAAGCTTTCACATGAAGCTTCCTGCAGCCAACCAAAAGAAGCCACGTGGCGTGGCTTAGAAAAATCAACCGACTCAATTGGCTATAAAAGGGAGAGCACATGATCCGAAAAAAAGTAGTTTTTGTTAGTAGCAGTTTTTTTTAAGAGATAGCTTTTATTTTATTTTTCTCTTTTCAGTATTTTTATCTTTCAGTAACAGTCTTTAACATTTATTTTACTCAGTTCAGTTCTTTATGTATTCAAGTATCTTTCAATTTTATCTTCACATTTTATTTTAACGCACACACAGTACTTTATGTTATTCGAGTAGCAATAATTTTAATCTTTATTTATTTTCATTTGCATACACACTTTTATTTTTTTTTATGTATTTGGTAGTTTTTTTTTTATTATTTGTAGTAGTAGTAATTTATCTCTTTCTAACTTAACTTTTTAGCTTATTACTTTTTTTCTTTACCCTCTAGCTCAATTCAAACACCAAAAGAGATGCATGAGCTTATGAAGCTCGGTTTATTTTCCAAATAAGCCTTGACACCTCTTAAGTTTGAGAGCACATTTTTTTTAATTTATTTATTTAGTAGTTTTTATTACTTAGATCTAGTTAGTTTTATTATTATTTTTCATATAAAGTTTGCAATTTGTTTTTTAAGTTTTTCTTGAACAATAAGCTATTTAATAGCTTGTTCATTTAGATTTAGTCCTTAAACATACCCGATTCGCGTCTATTCTTCGGAGTGGGCAACTTAGCTTCGGGTGGATTTAGATCTAATAGTTTTTAGTTATAAAATTTTAATCTTTTTTACATTTTAGACTACTTTTAGCTTATTTCATATAATAGTATTGCTTATTATTGTTTACTAGCAGGGTACCCGCGCGTTGCGGCGGCGGGTACCCTGAAATAAATTTACGGATATCAAGAATTTCTTTTAGCCCGTGGCCGTTCGGGCTCAAGCTCATTTTACCCGTTGCCCGTTCGGGCTTGAATATCTATATAATGTGGTGTTTTGTTTTCTTTAATATATGCATTAAAGTGGTGTACACTATGATTCTTGTTTTGTACGTCTAAAAATTATGTGTATTAAAGTGTTGTACACTGTGCGTTGCCATTTAAAAAAACCTGAAATCGTTAATCCATTTAGCATAAACGAATTTATAGGCCCACAAAAAAATCTCTATACCCGGTTCATCTCAATTCCACAATACCCGGTCCAAAATCTATCTAATCTAAGTTCATATACCAACTTTAGGTCATTATCAACCCTAAACTTTAGGTCATTTCTCCCACCTAATTTTTATCCAAATAAAATTTCATCAAGAACACATTCATTTTGTTGTAATTCAGTCCCTAAGGGACATTATTCATTCATTCTTAGTCCTTTAGCTATATAAGCACATGTTATACCCTCATTAGGGTTATTCACTCCCATTTCACACTTAGCAGCCGCTCTACTTTCTCTCTCTCCACATCTTCTTCTCCGGCCAACAATCCGGCGACCACCACACACCCTCACCGACACTCCTCTTTCTACACCGCCACCACCAAACGCCATCTCTTTCACCCCTTATTCCTTTTCCCTACTGTACGCGCTCAAACCCTCCTTCCAACATCACCACGCGCCACCCCGTATCTTTTCCGACCAAGATCTATTCTTCCGAGAGTGTTAAAGGTAGGAAACACCGGGTCACCCGTGGTTGTGACTCGGTGTGAGGCTGTTTCATTTCACCCACTTTATCTGTAAGATTCCACGAAAATCCATCATGGTAATCCTCATTTATTAAAGATAACCTCGAATTACCATTTAACAAAACCCATTTTTACGGGGAAATTTAAATTTTTCTTTAATATACTATACTCACGACCAACATAAGATTTGGATAAGCCTACATATTTTATATGAACTATTTTCACTTTATTATTTTATATTTTACATTAAACTCTTTACGCAATACGAATACTCAAACCTATTAAATTTTATTAACGTATACACTCTCCGTTAAACTTATTACACGTCTAATATTTTTAGTTGGAGTATATTAATAAACTTTGACATTTTTATAAACGTTATATTTTTACGTCACCTGATCTTAAGTTTCGTAACTTAAGAACTTAACATTAGTAATTACCGAGATCAAATTTCACCTTAAATATGTGCCATATAACTAAATTATCATGAATAACCACATGAGACTTTCTTTCATGTAACATGTAAATTTTAATGATAGAGACGTGTATGCTTTTGATTCCATAAAATTCAACAACTATATGTACGTGTAAGTCATTTGAACGTGTTTGATTTTTAACCTTAAAACACAACAAACAACTAATATCTATTACCTATATACGTGTAGTTATATATTTGCTACATGATTCATAATATGCTATCCATAACAGACGTGTACAATATAGACTCCATGCATACAAAATAAATGTGTATGACTTTGAACCATATAATACAACAACCTACCATTTACATAACGTGTAATATCTAGATACCATAATATGCTAAACCGAGCATTTACTATATATAAGTGTATAAATACAAAAACACTCACGTATTAACTAGATAACTTTCACTCTCCCTCTCTAACATTTTCCGGTCTCAAATCCGGCCATCTGAGCCGTCACCGCCGCTCACCCCATCTCACCGCCATCACCAAAATAATCCTTGTGTCTTCCTCATCATTTCCCCGTGCATCACGCGCCTCAAAACCCACCCTCATATATTTTGTTTTTCCGGTAACTCACTGATTTTCCGGTAACACAAGGTCGACGGTATATATGTTTCTGGTGTTAGTTTAGTTCGTTTGGTTCGAGTTGTCCAGCCACCACAGCCGCCGTAGCAGCCACCATCTCCATCACCTTGTTCTTCTCCTTCTCGTCATGGTAAACTGAGCAATCCGTTCGATATTATTATTATTATCTTTTTATATAAACCGATTAGTATTTTTGTTATGGTTGTCGTGGATTTAAAATATATTCAAACCGAATTATGGATTTGAGAATTTAAAACTGAATAGAAACGTGTTTTTAAAACTTGTTTGTGTGGTAAGTTAATGTGCTATTTTTGAGGTTATGGATGTTATTTGGATCTTAGATTCGGTTCCTATATTCTTCTGGTTCTAGCCATTATCATCGGGTCAACTCTACCGGGTCGGGTCGACCCGGATTATATATCGGCAATATTGTTGGAATTATGGTCGTTACTCGTGGTTAGTGTCATGTTTTGATTTTGGATTGTTGTCGTTGTTGTCATGGGTTGATTTTACTGTGTGGTTTGTAGAAATTGAGCCGAGACCAAAATGGTCTCGGCAATGGTCTTTGTGGGCGTGTCGTTTGTCATTGATAGTATCGTTGTTGATTGCATCACTATTGTCGTTGTTAAGCCGTGGTATTTCTCGGTCTCGAGTTCGTGCTCGTCTGAGTTGGTTTTGTTTAACAGCCTTGGGGACATATTTTGGTTATGTGTACTACTAACAGTGCGTGATTAAAATTTAGTTGTTGATGGGTTAGTTTTGTTTGTCATGGTCTAGCAGGAATAAACCACAAGGGGGCGTTTGATTTTGTATTGTAGGACTGTGGATGAGTTTGTGATTGGGTTGGATTCGTTTGGGCTCGAAAGCCCGTAAGGGGATTGGTGTTTAGTGGACATGGGTTCACAAGCCCAAAACAAATAAATTAGAATAAGTGTAGAGTTAAAAATATAATACACAAACGAGATATTAATTTGGATGTTTGGACAAATGTGGATCATTATCGCACTTACCTATTAGACATTGGATTTATTGAACATTTTGAGACTTGAGACGGTAGAATATATTACACATGAAACTGATCCAAAATCTTCAATAAAACTAAAACTAATATTTACAAGAATAATAGCGAGACATAAACTTATTAAATATTGTAATTTCAGATTTGGTTAATCTAAGTCTCAACGATTCGAGAAAAACTAATTTTTATTAGTTAAACTTATTTCTATTTATAAAACATTTATATTTTTACAAACTATTTGGGATAACGGGGTAAATGCTGAAACGTACAAACTAGTTATTTGATTTGAGGTGTTTATTTGTCTTTAGCTTTTAAGTTGTCCTCTTTGGTTTGAGTTCTCGTCAGTATCCTCTTGAGTTAGTTGATGTCTATTCTTTTTGGCGTGAGTTGTACGTCGAGTCTAGGTTATCTTACCACACCACACGAAACATTGAAACTAAGCTTTTGATAAGTTTTGGAAAACTGAGTAATCCACGAAAACTACGACACTTTGTCTTTTATAGACTTTATTACTTTTGCGAGATGTATTTTGAGATAATCGTATACGTACTAGGTTGTGCCGATCCTAGACCGTTATGTTTTGCTTCTCAATGCCAGACGTATCAGTTGTTATTTTGCTTCGCTGTGGCTAAGGTGAGTCGTGGCCCCTACTTTTCACACTTGTTTTTAATAATTCTTTTGGGGGAGATACATGCTTTAACTGTTTTATATTACTTGAAAACTCTCATGATTTGCTCAAAACTATCAACTATGCTTTATATGTTTGAATCATACTTGAAAGGAATACGTGTACGTTATATGTGCAAATTGTTTGATTAGCTTAAACACTGAACTTGAAACATAACATCTTCGGACTACTTGACGTAACATGATACTGAAACTCACTGTATGTATTCATATAACAAATGAATGAACTGTTAACTTTACTATGATATTCTACATTTTCTGGAGAGAATTGCCAAAAACCAGAATACGTATACTTGATGAACCCTGAGACCTATATTGCCTAAGTACCCCTTTATTGCCATAAAGTCCCTCGATCATGAGCCATTAATCACTGCGGTGAGCGCGAATATAGTGAACAGCTTCGAAACCTGTTGGAGGCTGACGACCTACCCCACTAATACTTTGACGGAATGCCTTATGGTTAGTCGTATTAGTCGTGGTGCACTATATTTGAGAAAAATAGGAATTGGCAAGTCACCTATTCACATGAGGGCCATAAATCCCCCATCAGGTAACCCTGGTGGGACCCCGCCGGTTTACGGAAATGGTTAACGTTTTGCGTGTCATGAGACTTAGGGCAATATAACTTTATGAATATATGAATGTTTCATATATATCTTAGGATACAGCTGTATTAGAAGACCACCACTTTTCACTGATAGATTTCAGACTTTAGACTATTATTTCACTACGTGATATGATTATGAATCTCGTACTTGAACTTTAACTGTTATCATATGTGATTTAAATTGAGAATTCTATTAGAGACAACTAAAGATTGCTTAGTATATCGTTACTGCTAAAAGTTGATCCAACATATCATTTCGAGCGTATAACAACGTAGCTCATCTGTATTTATAACTTGAAACTTATGATTTTGAATATCATACATGAATTACTTGTGAATTTTATACAAAACACCTTATTAACTATTTCATAAAGGATTACTATTTATTTCGACAATCACTATACACCGTTCGAAGAAAGTTATTTTCTATAAACTCCGCGAACTCACCAACCATTGTGTTGACGTTTTAAGCATGTTTATCTCAGGTAATTAACGGAGCAGGACAAGACACGGAACGGGCATCCTTTACTCTGATAACTTTAATGGTGTAAAATCAAATATGTCATTCCTTTCAAATTATCACATTTTCTTATGGGATTTTCAAATCAAATAAATCACTTTTGTATCAAGAAGATTCTTCGAATGACATATAGCTTTCAAAATGCATATTCTGGACCGTTTTCTGAGATTTAAACTTCGATCCTCACCGTAACACCCAAATTACTTTTCCGCTGCCACAAACCAAATTTGGGGGTGTTACAGTTTGGTATCAGAGCCTATGGTTATAGAGAATCAAGTGTTTTCAAACATCGAACTATAACCACACTTTCAAAATGAATGATTTTACATCATACCATTTTTCGCCCTCTGTGTCTGCAGACTGCCGTGCTCAAAACATTACCTATTAAGATTATGTTGCACTAATCTTTACATGTTTGATAATTACTCTTCTCACATTACACACTGTATTATTTCACACTTACCGTTACGCTCTTAACGTACAAAATACTTATAATTATTATTTTCGGCTACTACAGTACCATGTCTTCCCAACCTGTTAATATTACCAAAGCTACCCTTCGTACTACTCATACATCACCTTGTTATCATATCACTACGGATGCTAAAAATCCCTACGTACTAATATCTCAACCCCAGACTAATACGGAACTTACTCACATACCACTCTCATTATCACCAATTCACTCACCCTTACGTTAGAAAATTAGAGGAACTGCTGAATCTTATCCATTGAAGAGTTGATTGGTTGTCCAACAACATTCGAGGTTAGACAGAATTCACACTAAGAAACGATTTGAAAAGAGATTGAGCCAAATTCTCCTTTAACTAAACTACCACACCCATATGCTCCGGAAACTCGACACAGAAAAGTTAGGATTTTAGTACCTTACGAACTCGAACCTTTTATGACAATAAATTAGAGCTACCTCAATGGACTTATTAAGAAGATATACCTATGTTTAGTACCAATTATACTACCATTTTCACCTTAATTCACCCCTAGACATGATCAGGAAAACGTCACCATACCTTACCACCACTACTATCATCATTCCCTTCACCGTCGGTTGGACCCGACTACTCGTTAAGACTACTCACTTAGACTTACTTGTTTACACCTCACCAACAGAAGCTGACTTCTAGAGAGAATTTACCCTCTCAGGTCTCCCTCGTACTTACTATTTCTCACCTGCTTTCACTCTTTCAGCCCAAATCCTCAAAATTGGATAGAACTTTAGGACAACAGTTACCCACACACCTACTCCTCCCACCAACATGACGCGACTGGAGCGTCATAAAGAACAAATTGATACACTCCCGAACATCATTGACAAAACATCACTCCCGACCGACAACACCCTACCTGACCTTTTACCTGACAAGATGGACTTTCTAGGACGGACTGATAAGGTTTCAGTCAGAGATATTAAGAAACACTCTCACATGGCAATCCTTACAATGAGGAAAAACAGAGATTTATTAACCTGCTGCATGGAACATTAATAAAAGACCTTGTATCGTTGGCTTTGTAAAAACAATCGATCAAGTTATTAATAGTATGATGTTTACAGTGATTATATTCAGACCTACCATAATATTATCTACGATTGTTAGGATTCCTCATACCTGCCATAACTAGGCTACGACCATAGAATTCTCTAAGACAAACTTTCGGAAGAAGACTTGATGAATGAAGAGAAAATTTCTGAACTTCGGCTTTTGTGAATGAAACAGTTTGTTCCCTAGCAATCCCATACCAAGAATTTAGCATTTATCTACGACATTACCCAGACACATCGTGATTTAGGGTTCACAACTGGTTAAAGTTTCACATTGTGACCACATTATTAAGACTAGTATACAAATACCTTGTCACTCAAATTATTCTGACATGGCCATTAGGTGGATTTAAACCCGTTTTTCTTGGGATATTGATAGAATATGGCCAGCATTCGCATTACAAATACCCCACTAACACCAACCACAACTATGACTCTTGAAATGATCCAAAAGATAGTAACCAATACTGTTGCTGTGATACTCGAGGTAACTAAAGTAGCTTGTCCGAGTAGCAACAAAATAGCAAGAGAAGAAGAGAAGACGACTAAGTTCCATAAGCATATCAAAGAAAGTTTCACGAGTTTTAGACCAACTCACTTAAGGAATATAAAAGAAGTGACTGAACCTACTATTACCATTACTCAAGGATTTTTAGACCAAAAGTTAAGCGAGACACTGCAAGAATCAATGCCCAACCCAGAATATCACTTAGGACAAGAAGACCAGTGAAAGAAAATGGAAACTCTTTAAAACCTTAACAACGCCAAAGGATGACACATATGTTTAAGCAGAAGATAAATTCCTATTGTGGATAAGTAAACCCTAGTTTAAAACCTTCTAAATTGTATCTCCTTTTATACTTTACCTTAGGTACGATGGATGTAACCTAAGCATAACAATTATCTTTCTACCGTATGAAGACTCTACCCTGTGATATTTCCGAAATAATCGTAATCCACGTCTGTTTCAATCTCTATTATACACTCCCTATTCATAGCATTTATGAAACAATACCCAGATATCACTTTAGAAATTTGATTCAGCACCACTTCTGACTAAACAATAGATTATCACCATCTTATAAGAAATTCGCACCCAAAACCTAAGTTTATACTGAGGATATCCTATATTCACCCTAGAAATTCCTGACTTATCACCATAGTATGAATAGAAATTTTCTACTGTCTTTTGAAAAAGCAATCATATCGTCATCTTACATAAAACAACATGTTTTACACCATCTAAAACTTCTTGAAAAGCATAAATCTCACGGTGACTGAGTCAAGCATTACATCATTTGGTCCTCAAATTATACATAGCCTGATCAACTATGTCTAATTTAGGAAGAATCATGTCATGAATGAAACAGTTATCCTTCAGATTTCCTAATAACAACTTCTATTCAAAAGCAAAATCTTAAGACAAAATAAATTGCTCATAAAACGTCACATTTGACCAACCACAAACAAATACCTACACATATTACCCACCATTCTTATGATAAGAAACTGACAAAAGCACAAGTATTAGAACCCTAATAATTCACAAAGACTTATGAAAAGCGCAATTAGCAAGAAATCTTATTAGAATACACGGAAATTAGTGCATAACTAGCAACGATAATGCTAAAGTTACAACTACTTATTCCAACCTTCCTACCACCTATTTTTCATACGCCATATCCGCGATAAGGGCTACAATCACCAACGGAATGACAAACATTAAAATCACAACCAAATACTGAGAGTCTTCGTCCGGAGTGTACCTCAAGTAGATAACCATAAGAATAACGTACACAATTGCTAGCAT
The DNA here is from genome assembly GCA_021014915.2 of Artemisia tridentata subsp. tridentata. Lineage (NCBI taxonomy): Eukaryota > Viridiplantae > Streptophyta > Magnoliopsida > Asterales > Asteraceae > Artemisia > Artemisia tridentata. Next base: position 399,423,585 of record CP139506.1, on the reverse strand, counting down.
AATTATGAAATGCATCAGTACTTGACCTATTTATACTGTGATACGTATTTTTATATACATATATATCTGTTCTAGTTCTAGACTTAGTCCAAATCATTTTATAATACGTATTTCTATACACATTTATACTTGTTCGAGACTATGTTAGCAATGGGTTGTAAACACACAGGTTGCAAGCCTGGAATGGGACGGGCTTGGAACTGAGTGGATTTATAACGCCTTTGCTGGGAAACTCTATTTACTTACTGGTAGAAATACTTTACCTGTTTATCAAATACATGATTGATATTATACACTGTTAACTAGCCGTTAAATTTCCACAGTTCCTGACCGTTGTTCTCATTATTCTAAATCCTTAGGTTTATTAATTAACCAAACATTCGAATTTATTCCATATAGCATGAGTAAATCTAATTAGATCTCGTTTCCTCTATTTCCGGATAGAAACCTCTCGACAACATTTTCCACAATCTCTCACCCCAGAACATCACATTTTTCAACACCTATCGCAGACTGAACTTCGGGACGAAGTTCAAAATTGAGGGGTAGATACTGTAAGATTCCACGAAAATCCATCATGGTAATCCTCATTTATTAAAGATAACCTCGAATTACCATTTAACAAAACCCATTTTTACGGGGAAATTTAAATTTTTCTTTAATATACTATACTCACGACCAACATAAGATTTGGATAAGCCTACATATTTTATATGAACTATTTTCACTTTATTATTTTATATTTTACATTAAACTCTTTACGCAATACGAATACTCAAACCTATTAAATTTTATTAACGTATACACTCTCCGTTAAACTTATTACACGTCTAATATTTTTAGTTGGAGTATATTAATAAACTTTGACATTTTTATAAACGTTATATTTTTACGTCACCTGATCTTAAGTTTCGTAACTTAAGAACTTAACATTAGTAATTACCGAGATCAAATTTCACCTTAAATATGTGCCATATAACTAAATTATCATGAATAACCACATGAGACTTTCTTTCATGTAACATGTAAATTTTAATGATAGAGACGTGTATGCTTTTGATTCCATAAAATTCAACAACTATATGTACGTGTAAGTCATTTGAACGTGTTTGATTTTTAACCTTAAAACACAACAAACAACTAATATCTATTACCTATATACGTGTAGTTATATATTTGCTACATGATTCATAATATGCTATCCATAACAGACGTGTACAATATAGACTCCATGCATACAAAATAAATGTGTATGACTTTGAACCATATAATACAACAACCTACCATTTACATAACGTGTAATATCTAGATACCATAATATGCTAAACCGAGCATTTACTATATATAAGTGTATAAATACAAAAACACTCACGTATTAACTAGATAACTTTCACCTCTCCCTCTCTAACATTTTCCGGTCTCAAATCCGGCCATCTGAGCCGTCACCGCCGCTCACCCCATCTCACCGCCATCACCAAAATAATCCTTGTGTCTTCCTCATCATTTCCCCGTGCATCACGCGCCTCAAAACCCACCCTCATATATTTTGTTTTTCCGGTAACTCACTGATTTTCCGGTAACACAAGGTCGACGGTATATATGTTTCTGGTGTTAGTTTAGTTCGTTTGGTTCGAGTTGTCCAGCCACCACAGCCGCCGTAGCAGCCACCATCTCCATCACCTTGTTCTTCTCCTTCTCGTCATGGTAAACTGAGCAATCCGTTCGATATTATTATTATTATCTTTTTATATAAACCGATTAGTATTTTTGTTATGGTTGTCGTGGATTTAAAATATATTCAAACCGAATTATGGATTTGAGAATTTAAAACTGAATAGAAACGTGTTTTTAAAACTTGTTTGTGTGGTAAGTTAATGTGCTATTTTTGAGGTTATGGATGTTATTTGGATCTTAGATTCGGTTCCTATATTCTTCTGGTTCTAGCCATTATCATCGGGTCAACTCTACCGGGTCGGGTCGACCCGGATTATATATCGGCAATATTGTTGGAATTATGGTCGTTACTCGTGGTTAGTGTCATGTTTTGATTTTGGATTGTTGTCGTTGTTGTCATGGGTTGATTTTACTGTGTGGTTTGTAGAAATTGAGCCGAGACCAAAATGGTCTCGGCAATGGTCTTTGTGGGCGTGTCGTTTGTCATTGATAGTATCGTTGTTGATTGCATCACTATTGTCGTTGTTAAGCCGTGGTATTTCTCGGTCTCGAGTTCGTGCTCGTCTGAGTTGGTTTTGTTTAACAGCCTTGGGGACATATTTTGGTTATGTGTACTACTAACAGTGCGTGATTAAAATTTAGTTGTTGATGGGTTAGTTTTGTTTGTCATGGTCTAGCAGGAATAAACCACAAGGGGGCGTTTGATTTTGTATTGTAGGACTGTGGATGAGTTTGTGATTGGGTTGGATTCGTTTGGGCTCGAAAGCCCGTAAGGGGATTGGTGTTTAGTGGACATGGGTTCACAAGCCCAAAACAAATAAATTAGAATAAGTGTAGAGTTAAAAATATAATACACAAACGAGATATTAATTTGGATGTTTGGACAAATGTGGATCATTATCGCACTTACCTATTAGACATTGGATTTATTGAACATTTTGAGACTTGAGACGGTAGAATATATTAAACATGAAACTGATCCAAAATCTTCAATAAAACTAAAACTAATATTTACAAGAATAATAGCGAGACATAAACTTATTAAATATTGTAATTTCAGATTTGGTTAATCTAAGTCTCAACGATTCGAGAAAAACTAATTTTTATTAGTTAAACTTATTTCTATTTATAAAACATTTATATTTTTACAAACTATTTGGGATAACGGGGTAAATGCTGAAACGTACAAACTAGTTATTTGATTTGAGGTGTTTATTTGTCTTTAGCTTTTAAGTTGTCCTCTTTGGTTTGAGTTCTTGTCAGTATCCTCTTGAGTTAGTTGATGTCTATTCTTTTTGGCGTGAGTTGTACGTCGAGTCTAGGTTATCTTACCACACCACACGAAACATTGAAACTAAGCTTTTGATAAGTTTTGGAAAACTGAGTAATCCACGAAAACTACGACACTTTGTCTTTTATAGACTTTATTACTTTTGCGAGATGTATTTTGAGATAATCGTATACGTACTAGGTTGTGCCGATCCTAGACCGTTATGTTTTGCTTCTCGATGCCAGACGTATCAGTTGTTATTTTGCTTCGCTGTGGCTAAGGTGAGTCGTGGCCCCTACTTTTCACACTTGTTTTTAATAATTCTTTTGGGGGAGATACATGCTTTAACTGTTTTATATTACTTGAAAACTCTCATGATTTGCTCAAAACTATCAACTATGCTTTATATGTTTGAATCATACTTGAAAGGAATACGTGTACGTTATATGTGCAAATTGTTTGATTAGCTTAAACACTGAACTTGAAACATAACATCTTCGGACTACTTGACGTAACATGATACTGAAACTCACTGTATGTATTCATATAACAAATGAATGAACTGTTAACTTTACTATGATATTCTACATTTTCTGGAGAGAATTGCCAAAAACCAGAATACGTATACTTGATGAACCCTGAGACCTATATTGCCTAAGTACCCCTTTATTGCCATAAAGTCCCTCGATCATGAGCCATTAATCACTGCGGTGAGCGCGAATATAGTGAACAGCTTCGAAACCTGTTGGAGGCTGACGACCTACCCCACTAATACTTTGACGGAATGCCTTATGGTTAGTCGTATTAGTCGTGGTGCACTATATTTGAGAAAAATAGGAATTGGCAAGTCACCTATTCACATGAGGGCCATAAATCCCCCATCAGGTAACCCTGGTGGGACCCCGCCGGTTTACGGAAATGGTTAACGTTTTGCGTGTCATGAGACTTAGGGCAATATAACTTTATGAATATATGAATGTTTCATATATATCTTAGGATACAGCTGTATTAGAAGACCACCACTTTTCACTGATAGATTTCAGACTTTAGACTATTATTTCACTACGTGATATGATTATGAATCTCGTACTTGAACTTTAACTGTTATCATATGTGATTTAAATTGAGAATTCTATTAGAGACAACTAAAAATTGCTTAGTATATCGTTACTGCTAAAAGTTGATCCAACATATCATTTCGAGCGTATAACAACGTAGCTCATCTGTATTTATAACTTGAAACTTATGATTTTGAATATCATACATGAATTACTTGTGAATTTTATACAAAACACCTTATTAACTATTTCATAAAGGATTACTATTTATTTCGACAATCACTATACACCGTTCGAAGAAAGTTATTTTCTATAAACTCCGCGAACTCACCAACCATTGTGTTGACGTTTTAAGCATGTTTATCTCAGGTAATTAACGGAGCAGGACAAGACACGGAACGGGCATCCTTTACTCTGATAACTTTAATGGTGTAAAATCAAATATGTCATTCCTTTCAAATTATCACATTTTCTTATGAGATTTTCAAATCAAATACATCACTTTTGTATCAAGAAGATTCTTCGAATGACATATAGCTTTCAAAATGCATATTCTGGACCCTTTTCTGAGATTTAAACTTCGATCCTCACCGTAACACCCAAATTACTTTTCCGCTGCCACAAACCAAATTTGGGGGTGTTACATTATCTCTCTAACTCCAACCATCTCTGTCCACTTCTAATTTCCGGCGAGGCATTTCCGATGACGGTAACACCATTGTTCTTATTTTTTTCCTTGCTTATTTTTTTCTTCCGATTTGTTTATATACTTAAACTTACACGTACAGTTTATGCAGGTTTGATTTCTTTAACTTGCATAAATGGAGTATTGTCGTAGTGTGGGTGACGGTGTTATACATCTTTCAAGAGGGTAGATATGATGATATTTCATTTTGTTACCAAAAGTAAACCAGAGGTGTTGCGTCTACTATTTTAACCTTTTGTATTTTTTTAATAAATAATTATGTCAAATCTCTTGAAATATCATTTGGAAGAAAAAATATTTTGTATTACAAGTTTACTAAAAACTTTTAAGATTCTGTTTACATTTTGTCCATGAATTTGCAGGTAGAATAATTAAGTGGAAATATGTTTATTGACATACGTATGGCGACGAGAGGGTCATTTGCTGTAAAGTAAAGTTTGTTTTGTACATTGTGCTTGCTTAGTTGTACATATTGGTGATGGGGTGTTTTAAATTGTGTATTAATTGTTTTGATAGAAAATTATTTTTTATTTCTTTAAATCGTTAATGTTTGCAGCTGTAGAAGGAAATATTGTACTGGTGGAGGGTTGTACATTATGTTTAAATGATTGTAATACTGGGTGTAGGGGTGTTTTTAATGCTATTAATGTATAATTCTAAGGATTTTGGTCTGAATTTCGATTCATGCTTGTTTTTGTTGTACACAATGCTTTGCTTGTTGTAAGTATGAAAATTGCTTGCTTTAAAGTGTTGTAAACCTTGCTTTAAAGGGTTGTAAGTCTGAATTTTCAGACCACATAGGAAAGAGATTCTTTTGTGTATTATAAGTAGTATAGATTATTGCTAACCTTTAATAAAGTTATTGTTTTTCTTTGATCTCTTATCTTTCGCGACCTAAGACGAGGAGCTTAAGGGTCTTATAAGCATAAAAATCATTAAAGTTTACAACTTTAATAACTTTTACTAAGCTATTTAGTTAACAAAGCTTTCAACTTTATTAACTATATAGAAAAATTAAAGCTAACAAAGAAATAAACTTTAATCATTTATTTAGTTTATGAGATCGGGTGGTTATTCTCTAGTATAAATCACCGGGTCTTATTCTATTTCCTTTTTATCATTTTAGCTTAAATACTTAGTTTAATATTTTGTTTACTATTGTAGAATTAATTGTTATTAGTTTAATTATTACTTAGCAAGCATATCTTTTTATTATCTTATTTTCTAGAGTTCATTATTAACTTTGTAGTTTTGCTTAATTAATCTAGTTTTAATCACTTAAAATAGTCTTTAATCTTTTAGTTTAATATAAAACAAAACAAAAAGTGAAAATACAACTTTCAAGCATTTTAATTACAAACCTCAAACGATATCCTCCATTCACACCTCGCTGGGAAACGACCCGGGTAACACTTGCCCGGTATCACATATACCTTACTTGTGAGTTTTGCACGTTGACCTTTTTCCTAAAAAAATTGACTTGCTGACTCGCACGTATTGTGTATTTTTGATATACGTACTTTGAAACGAATCAATTTTTGGCGCCGTTGCCGGGGAGGTTGTGTTGCGACTATATCGTCACTGGTACAGATTCTGCCTATCGTCACACTGGAAATGCGTGACTATATGCATATAGTCACACACGTTTTTTTGGGTGTGTGTGACAAAAAGTCGCGCCACCGTAGGTATCATATGGTCACATTGTTTATTTTGTGGCCGTTTTCATCGAAAAAGAGTGACCATAACCCGAATATGTGTGACTAATTAGGCACAAGTTTTGTTGGATTCATCAGTATGTGTGACTATTTCCCATCCTATGGCCACACGAAAATATAATAAATGTGACGTTTGTGATGATTTAGTCACACATCGTGTGTTGTTTTTTTCGAGTTAGTCACATACAATTTAAAAAACAGTGGCCAAAAGTGTTAATAAGTGTGACCATATGCTGTTTAAAGTGAAGAAATGTGTACTATTGATCATCCAATGGTCACATGAATTCTTAGTTTGTGTGGCCTTTTGTAATATTTAGTCACACAAAGCATGTTTGTTTTGGGTATTTAGTCACATACAATTAAGCATAAAGTGGCCAAAAGTGTTAATAAGTGTGACCATATGCTGTTTTAAGTGAAGAAATGTGTATTTTGTGTGACTATTGATCATCCAATGGTCACATGAATTCTTAGTTTGTGTGGCCTTTTGTAATATTTAGTCACACAAAGCATGTTTGTTTTGGGTATTTAGTCACATACAATTAAGCATAAAGTGGCCAAAAGTGTTAATAAGTGTGACCATATGCTGTTTTAAGTGAAGAAATGTGTATTTTGTGTGACTATTGATCATCCAATGGTCACATGAATTCTTAGTTTGTGTGGCCTTTTGTAATATTTAGTCACACAAAGCATGTTTGTTTTGGGTATTTAGTCACATACAATTAAGCATAAAGTGGCCAAAAGTGTTAATAAGTGTGACCATATGTTGTTTTAAGTGAAGAAATGTGTATTTTGTGTGACTATTGATCATCCAATGGTCACATGAATTCTTAGTTTGTGTGGCCTTTTGTAATATTTAGTCACACAAAGCATGTTTGTTTTGGGTATTTAGTCACATACAATTAAGCATAAAGTGGCCAAAGTTGTTAATAAGTGTGACCATATGCTGTTTAAAGTGAAGAAATGTGTATTTTTGCGTGACCATTGTTCTTCCAATGGTCACATGAATTTTTATTTTGTGTGGCCTTTGGTACTATTTAGTCACACATCGAATTAAACAAAGAGTGACCAATAATGTTGGAGCAGAGTTGCTACTGCTAGCAGTACTAAGGTAGTCCAAGGTAGTCCTGCTGAAGCAGAGTTACTGCTGCTAGTACTATGCTAGTGCTGCTGGAATGTGTATATATATTATATATAAAACAATATTAAAAAACACAAGAAATTTCAAATTGAATTAAACTCTAATGTATATAACTGGACAAAATATACAATTGTAATGTCGTACTTAATTAATCAAATATCTAAAGACTTTTGAACCTTCACCCCCTTAGCAGTTTGCCTTAAGTCGTTAGCAGATATATATTGTTTCTTCGTTGGTGCCTGTGGTACACATTTAGTCACATGGTTTGTTGGTGTAACCTGTAGTAAACAAAAGACGCTTCTATCAAACATTGAATTACATATGAATAATTATATATGTAGGTTGAAGAAACACATGTACGTACCACCTCTTCAAAAATAACTTGATCCTTTGGCCATGCAACGAAACTACCTTCGACTTCCTTAACTGTTTTGAACCCATTATTTGCTACGTCCGGTATGCATGCTGCATCAACTAACGATGAATCAATTGACACTCTGTAGCAATCATTTGGGAGTGGTAGGTTATGCAGCATTTGCTTTCCATGAGACTGGTATACGGTACCAAAAGCAACGATATTTGATTTCTTTGTGTGCCAGAATTTGCACTTAAGTGTCTACAAAAAAAAAAAAATTGCATGTATATATCAGAAATTATTTAAACAAAAGAATAACAAGAAACATGTTGAAATACATACTGTTGGCAGTGCTTGTGTTAGAGACACATCTTGTTGCGATTGGGAATCTGGAGACCCGTTTCGTCGCTTCTTTTGCTTTGGCTTATTGGGTCCGACAGTTTTAGCAAGTTCCTATATGTATATATAAAACACGTTACATTATTTAAACAAAAGAGTAACAAGAAACATGTTGAAATACATACTGTTGGCAGTGGTTGTGTTGGAGACGACACATTTTGTAGCGATTGGGAATCTGGAGACCCGTTTCGTCGTGACTTAAGGTTATGCTTAGGCCTGACAGTTTTAGCAGCAGGTTCCTATACGTATATATAAAACACGGTACATTAGTCGATCATGTATGTAAAATTCAAAAATCAAAGGGCGATCTTTTATTACTATACTTACCATTGTTTCCGTTACCTTTTTAGAAGTTTCAAGGCCATTGGATTTCTCCTCAATTCCCGCATCTTTAGGACTTACAACACCACTTGTCTGAGTGCCATTGGAGTCACCTGCAATATTGTCAATGGCCATTGGAGTCACCTGCAATATAAATTAAGAAATACAGTCACTCATCAGTTTATGTTCAATGCCTAGTATCATTAGCATCAGTGGTGTTAGCATTAGAAAATGAAATTGTTAACAACATAAAAAATGGCTTACAACTGAGGCTATTGGCGATGGTTGAGTTGGCAGAGTTATATTCATCCCTTTATCATTCAACTGTTGCAGAATTTGAGAAAGCATTACATTTGTGTTTTCCACCTCACCGGATAATTTATTGACCTGCACATCTTTTTCGGTCATCTCGGCGGACAATTTTTTGATCAATTTATCTTTTTCTTCACGCTCGCGTCTCTCATTATCCAGTTGAGTTTGAAGTAAGGCAATTTTTTCATTGGCTTCTTGTTTTCTTCGAGGAAGGCCAAAATACTCTTTGTATGTTACTGCACCTCCCACTCCCCTGGCATAACCGCCCTTTTCCTTACCAAATACAAATGTCATGGCATCAGTGCCATCATCAAAACCCGATGTTCCTTCCTTGATCTTGTCATCAGCTTCTTTCTGCACAAAAAATATAGGAAATGTTGGGATTAAAAGTCTTCTTGATGCTGTTACTACTGCTAGTACACAAGCTACTACTGCTAGTACACAGTTAAATGTTGCTGCTATATAAGCATAACAATAGAATTAGCAGTCAAACTTACAAGTTCATCTCCCTTTGATTTAATATCATCATTTGGGTATTCGCCGTCTTTGTTTACCCTTCCTTTCACCCACATTACATCACGGGGGGGTTCTTCATCCGCTTCAATCTCTTTATTTTCGATCTAATAAACATCAAATGCATACCCATGTAAAGTTAAACCAAGATAAACGAAAATATGTGGATGCTTACACATGTACAGTTAAACCAAGATAATCGAAAATATGAGGGTATTAATGCAAATGTGCAAATTGGGCAATGTAAACGGATTCATTTCTCATACTGATCGTCTCTTAATTGGTAAAACAAACATTGTGTAATCTTACCATTTTCTCTTTGACATAAGCATATCCACCTCGTCCCATTTTATGCTGATAAATATTTTGGGAACGCGCCATTTTACCTTTCTCAGATTTCTCCTAAAAACACAAAATCATAAGGCGTTTAGATGCGGTAATGCTGCAAACTGAAAATAACAAAATGACATATACACTTAATTAAAGATGACTAATTAAAACCTTGTATGCTTCGGTGGTCGTGTATTTAACATACTCGACCCAGTCTTCTGATTTCATTATTGTATTATACAAGTCCGGGACTTCATTCAGTTTGGAAGGTGTATTTAGGTTGGGCAAAATGTAGTTGACTTTGAGCTTCCTTCTGTAATTCCTTAGCATTTTACCAAGACTAATCATTATCAATTTTCTGTATTGGACGTCAACAACAAAAAATTTCTGAAAAGATTAACACAATGTTGTTAATTAGTTGCACATAATGTAACTGCATACATAAACTTATGTAGTATTGGGTTACAAAATAGTATATATGTACCAAGATTTCATCCCATAGTTTATCTCTTGCTTCTTTATTCACCTTCTTCCAGTGTAGAATCTTCACACCTATCTGCTCACGAGCCACATCTCCTAAAAAACTCACAAACACTGCTCTGTTTTCCCCTGTTACCCTACCGAGTGCATCGAAGGTTACCTTGAGCTTTGTTGCACCAGGTTTGTCATGCTTCGCGCGAAACTTTACTAGCCTGGTTGAGCCCCTCTTAGCTACTATGTCAGGTGTTTGGTTGGTTAAAGGCTCATCTATATCTTCTTCATCAGAAGACTTTTCGGATTCATATTCTAAGGCGTTATCATCATGTACAATATGATCAAGAGGAAGCAAAGTATGGTTATCAACAATGGGTTCAGTTTCCATGACTCTTGAGCAACAAAGGGTAAAAGAAAATGATTATGGCTTAGCTTGGAGAGTAATGGTGAGAGAAGATTTGATTTTTGTTTTTTATTTGCAGTCTTTTTTTAGGAGAGAAAAGAGGCTATACACCAAGAATATGAATCGTTTGTGATTCAAAAAATTTCGATCCAAAAATTTGCCTCCAAGTTGTAATTTGAAATTAACAATTGAATTATTTGAAAATTTTCCCTTTGAACCTGTTAATTAAAGCATAAACTTGATTTTTGTTTTTTATTTACTATCTTAATAATCGCAAATAATGTATCATACTGTGCAACCATCACATCAACAGTACAAACGTAATTACTACATATTGTACCCTTACCAATTACATTTACAAAACACAAATTACTAATTACCTTTTTGTTATTTGGTTTCATTGTTTGCGTGCTTGTGTTTGCCATAAGAATGTGTGTGTTGATTAGGGTTTATTGATTTTTGTGTGTGTTTACAAATGACCGGGTAAAGGGATTAATTGCTGGTTGAATATTGAATTTGTGGTTTGGTTTAACTATAGCTGACGTGGCAAGATTTGTTTAAAAAAAAAAAAAAAAAAAAAACTAATGGTGATGAGGTGGCGGTGAAATCCGGCTATAGCCGGTAAATAGGGATGGCAACGGTTCGGGTTCGGGGCGGGTTTTAGTATACCCATAACCGAACCCGTTTATAATATACCCGTACCCGCCCCATATCCCACCGGATACCCGATTAATATTATCCATCGGTTTTTCGGGTTTCCCCGCGGGTATTAGTTATCCGTACGTAGTTGAATATTATATGGACAAAATTGGCGGTATTAAGATTAAGTCACGCTAAAATCCACCGAAAAAACAAAAGAAAATACTCTAACCACTCCCAATAATAACTCAGCTTTAAACTTTAACACAATGCCACGTCAGCTTTAACACACTCACCCTTAATTAACTGAGCTTTAGTTATACACAAGATGTTTAACGAATGAGCCGAGATGATATGGTTGTATACGAGATGTTTAACGAATGAGCCGAGATGATATGGTTGTATATATACGAGATGTTTAACGAATGAGCCGAGATAATATGGTTGTATACGAGATGTTTAACGAATGAGCCGAGATGATATGATTATACACGAGATGTTTAACGAATGAGCCGAGATGATATATATGGTTGTACACGAGATGTTTAACGAATGAGCCGAGATGATATGGTTGTATACGAGATGTTTAACGAATGAGCCGAGATGATATGGTTATACACGAGATGTTTAACGAATTGAATGAGCCGAGATGATATGGTTGTATACGAGATGTTTAACGAATGAGCCGAGATTATATGTTTGTACATGAGCAACACACCCAACAATAACTCACGCAACCTTTCGACCCTGTTTCATCATTTCTTAAAAGAGTTTAATTTCTAGACCAACCCTGATAGCTGGATGGTCTTGAGGCAACTCACGCAACCTTTCGACCTCTGGATCAGCACGATTATGCATCTGTAGCATAATACGAGTTATCTCACCTAGCAAATTGTTAATCAATTTGAGTTCTTTTTCTTGTTCATTGTGTAATCGGGTGAGGATAGCCTTTTGCACCTCTGCTAGTTAATTTGTTAGCCACAATGTTTGTGTTAAAATTAGTGATACTTGCGAGAGAGTTTTATAAGAAGTTGTGTGAGAAAACGAAGTGTTGTGAAAGTGGCTTTGATAGTGGAAAGCCGTTAAACTAGCCGTTGGAGGCTATTTTAAAAATCAGATTGAAAGTAAAAGTAACCGTACGAGTATTATTCAAATTCAAACGTAAAGTAACAGTACAACATATTAATAACGAGCGGGATATTTAAATTTTAAAATTTCAAATTCAAATTAAACAAAAAGGCGGGATATATTTAAAATTTATCAATTCAATTCAAATTCAATTCAATTTATAAATTGAAAATAAAGTATCAAATACAAATACATTAAACATGAAATAGAAATACATTAAACATGAAATAGAAATACATTAAATGTCAAATAAAAACTACGTTAACATAAACAATGATTGATTAACATAAACAACATACGATTAACATAAACAACGGACGATTAATAAAAACTATCATCTGAATCTGGGTAACCATCTTCAGAGGATTCGGAAGGTGTGAAAAAACCAGACTCCCACCTTTGCCTACGTTCTTCATCCTCCCTGGCTTGCCGCTCCAAACGATCAGCTTCCTCTTCTCTTTCAAGTGCTTCCATTTCCAGGAGGACTTGCATATCTGCTTCCTCTTGCCTAAGTTGTTCCTCAGTTAACCCAAACGGATTTGGGTCTTGGTTATGAACTGGTTCATTTTCAGGTTGATTATTCACCGGAAAATTTTCCGGTTGGAAAACCGGAAAGATATGCTCGGGTGGAGTATGGAATTTTTCATTTTCGCTAGGTGGGCTTGGAAACTGTTGGCCAAAATCCTTTTGGCGAGGTGGGCTTGGAAATTGTTGGCCAAAATCCTTTTGGCGAGGTGGGCTTGGAAATTGTTGCCCGAAATCTTTTCTGGAAGACATCTTGAATTTGAGATGCTTGGATCTTGAGTATTTGAGAAGTTTGGAATGTGTTTTCTGTGTGACTTGTGCTTCAGAAGCATTGGTATTTATAGGGTACAAATGCACACGTTTTATTAACGTGACTTTGAATTTTAATTGTTGGGGCTAACCTGCGTTAACGCAGCGTTAATATGTTGTACTTTATCTTACGTTTGAATTTGAATTTTAATTTTAATTTGTTAAGGCTGAGTTATTGTTGGAAGTGGCCTAAATATACCCATACTTCTCAAACACATTCAGACTGCGATAGATATTAAAGCATGTATTTACATTAAACATGTACTAGAAAATATCAATTACCCTAATGAAAAAGTCAATTAGTCATTAAAGTTAGCACACAAATTACATTAAACATCATTAATATAATATAGAAAATATCAATTACCCTAATGAAAAAGTCAATTAGTCAATCCAACACCAAACACACTTCTAGATCAACTACACTAGTCAAATCCAAACCAAACACAAACCAAATCCGATCAATATTATCCATCTGTTTACTTTTGGGCCCCTCTCGATGGTCCCTCTTCCCGCCTAAAGTATTGGGAACCGTTCGTATACCTCTCTAGCCTATTTGTACAACTCGACATGGAAAACCGTTCATAATTAATCAACCGTACCATATACAACTCCTTTGATATTTTCATTAGAAAATAAATTTCAAATTTCAATGGCCGACTCCTCTTCAACTCCTTCTTCCAACAAAAACAAACGCCCAAGGGATGATTCTCCTCCACCAATGCCTGAAAATTATAAAAAAATGGGCATATCCCAAAATATTTGGGAGAAATGTAATAAAGGCCCGTATGGTGTTGAAAACGCATTGTTAGAAATTCACAACAAGCGTATAAATATGTATGAAGAAAGGAACAAGAAAGATTTAGAGGTCATTGAGGAGCATCAGAAGAAAATTGAGGAGAGGAACAAAAAATAGAAGAAGAAAGAGAGAAAATAGTTGATGTTTACAGAAGTATTGAAGCTAGTAAATATGTGTCTTAATGTATCTTTTCTTTATATATTTTGCCTATGTATATTTTGCCTATGTAAATGTAAACTTATTTTGACTTGGTTTAATATATGAATGCAGTTATTATGTACAAGTTTATGATATTTGAATACAGCTATTATTATTGTACTGCTAGGTAAACAATTGTACTGCTATCGAAACGTTGTACTGCTGGGTATCCTTTTAGCAGTGGTTGGGAGTGCAGGGTAGTTTGTATCACTTTTTTCTTAAAGTGTATAAACCCCCAATTGCTGCACACAATCACATTCACGCACACATTACTCTCTCTCTTCCACTCCCTAATCGAATTTTAATTGTCAAATTGCAAAACCCCCAAATCAAATCATAATGTCGAACCTAACTTTTACCGAACCTCATAATAATGTTGCCTTTTTAGAAAAATCCAATAAGTCTGTAGATTTTACTGAGATCATTGATTTCCTTAATGCAAGCTATATTAAGTTTGCATTAACAGTAAAACCTACTATATATACTTCCAACATTATCCAGTTTTGGTCGTCTACTAAGGTCAAAACTATTAATGGGGAAGCACAAATCCATGCCCTTGTAGATGGGCAGATGATTATCATTACAGAGGCGTCTATTCGAAGAGATCTTCTCCTAGATGATGCTAACGGAGTTGAGAATCTTCCAAATACTACAATCTTTGAAAAACTTGCACTGATGGGCTATGAGAGATATACAGATGCTTTAAAGTTCCAAAAAGGTAATTTTTCTCCTCAGTGGAAATTCTTAATTCATACTGTCTTAGTGTGTCTAAGTCCAAAGACCACTGCATGGAATGAATTTAGCAGTAATTTAGCTTCTGCTATAATTTGTTTGGCTGAAAATACTCAAAGATTTAATTTCTCAAAATTAATTTTTGATAATATGGTTAAGAACTTGGATGGTTCTTTGGCTAAATATTTTCTATATCCAAGGTTTTTGCAACTCTTTTTGGACAACCAATTTAAAAAAAAGAAAAGTCACAAAAATGTTTATCCCACTCCCTGCCTTACCAAAAAGGTTTTTGCTAATATGAGTAGGGTTGGAAAAGATTTTTCAGGGAGAGTGACACCTTTGTTTCCAACAATGTTGGCACTAGCCCAAACCCAAATGGGTGAAGGTTCAGCAATCCCAGCTGGTACCCATCACACACCCACAGAACAACAACAAAAGACCTATAAACGTAGGACTAACACCAAGAACACTGAGCTACCTCAGGCTAGTGGTTCTATACCAACTGTTGCAGATGAGGATGTCACTGGGGGGGAGAGTGACATGTTGGCAAGGGCTGCCACTACTGTGTCTAGCTTAGCAGCAGCACAGGACAGTGGTAACATCATTAAGACCCGAACCAAGACAACTTCTAATGAAGAAAGTTCCTCTGGAACTGATTCAGGTGAAGGTCCCAGTCACATGGAAACAATGGGGGGTTCGGATGTTCATCCTAGGGGTGAGACTGAACTTAACTTTTCCAGTGATCCACCTCTCGGGCTAGGTAACACAAGCCGAAGTGGTGAGGATAGTATGCAACTTTTGAATGAATTGAAGGATACCTGTGCCAAGCTGTCTGCACAAATTGGTGATCTGCGAGCAATAGCTTCTTCCCAAGATGGAGTCATCAAAGCTCAAGGTGGGGAGATAAAGGCTTTGAAGAGAAGGGTTAGGTATTTAGAAGGAGTCAAAGGATCAAGAATTCCCAAACAAAAGGTTAAATCTTCTGAAGCTTCTAAGGATGCTCCCAAACAGGGAGGGAATGAAGGCAAAGTTTCAGGGGAGGATAACCAAGGGAATCAAGTGGTGATTGATCATCGTCTGGGCAAGGTTACAAATGCTGATAGTGCTACTGAGCCAATTACAGTTGGTACTACAAAAGCTAGTACTGCTACACCAGAGGTTTTTGCAAATGCTGTTAGTGTACTTGCTGAGCTGAAGACAGCAAAACCAGTAACCAAAGGTGTTGTGATACAAGAGCCATCATCCTCTCCAAAAGCTAAACAATCAACTCCACAGGTACAAGGCAAAGGTAAAGGGATTCTTACTGAAGAGCCTGTGGAGAAACCATTATCAAAAGAAGAGCAATTAAAAGTTGATGCTGAACTTGCTATGAAATTCTCAGAAAAGTATGATGCAGAACATCAGACAATTTTGGAACAAAGGAGAATACAAGAAGAAAAAGATGCAGAGTTAATAGCTTCATGGGATGAGCAAAGGGCTCAGGTTGCAGCTGATTCTGAGCTTGCTAAGAAACTACATAATCAAGAGCAAGATAAGTACTCAGTAGATGAAAAAGCCAGGATGCTGAAAGAATTTTTTGATGAAAAAAAGAAGTTGTATGCAGAACAAAGATATGCAGCTAAGAAGAACAAGCCACCCACTCAAAAACAAAGAAGAGATCTCATGTGCAGGTAGTTTTTTTTTTTTTTTTTTTTTTTTTTTTTTTTTTTTTTTTTTTTGCAAAGGTATTTATATTAATATCAACAATACCCAATATGTACATCATATCATAAACATCTACTCATGTGCAGGTATTTGAAGAATGTGGACAGATGGAAACTAAAGGATTTGAAATTCTTGGATGATAAAAGAATTGAAGAATTATATGCAATTGCCAAGAGAAACAATGATCTCTTCTTGAATGACAGTTCAAAGAGAGCAGGTGAACAGTTGGAAATAGAAAGCAGTAAAAAGAGAAAACAAGAACAAACTGAGCAAGCTGTTGCTGAAGAACAAATGCAAGCTCACACTGAACTTGCAGTTGCCTCTGTAGGAGAAGCCATGGATGCACAACCTTTAACTGTCAAACATCCCATTGTTGATTATAAGTCTGGATCTTTTGGGGAAACAGTTTATTACGATATTAAGAGGCATGATGGTTCTTCTAGAAGGTATGTAAGCTTTCTTCACATGGTTCATGATTTTGATAGACAAGATATGATAGCTCTATGGAAATTACTCAAACAAAGATTTGGTAATAAGACACCAGAACAAGCTAATTATGATAGAGAAGTCTGGAATTATTTAAAGGTAATGTTTGAACCAAATCATGAAGATGAATGTTGGAGAAGACTAACGCACAATACTGTTAAAGAATGGAAAATTTTTCAACGATGTGGAGTACATGCTTTAACTGTGAATGAGTTGGTGATCTACATGCTTGTAGAAAAGGATTACCCTTTAAAGTTTCACAAAGACATTCTACATCAGATGTTGCGTGTGAAGAAAACACTCAAGCTTCAGCTTAATTATGATGACATGGCATATGAACTGCTCAGGAAGATGGAAGAGTATCTAGGACCCAAGGACAAGAAATAGAATGTATAGTTATTACTGCCACAATGTATAGTTTGACTTAAACATGTATAGTTATTACTGCTAGTATGTATAGTTATTACTGCTAGAATGTATAGTTATTACTGCTAGAATGTATAGTCTGACATTTATCATGTATATGTCCACTTGCAGTCAAGCTTTATTGTATTTGCAGTTTCCATTTATCATGTATATGCACTTGCAGGCACTTAGTAACATGTTACTTCATTATAAAGTTGAAAATTGACTTTAGAAAGTCAAGTAATCTGGTTCCAGCTAGGGGCAAGTAACATACTTACATACTACTGCATTAAACTAGATAGACTATAAAATCCCAGCATTGTAATGGGGCAAATTAAATGAAGAGTCATGACTAACAGTCTGAACTCAAAATATGACTCTATGATTTAGACACCTAAATAAATACTTCATGTGACCATATGTAACATCTTGAATTTAGTCACACAAACACTCAATGTGACTAATATCAAGGTTAATGATAACTGAGTTCACATTTTGCTATACATATTAGTCACATGAATATTTCAGTGTGACTATTTTCAATGTATTGGTCACATATAATACCCTTATAATGTGGCCATAAACATAATTTAGATGCACATTTGTGGTATGGTGTTACTATTGTATAGCCTATAGTCACATGATTGTGCTACAATTAAATGTGACCATACACATTAGGAATTGGCAGGCAAACACACACTTAACTTTAGACACACATATTAACTTACGTGACTATTTGTATCGAATTTTGGTCACACTTAATCATGTATGCCTATGGTTTAGTGTGACCATATATGACATTTGGTCACACATCTCAAGTGTGTGACATATATTTGTCACTTTTAAATGCATATCGTGACTATGCTTCAAACTTACTTTTCAGTTGTCACACATTTCAAATTCATATGTGGCTAAATTTTCAACAAAAACTAGCAGTCACGCTTAAATAATGTGTGACAAACTTGAGCATATGATTTAGCCACATACACAATTACTTCGTGTGACCATATATGGATTTTGGTCACACTTTTCAATTGCGTGACATATATTTGTCACATATGTATATATATAGTGTGACTAATGTTTCAACCTTATTTGTATCCGTCACACGTCCCAAATTATAAGTGACTAAAAAATCAAAAAAAAAATTACCAGATACGTATAGTCACGAAAATATTCAAATGTGTGGCTATAGCCTCGGATGTAATTCCGAAATGGTCACACAAGTCGGATCAAGTGTGGCTGTTTATTTTATTCTGGTACATTTAGTCACATAAAAAGGCGACTGTGTGGCTGTTCGAAAAACAGCATGTGTGACTAAATCTCATTTTTGTACTAGTGCGTTTAGGTTTAAACGATTAGTGACTTGAGATCCTTCGTCAAGAAGTTTTCGCTTTCATAAAAATATAAAAAACAAAAATATTTTTCTTTTCTTTTGTATATATATTATCATATAAAAACAAAAATACAAAAACATTTCTCGTTTTCTTGTGTTAAAATTAAAGATAAAAGCAATCTCAATATAATATTCCTCAACTTGGAATATTATCATAATAAGTTCTCAAACAAAAGATTAAAACTTGTCTTTGTGTCACTTGCGAATTCGGCTCACCTTTGATTGATAAACAAACTCTAACAGAGGTTTCAAGAGGTTTGGTATTAAATTGACAAACCGAAAGGAGCGGGTTTTTAAGGAGCATTTATTGCCCACCTTCGCTCCTCCACCACTCTGTGCGTTTTTCTTTCAGAGAGCTACCGTACGCTTGTTTGATTTAAGGTTTAAGTTCACTTGTGTTTTGCTTCGGTCTTGTTTTAATTGAATTGTTTCATTTAGTGCATGCGCACTCGTTCTTCTAGATCAACGAGTCCCTTTCGTGAGCTCATCGCAATTCCGAAAAGACGTTCTCGAAGACGTGCTGCCCGAATAGTCGAACCCGAGATTCGTACTATTCCCACTGACAAAATGGCAGACAATCGAACTATGGCCGAAATGCTCCAAGCACCCACCGAGGGTTACGGAGATGCCATCGTTTTACCGCCAATCGATTCTGACCATTTCGAATTGAAGACACATTTGATTCAACTCGTGTCTACAAATCAATTCCACGGGTTTGAACGAGAAGATCCGTATGCACACATCCGTTGGTTCAACAAGTTGACCTCGACCATCAATTACAAGGATGTGCCGCAAAAAGTTGTCAAATTGATGCTATTTCCGTTTTCACTCGAAGGGGCAGCCCGGATTTGGCTGGAAAAAGAACCCCCTCGATCCATTGAAACTTGGGAAGATCTCGTACAAAAATTTGTCAATTATTTCTTTCCTCCGTCAAAGACGACTAATCTTAAGAATGAAATTTCGGGATTTCGTCAAAGTTTCGATGAAAACTTCGGAGAGGCATGGGAACGATTCAAGGATCTCCTAAGAAAATGCCCACATCATGATTTCACGGAGTTACAACAAATCAATACGTTTTATAATGGGTTGAATGGAAACGATCAAGATTCTCTTAACGCAGCCGCCGGTGGCAATATCTTGAATCGTCGACCTAAAGATGTGCTTGAAATTTGTGAGAATAAGTCAAAAGTTCCTATTTCTCGAAACAAAGTGAATGTTCCTATCACTCCTGTTTCTTCATCCGGTAACTCATCAGAGTTAGCCGCCTCGTTATCCGCTCTAACAGACGTAATTCGTTGCATGATGAAGGAAGTGAAAGAAATTAAGAGTGAAATTCATAAACCGGAACCAATCAAAGCCATAAACAAAGTGTGTGAAACTTGTGGTGGCCCGCATGCGTATTACGATTGTCAAGCAACCGATGCTTCTTTTTACCAAGCTCCCGTAGCAGCCGTAAACCACAATCAATACCGACCGCAAGCTGAAACTCATTACCGAGCACCAAATGCTATGGTACCACCTGGTTTTCCACCCGTGCAAAATCAAAATAATCAAAATCGCTTTGTTCAAAATCAAGGTCAAAATTTCAACACTTCTCAGAATTTCAATCAAAACCGGAACAACCAACCTTATCAAGCTCCGAATCAACAAGTTTATCAACAACCTCCTCAAGCTCCTTTGACAAATGATTTCATGAAAATTACAGAGTCCAGCATACGTTCGATGCAAACTCAAATCAATAATATGAAAGTCGAGTTGAGAAAGGAAATTGATACTACGATGTCTCGTCAAACAAATGAGTTGAAGAATATGATGGGCAGTTTCATGAATATGAACATGAACCAAGCTTCTTCATCTTCCGGACGACTTCCGAGCAATACCATTCCTAATCCTAATGCTGAGTTGAAAGCCGTCACCACTCGAAGTGGTAAGACGCATAATGGACCCTCGACTCCTATGCCCCCTCCACCGAGGGAAGTGAATCGAGATACCGAGGTGACAACGGACAAGGTGCATTTCTCAAGCCCACGAAGTACCGCACACGTCCAACCTCCAGATGTCCAAACTCAAGTTCCGGAACCCGATGTTCCGAAGACCAATCCTAAGCCTTCGATTCCAAATTTGACATAAGCTTCGCAGATGCTCTCATCCTTATGCCCAAATTTGCATCTACACTCAAAAGTTTACTAAGCAACAAGGATAAGTTGTCTGAGATGGCAAAGACCCCACTTAACGAGCAGTGCTCGGCGGTTCTCCTCAAGAAGCTTCCCGAAAAGCTCGGAGACCCCGGCAAGTTTTTAATCCCATGTGATTTCTCGGGGATGGTTCAGTGCTCAGCCTTGGCCGATCTTGGCGCAAGCATTAACCTTATGCCACTCTCGGTATGGAAGAAATTATCTCTTCCGAAGCTTACATCTACTTGCATGACACTCGAGCTAGCGGACCGTACTATAACTCGTCCACTTGGAATAGCTGAGGATGTCGTTGTGAAAGTGGGAAAGTTCCACTTTCCCACTGATTTCGTTGTGGTAGACTTTGATGCCGATCCTCGAGTTCCACTCATTCTGGGTAGAGCTTTCTTAAGAACGAGTCGTGCTATCATCTATGTATACGCCGAAGAATTTACCATTCGGGTTGATAATGAAGAAGTCACGTTTAACATTAATCAGGGCTCTAAATCTCTAACCACCAAATGCAACGTTGCTACGGTTGATCAAAAATCTGATTCCGTAATTGCTTCCAAAAGAAGTGATTCGATGCTTTCAAGATTCACGGTTAAGAGTCCTTCAAAAAAACGTACTGAGCTCAAAACAAGGGAAATTACCCCTGGTTCAAGCAAATGGTTTGAAAGTTGTGCTACTGAAGTTAAGAGTATTTTTGATTATGATGAACAAGAATCGGAGATCACAACGGAAGTGGTGAAAATTGCTAGCTCTAAGAGCACACCACTTGTCCCACCTCCGGAATCGGTTTATCGAATTGAGATTGTTGATTCAGTGGATGAAACTAAAAATCCCACTCCTTATTCCGCACCAATCATTTCCGACTCTTCCCATCCTTCTCCTCCGATTGAGGGAAGTGATATCTCTATGGAAGAGCTCGAGGTTTTCTTGTTTGATGCTCCAATTTCACTGGAAATTGTTGAGCCAGATTGTGATCCGGGGGGAGATGCTCCATTATTAGAAAAAATGGTATTTGATGAACCATTATTTTCCTTCCCCCCGAAGGATGTTGTTGTTAAAAATAAGCCGTTAGATCCTCCGGAGCTCAAGCTCGAGGATTTTGTTCCCGAATATGACAGTTTTATCTTTGATACATCTGAAGAGAGTAGTGGCAATCCCACTTCTCATTCTGATTTTTCTCTCCCGGCTTATGAAACCTTTTGCTTTGATATCGATCATTCGGAAGAAGCGGGAAGTGGCAGTACCACTTCTCACTCTCATATCTCTCTTCCGAGTATGATGCATTTCATTTTGATATGAATGATCTTTATCATGAGGAGTTCTCTAGTGAACTCTCTCATATTATATCTCCTCCGGAATATGATCATTTCTATTTTAATCCTGAGGATGATTCTAGTGTGGGGGGAGGTGTTATTGATCATAAGAATTTACTTCTTGAAGATTTCATCCCGACCCTCCCTCCCGTTGAAGACAAATTTGCTTTTGATGATGAAGAGTTCTTCCTGATAATCATCATGATATTTCTTCTCTTCATCACATATGGTGTGATTTCTCTTTCCCTTTTCTCCTATGGGAATGAGGACACCATCTTTGACCCCGGTATCATCCCTTATAGTTTCTACTATTAAAATACCGTGGGTATCTCATCGGTGTGGAACTTTCTTATGTTCAAATGTTAATCCAAACACATTGAATGAAAGTCTGATGGAGATTGTTTCTTCCACTTGCTTCCCCATGAACCAATGAATTCGGGGTCGAGTCAAGCTAGTGACACGGTTAACAAAAACATTAGCATTGCATGGGTAAACGCCCATGTTTCTGACTTCTTTCTATTTTCTGACACTAAGTGTGGGGGAATCCCACTGTGCTGTGCTTTTGTGTTGTTTTCTATGATTTTCAGTTTTCCCTTGGATTGTGATGATTGACGCGCCTGTTTTCCATCCAGCCGCCCAATATCCTATCCTTTTGCTAACGATTATCTAGGGATATCTTTTTATTCCTGTTTGTCAAAATAGAGATTTCTTTCACACACTTGGCTATTAGTATTACCTTTTTACGTTCTAAGTGTCAGCATAATAGCCGGTACTTTGAATATTGATGAGGCGAAAAGTGTACCGCTTTTAAGGGGTCATTTAAGCCCGAAATCGTATTTATTTGATCAAATATTGCCCTAAATCGTTCCTTTTGTCATTTTAGGTACTTTTGAGGAGAAATCTGGAAAAGGAGGCATTTTGGACGTTTTTGGAGCATTAAAGTGAAGAATACGACAAAGTCTCAAAATCGGCTGAAATTTACCTTTGACGGCGTCAGAATCATCTCTTGACGGCGTCATGCCTTGGCAAGAAAAGTTGGATGTGAAATTTACTCATGACGGGCCAGTGAGTTAGCATGAGAATTCTGACGGCGTCACGCTTTAACTAAATCAAGGGCGTCACGGCTTAAATCATAAGGGGACGGCGTCACGTTCAGGGTTAGACGGCGTCAAGCCTTGATAAGCCAGAATGGATTTTTGAAGAGCTAAAGAGGGACGGCGTCAAGAAGGTCACCCGGGAACCCTAAAAGCGGCGAGGTGACGGCGTCACAATGCATAAGGTGACGCCGTCAGATCCAAAAATCTATATATAGTTTTCTAATCTTTTGTCATTAGGGAGAGCTTAGTGTGTGGAATTTTGGGATAAAACCCTAAGACGATTTTAGCTACTTTTTCAGGGCTTTTTGCCTTGAGATCTTCCATGTTTCATTGAAAGATAAGTTATCAATTAATCATTCAATATGTCTATGTGTTGTTTGATTCTATCTTATGCTTGTCTTTTGTTTAACATGTTAGGCTAATTTTATCTTGTGTTTGCTTAGATCTAATGAAACTTAGCTATTGATTATTGGTTGTTAGTGTGTTGTTAGTTGTATTGGATGATTGTTTATCTATGTTAGGCTTAAGAAAACTGGCTAACTTCCTATTCGGTAACTTGCTTGAACGTCTTAAGAAACATGAACCAAACGCGTACTAAAGGTTTTTATGGTTGTATTTAATGCACAAGCGAATTCTAGTGATCCCATGTTAGGAGCTTCCTAGCCGGCTCGACATAGGAGTGAAGTAGGAGCTTGTAGAGTTTGGGGAAGTAAGTACGCCACCCCACGAATGGTATTAAGGAATACACCCGTCATCCACGCGACTAATACACACTAATTAACCGGTAAAAGATAGTTAGGGAGTAAGGAAATCTAAGTAAACACATTTCTCTACACATAAGTTTCTCACCACTTTTCATTTTTGTTATTTTATTTTAATTGCATTTGTAGTAATTTTGGGTTAGTTGACTAGCAACTAATTCCGCCCACTCCTTCAAACCCGAGATTTTACTTGCTTTCATAAAATTATAAAAACATAAAAAGAATCTTCCTCAACCCTTAGACCTAATTAGAGTAGCCTTTCATACCTAACGAACACTATTCCCTGTGGAGAACGATCAATCCCCCGTACTTACCACTACACTATACTACATCGGTCAGGTACACTGCCTGGTGGGGTTGTAAGCCTCTTGAGATCCCTCGAGAGGTAAAACCTGTTGTAAGGTTACAAAACCACGCACATCAAATATTGAGGGCAATATTCAACTCTAAGTGTGGGGGGGGGGGGGAATTCTCGCAAATTTTGTCACATATGTTCCTTCTAGTGCCCTAGTACCCCGTTTTGCCCAAAATTTTAAAATTTTTTCGTTTTTAGATAAGAAATTGCAATAAAAAAGAAGTGTTTAGTCTTGATTAGGTTAGAACAAAGGGAATCCCGACTCTGCCAGAGTGTTGATCTGGCTACTTCCTTAACGATTAGACTAAGGTTTTACGATATGTGCAAATGAAAATGCTAAGCGTAGAATAGTTGGTTTTCTTTAGAGCTTATATAAGTAATCTATGGCTTTTCCTCCCAGGAGATAACTAATCTGACTTAATAAGTGGTTATTTTCAAACAGTTGAACGCACTAAATCATTTTTTTATACGATTTTGAAAAATACTAGTTCAAAGCTTTATTTAAACTTCAGATCAAGCATATGTCATAATAATGTAAAAGTTAAGTAATAAATGTATGTGCTAAAAAGCTACGGTTCAAGATCGGCCCTTGGATCCTTATTTCCGGAAGGCGTTTAGGTCTTGGCTACCCTCTTACACCGGCCCTTGGACCTCTAATTCAGGAATGTGTGAGGTCTTGGTCTAACACCCTTGGATCCTCATTTCAGGAATGTTTAGAGTCTTGGAACTCTCCGTTGTAACGGCCCTTGGATCCTTTATTCCGGAAGGTGTAAGGTCTTGGTTCCCGTGAAACTCCGTTAGTTTATTTTGCACAAGTTAAAAAAAATGAAAGAAATGAAAAAAAGAAAAGAAAATGGAATGATATTGCAAAATGCAATAAATTTTGAAAATCAAGCACAGTCACCTAACTTGAATAAATTGTGGGAGTGAAAAGTTAAGTTTCGACTTACATAGATTATTAGTATAAGTAGTGTTAGCATTTTACAAAAGCATTTGCACATTGAGTTTAAGCTTAGTTGGGAGTATAAAAAAGAGGATGACGATTACAATTCCCTGGAGACACCCATTTTGTGTGAATCCCGTTCCATGATACCATTTTTGAAAATCAAGCATGTTATCTATTTTGTTCTAGTTTAAATTTCTGGCATTGTATAAAAAATCAAAACGGGGTATGCTTGGTATTCTTTTGATCCTTTCATTACTTTATATGATCGGATTGCTAGGGACTAGCAATAGTTTAGTGTGTAAATACTCATCATTTTACACCTATAAAAGACACAAAAAAGACCAAAAACATATAAAACAAAACAAAAAGTGAAAATACAACTTTCAAGCATTTTAATTACAAACCTCAAACGATATCCTCCATTCACACCTCGCTGGTAAACGACCCGGGTAACACTTGCCCAGTATATAGCAACCACACTCCTCCAATCGCCTATGATTACACATAAACAACTCCACACTCGAACACAACTCTTGAGACTCTAACTTAAGGTTCCCTGGATGTTTTCACAGCAATTAAAAGCTTTCGGGCAATGATAATAAGTTAGCTAAGACTTGGTGTAAGCCTTTACTAGGTTTTGGGTGTCACACCTTGTCTCTAGCCTTGGATTCTATATATAAGCACAAGAACCATTTCTCCTCAAGCAAAAACGTCCCTTAGTGGTAAATAAGCAGGAAATGATAAGCCACCATGATTATGGGGCTTAAATTCATCAATAAATGCAACTTTGTAACAGCAGTTTCTCCCAACCGATCGGTATTGGGGTCCAACCGATCGGTTGGATCTCTCGGTAAATTCTTCTCCTCCCATCCGAATCGGATGGGGCCTTCATGCACACAAATTTTTTATTTTTCTTTTCTTTTCTCGTCGCGTGCTTGTTCCTTTGTTGTGGCACTAATTCCTTTCATAGAACTTGATCTTTTCTTGATATTTGAACATAGAAATCTCGACAATATCAAATCCTTGAGTTCTCGTGTGGTTTCTCTCTCGTTTTCCTTTCGGGAATCTTTCAATGTGCATAATCACTTCAATTCTTCATCTTTTTATCATCTTTTCCTGTACTCGGCTATATTTACTTGCATATACACTTTTTCACAATTTAGTAACAAATACACACAAATATAACCAAATATAGAGCACAAAACTAACGATAACGTGACTAAAAACATGTTCAACTTGAGCGTTATCAACATTCTATTCCTTTATTTTTATTTTTATTTTTTAGGACTTGTGTTTGAATAATGAACTTCAGCAAAAAAAAAAAAAAAAAAAGTAAAACTCGTTTTGTCTGATGTGTTATTTGGTTATTGGATTCTATGGAATTTTACTTTGAAGTTGATTTGGTTTTATTGAATTTTTATTTTTTTAGGTATATATATGATTTTATTTTTGATGCAACATTTTTTTATTATGTTAGTATAGATATGTTTTAATTATTTTATTTATTTATGGGTAATTAACTGTTGCTAAACTGAATGTGTTAGTAAAAAAATTCACAGATGCATCAATCATTATAAATTTGATGCACCTTTTCCATAAATCTCATATGCATCAATTCGAATAACTTTTATGCATCCTTTCCTTTCATACGTAAACCTATATAATTCATAAACATAATATTAATCATTTGTACATCAAAGGATAATAGCATTTCTTTCACAGAAACATAGTATTTTGGTACATGATATTGTTTGCAGACACATCATGCTTTTTGCAGCAACATATTAGTTGTCTGCTTGATCAAACTTTTTTACATCATAATGTTTGGAAATTAAGTAAATCTAGTTCAAATGTAAGCTTATTACATCATATTGTTTTCTGGGCTGAAATTTGCCAAAAAGTTCCATTTTATCATAAGCTTCTTTTCATGCTCGTCAAAGTACTTTAATACCCTTTTTTGCAGCTTTTAGAATGCAGTTTTTTGGAAATTTAGCTTCTGAGCGCCATTTAAGTTTCTGTATTTCATGGACTCCTTTTCTATCTGCTCCCTTTTTTCGTTTATGAGTGTCATCAACATCTTCGCAACGTACTTTCTACAAAGGCTCGTCAGTTGGTAGTTTTGCCCCAAACTCTCTTTCTTAAATCCTGAGCTGAATTCCCTTTTTCTTCCATAGAAAGTCTCCATATGTCTCATCACAAATATTGCAGACCCGAAATGGTTTAACCTTGTTTCACACTCTAGCTTCATTATCTTGAATTTTGATTTGGCTATCTTGGCTGCACTTGGGTGATTTACTGATTCCAGGTAAGTCGCAAATGCTTTTGTCTGTCATATAATTAATATTTCAATACATTTTAAATACAAACAGATGCAATTTTTTTTATAAATGTGATGCTCTAATTTTAAAACATTTATAAATTTTTGGTATCATATTCATGTCCAGGTTCTGCTACAAAGGCATTATTCACATAAATATGTGTTATGGTTATGTTAATATATGCATTAACTAATGATGTATCAGATGCGTTATCTAATAATGTAGTATCACATACTTTTTTTGCCTTTCAATGTCTTGGCTTTCATTATACACGTTGTCGATGATATCAGCTTCCCATGTTTTTAAGTTGTATACAATCAGATAGTAATGATTGTATTGATCTTTTGGCATTGTTATTGGGAAGAATACATGTTTCATATTCATATTGTTATACACCAGATATCATTTATTTGTACAATATTTTTAAATTTATTTACTATCAACAAAGAATAAAAATATATATTACCAATTCAACGTTGTCCAGGTTGTTTTTTGTTGAATATTTAAGCACATCCTCCATTTTTTTTCCTGAAATCTTCTTGCTTCCGTGATAGCTTCAAAACACGAAACACGATTTACCGTATCAAAACATGTTAACACAGATGCACTAAAATGGAATATTAATAATCATACAGATGCTATAACATATTTTATAACCATACCAAAATACAACCATACAGAAAACCATATTAAGCTATAATTTTAGTATTTTTTTTAAACCATACATTTCACTTTATAATATAAAAATATTTATAGCTTTCTTATCTTCAAGTACTAAAAAGTATCTTATCTTAATCACAAAATCCATACCAATTTTTCATCTACACCACACATTCTAATTTCTAACATATCTTCAAATAATTGCACCTTTATTATAGTCAAAAACATGCACCTATCTTATCTCTATATAAGAAAAACCATTCCAGTTTTTCATCTACAACTCACATTCTTATCTCTTTCTTATCTTCAAATAAAATTATCAAATACTTTAATTCATTCATCTACTCACATTCACCACATTTGCCATTCAGTGGTAAACATTTCAAGCTATAAACATTTGAATTAATGATTATAAAAGCTGATGCAGTTGATTGAACTCATCAATCAGCTCAAACACAAATGTTACCAACACAACATGATGTTCTGGAGACATGTGTGTGTTTGAGTTGATTGATGAGTTCAATCAACTATTATATCAATTGCATCATTCTCAAACACAAACGTCACCAACACAACATGATGTTCTGTTATTCAAAAAGCTCAAAAATTAAAAAAACTATGCAACAGTGAATCATACTATTATATCTACTGCATCTCAATAGATTAGTAAAATCTACTGCATCTCAATCTAAATGTATAAGAAATAATCATATAGATCCTATATCATATACTACTGCCTAATTATTTTACTGATGTAATTTATCCCTTATATCTTTCATCCATTGTAGTATAATATACATATGATATAAAAAAATATATATATTTTCTTACCATCTTGCCAGTTTTGCAGAATATAAATCATGATGCCATCTTATTTTTCAATTTCTCGTCATTGTTCTGAATTATGCTCCACACATCCACTACCGCGCTTGTGACTGGTAAGTTTTGATACATACTTTCAAATACCACTCTTGGAATTGACATGTCGGACGTTTTGAATACAATATCCCTATATTAATTCAAAATATAGATGCATTAACAACATTATTACGATGCATTAATATATATATATATATATATATATATATATATATATATATATATATATATATATATATATATATATATATATATATATATATATATATATATATATATTATTTTAAATAAAGTAGTTTTAGCTTTACTTACATAGGAGCAAGCATCCTGCTGAATATGCAATCGACGATCAGTTTCTATGAAGCTTGCAAGTTGTTGGTGATGTCAACTTTTCTCTTGACATATGGAGAAAGAAATGCTTCAGTAGGTACAGTCACTCTTTTCCCTCTGACTTCTGTTTCTTTTTCCATCTGACTTGCTTCTGCTGGTCTCATTGACCTTAATAGGACTGCACTATATATGATTTCTTCTTCAGATGTTTCCGCTTGTTTCCCTTTAGCTGCATCAGCTTTAACAACTATAGATAGTTGTTTCCCTTTAGCTGCATCAGATGTTTTCTGAGCTGGTGCATCATTATTTATTGTATTAGGTGTTTCCACCACCCCATTTTTCTCTACTGGTGCATCAGATTTTGTTGCATCATCTTTCTTGTCCAATCCCATCATTTCATTCTTTTTTGATGCCATCGCCCCGCTTTTCTGATTATCTTCATTTTCTTTTTCTTCTGGCCGAGTGATTGGCAGATTCAATACCTTTTCTAGATTTGTGTTTACATTGTTCAACTCGTCACTCTGCGAAAAGAGATTGAAACTTGGTGGCGTGAAATCCATCCTGTGTCTTGATAATACCGACCCACCTTCTTTACCTTCCGATGTTTTTTCATTTAAATCCGAGAATGGAACAGGTGGAAACCGTGTTAAATCTCCCTTATTCTTTAGGTTTCCTAGTATTTGGCTTATAGTTCTGTTGCCACCTGTTACTGATTTTTTATTATTATTCTTCTTCGTATTCTTTTTGGCTGATCCTTCATCCGGTGATCTTGCGCCCATCATAATCTCCGTACCTTCAACAGGTGACTCAACAGCTTTTAGAACTTCATCTGATGCATGAGATGCACCTTTTTCCTTCACCAACTGCACCTCTATTCCCTTTTCAATTGATCCTTCAGATGCACCCTTTTCTTTAACAATCCCTGCATCTCCGCCTTCGTTAACTTCATCAACTCCCATTTGATTACCGTTTACACCTTTATTCACTCCATCTTTTTCTTTGTTTCCCGCATTTCCTTCCAAAATATCTTTGGGTGTTTCTATAACAGTATCTACGTCTTCTTCTTCTTCCTGTGAAATATGTGTTTCTAAAAAGTCGTCTGTGCTCATGTTATTTTCTTCCTGAGAAATATGTGCGCCGCTGAGATGTTCGTCATCTTCCGGTATTGTTTTTTCGGTTTCAAGTGCAGCAGCAACTTTCCCTGGTTTAAACGCTCTCATCAGCTTTTCGTTTCTGGCCTCGATAAGTGCTTTGAACTCATCGTCTTCTGGGTAGGAAATCGATGCCATTTCAAGCATCTCGTCAACCACCCCTTGTACACCAATTGTTATTGACAACGCCTTATTTATCTCCATCTTCATCTCCTGTATACAAATTTTCACATACAATGTATAAATTATTATCGATGTCGTATTTTTCATATATATAGCAGATGCACTAATTATAGATAGCAGATGCACCAAACAAATATAGCAGATGCACCAAACATATAATTAACACCAATTGTTATACATGATGCACTAATTATATATAGCACATGCACCAATTTTATATAACAGATGGTAACACCCCCAAAATCTGGCTTTGCGGAAGCATTCGGGTCATGGGGTGCTACTGAATTAGAAATCATAACACACGATAAAAGAACGAAATACACACTCCGTTAAAATACATTCAATAGATTTAATCAAAAATTTCATTTAAGTTTTTAATTTATCAAGTAAGCCCAAGAGTTTTAATGGTCCCTCAAAAACAAGTCTTGAAAATGTGTGAAAACACTTTGGTATTTAGTTTAAGTCCATCGCCTTGCCATGCCTTGCCAATGATGAGTTGCCTAAACACTTGAGAAAAACATGCTAAAAGTCAGCAAAAAGCTGGTGAGTTCATAGGTTTAAATTAAAGCAGTAAACAATAAGTTTGGATCAATAGTTTTGCATATGAACATTATGATGTATATAATGTCACATAGAAATAGTATATTACGCTAGCACTAAGTTCATGCAACCGAAGCTATAACAGTTTGCATGCTCTAGAAGCATGTTAAATATAAGGGCCCGGCAAGTGTTTATCCCAGACACTTGTATTTCGACATGGTATACGTTCGTTTGCCTATCCGGTCAAACCAAACGGGGACGTTACTCCCAATAGATCTATTTATAACACTCGCGCTTCCTAACGGGAATTAACGGTTCATGAGTTTGGGCAGTAGGGGACATAACAGGGCTTAGGCTAACCTACGTAATAGTTTGATAAAAACAATAATGATGGTCCATAAAATAGTTTTGCATGTTTCTCACCCTTTTTGTAAAACAAGTATATATAAAGAGGGGCTATAAACTTACCTTAATAGACTGAACAGGGAATGCTGTGAATTTAGAGAAGGTACGGCACCAACACGCGACCTAGATTAATAAGTCATGCTTTTAGTTCACGGACTAAATTAAGTTTCCACGAAAATTTAACTCAAAAGTTCTAAAGTGTTTATGTTGTTGTTGCTTGTGTGGCAGCAATTAAGTTTAAAAGTGGTTTTCTAAAGATTGGCGGGTATTGAAATACCTGAAATTCTATAACATGTTAAATGACCAAATTGCCCCTGGGAATTTAAAAGCCAAATAAAACATATATAAAGCACCAAATAAATTCCAAACTTCTGGCAATGAACAAGTTATGATCCCAAATATTTTTAACAACACCATTTAACATTTATACAAGCCATAAAATTACCAAAATACCCTTGGGCGCCTAATATAGTTTAAATTCAAATTTTATGATTTAATTATGGTAATTAAAAGAAATTAAAGGCATTTAAACTAGGTAATCAAAGCAATTAATTTTCCTAAGCTAAATTCCGAAACTTTGGCCCATTATTCCCCTAAGACTCGGCCATTTCTAAATTTTATAACTTACACATATTTTTCTTCCAAAATCTCCAAACCGATTAAACCCTAATCCACAAAATAATTCTCTCCTCATCCATTCGAAATTCTGGAGATCAAACACCAATTTTCCCGATTTCATCACAATCCTAAGAAGCCTAGAAAAATAGCAAATCGAATTGTGGTAGCCTAGTTCATGCATTTTCGAATTTTCTTTGTGTCGAGCTCAAAAGTGAGGTAAGTGCCATATTAATTCATTCGATCTCCATAAAATTCATTTCGTATTTTTCCTGAGATCCTTACATTGTATATGTCCTACGAAAAATATGTGCAAGGTGTTTTGGTCACGCATGAAGGCTTGGTGAATTTCTTGTGTTGAATTGTTCTAGCCGAGTAACATAAATCACCATCAATCCATCCGATCATTCTAAAACTATCCTGGTATTTTTCTCAGCTTCTAATGATCGAATATAACATGGGAAAGATGATAAAAACAGCCCATGCATCATAGATAAATCGTATGGAAAATATTATGTTATAAACCCTAAAATCGAATATAAAATCAAAAGGAATGCATGCGATTTTTTTGGATCATGTTATTATTTTTCATGGCATCTATGATCATCATATAACACTAGAAAAATGTTACTTTGAATTTTGGAGACCTAAAACTATTATTGTGGAAATTTCTTTGAATCGGCTAAAATAGAAACAAAGGGAAAATTATGGAAAACCCTAAAAACAAATCGACCTAAGTATTTCATGATTAAATCTGGAAAATTTATGTGTCTAAATGATGTGGTAATGATGATGTAATGATTGGTGAAGTTAGGGTTTTGATTTTGTTATTTAAAAGGGTAATCGATTTGAAGAAATAAATCTAAGGGTGTGTTTTGTAATTCTAAAAACTCAAGGGATAATTTTTGTAAGTTATTTGAACATGGTAGAATTCGTATAAAATGTTAAATGAGGGGTCCTTATGTAGATTTTGCATTTAAAAGGTTAAATGGGTAAATATACATAATTGTTAATTCGGTTTGCAAATTAATTAAATCAAGGGACTAAAAATGTAAATACTGGAAACTTGAAGTTATTTTGAGTAAATTATAATGTTAAGATGGTTCGGTGTAAGTTTGGATAATTATGGGGGCTAATATGTAATTATTTGGAATTTATGAATTAATATATATGTTTTATAATTATAGGGACTAAATGTGTAATTATGTGAAACTAAAGGGCTAAATCGTACCATACATGAAATTAGAAGGTAGATTCTGTATATAATTAAATCTAAGGGTTATTGGTGTAATTAAGGATATTATATGGGTTAAATTGTAAATTATGTAACTTTAAGGTTTATTTTGTAACTTTTATAAATAAAGGGTTTAAAGTGTAAAATATGGAACTTAATGGGCTAAAGAGGTAATTCTGAATAAATGGGGTATTTAAATAAGTAATTTATGATATTTTCATTCTAGACCTTTAATTTGATATAATTACAATTAAAACCCTAAACTATGTAAACTTGTCACATTTAACCCTAAACTTTTATAACTTGCTAAAGACAACCCTAATTCCATAATGATACTAAATAAATGACTTAACTAAATCATAATACTAAATTCTTACTCATTATAGAAATCTGCTAAATTTGGAAACTTACTAAATAAGGAAACTTTCTAAAAATAGAAACCTGCTAAAAATAGAAAGTTACTTAATATGGAAATGGGATCTTTAGTAATCATGTCTTTACTCCTCTAGGTGTGAAGAGGGAGTAGTCCTGTGCTCTTGATCATCTTATCCCGTATTTTCCTTTGTCAGCAATAAGGTACAGATATTCTGCCCTTCTTTAGTAAGGTGCCTTCGTCTCATTTCTGATTTCTGATTCACTGCCATGTTCTTCGATTCTGTGAACCTTGTTTGTTTTCTTTCATGATATTATGAACCTTTGACATGACCTTTATAGTACTGAATCTTTTGATACTGAACCTTTCTGATACATGACCTTTCTGTTATGAACCTTTCTGATATTAAACATTTCTGATATAGAACCTTTATGGTATGAACCTCTGATTATGAACTCTGATATTCTGAAATGGAAATTGACTTATGAAACTAAATTAAATACTGGATACATGATACTTGACCTTGACCCACAGTTTGATACTACGAGCCACTCACTAGGCATGAGGGTTTCATGTCCATGTCAGTCGATGCACCGATGGCATGACTCTAGGGCAGGAGAGTGATGACCTGTCCCGTCCCTTTTCTGTATTTTATTTGGTGTGTTGGGAGTTATGGCCACCAGGGGCGTATGGATGCATCCTAGATTTGTTTCTGTATTATGTTCATGTTATGATATG
Source organism: Artemisia tridentata subsp. tridentata (assembly GCA_021014915.2). Classification (NCBI taxonomy): domain Eukaryota; kingdom Viridiplantae; phylum Streptophyta; class Magnoliopsida; order Asterales; family Asteraceae; genus Artemisia; species Artemisia tridentata. The sequence goes on along the minus strand of CP139506.1, from coordinate 399,388,515 downwards.
TTATGATATGCATGGTGACTGATGGTGTGTGCGATACACGTCTTTCACAACTCTGGGAGCTGATCACTCCATATTTCTGATTTCTGGGATTAGTGAGAGGAACATGTCTCTGCAGGCGGTATGATTATGATTTCATGTTCATGTTTCTGGGCTCGTAGAGGATTACTGTTTTCCATACACCTTATAGACTTATGACCTTTACCTTTCATTTCTGTTACCCTATGACATGATACTGGACTTATCTCTGTACTGGGCTTGGTATGTTTGGGCTTGATGGGATCTTTTGATTACTTCACCATTACTCATGATACTATCCATACTTTCTGATATCTCTGTATAACCCTCATATTTCTTCTCATCTATTATTACATCATGTACGATTCCTTCCATCTTCCCTATTTCATTATTATTGTTTGTTACCGTTATATCTGTTCACTGAGCTCGTGTAGCTCAGCCGCGTTTCTTTTCCCGCGGCAGGTTTAGTTGGAAGCTGAGAGTTGGGTGAAAAGTGTTGACTTTAGAAGACTTCATTAGCTTTTGGAAGATGACTAGAAGAACCTTATATTAGACATGGAAATTTTGTAATGTAAAGCTTGTAGTTCTGATTTCAGTTGTAAACCTTGGATTTTCATTGTATTATTTATGTCAAATGTCTGTGTTTGTTTTGATAAGAATCCGTATATGTGACACCTTTGCCCTTGTCGGGTTGGGGTGTTACAATTATGGTATCAGAGCTCACAGGCTGCGACTCGTAATACATTTACCCTTGGCCTGTGAATTCTGGACCACTAAGTTTCCACTGTAGGCGCTCGTAGGATAACCTTTGAGAAATTGCCTTAGGATTTTCCCTATAGGAACTTAAATTCTGACCAGTGAGGAATGGGTAGACTATAAGACATTTGCTTAAGTATCTTGCTTCCGCACCACTCTGATTCGTGCTTTGTTTTTGGTTAAGACTATTGAAATTACATTTGAAAATTTAGAGCTTATGCCTTGCATCACCTAAGAATTGAAACCTAAATAAAATCTGAAGCATTGGAAATTGCGTAGTAATTATCTGACATTATTTTATCCTTGCCTTCCGATTTCAACTCCGACCTCTGAACCTTCTGTTAAGTCATTCTGATGCCTCTTCGGGCATTCTGAGAATCCCCATATCGATGATGTACTTGATACATTCTGTTATTTGTTTCTTGCTTCTGATAATCATCTATGAATCTTTTGACACTATTTAATTCCGTCTTAACCATTTCTGTTCCCATGAGAAGTCTTGTGGTGTTTAACCACGAGTATAAAAGGTTCTCCCTCTTATTCTGAATGGTAAAGATCTGCTTTGTCGATCTGTTTTCATTGATAATTAATCTTGATTGGGAGCAGAAGCAGACTTGAGAATAGAAACTGAGACCATGACCTTGAATAGAAAAAAAAATATTCTGAATCGAATAAATTATGTGACGGATGAAGCTATGGATGATGTGATTCACTTCTGCTTGACCTATCTAAATTTCTGCTACCTGATGATAAATCCTTTGAATGATTTAGGTTCCTTATCAGTAATTCCGCTCTGTGTTCATTCTGCGTATGTCGGATGATGGTTTTGTTAGCTGAAATTTGACGAATGATGGATGATCTGATGTACCAAATTCTGATAGACATTTTGGGACTTCCGTTAAATTTTTTTTTCGAGTGATTCGTTCTCCTCTTAGTTAGGGTATTTGATTTTGATGACCTCCGAGACCGTAGGAAGGCTAGGTGGATTAAGATAAGTTTTTTTGTTCACGACTTGAGATAAAGTATGACCATCATGAAGGCATATTTATATGATGCCAGTATTATGACGTCTGGACAACGTGATAATACTTACATCATATAACGTGCACTTGTTGTGGGCATAGGATATTTCGAGAAGTGCCTTAGAAGCTTTAGAAATTATGATAACTGTTTGAGATTATCTGAGTTAGTGAGATTTTAGGTTCATTCTACCTATGCGTTTAATCTGCTTTCACCGTTATGCGAATTGATACATCTGGATTCTCGTCACGCATTCTGCTGACCTCTGAACTTCTGATAATAATCTTCAGTTTTGTTATAAAACTTCTTCCAATTGATGTTATCGGCAATCTATTTCTGTACGCTCTAATCTGATCTGTCAATTCAATTTCGATGGACGGCATATCCGTCAAAATCCTGTGAAATTCTTACGTCTCTTCCGAGGAAATCTGATTATCATCTATTAGGTCTGATATGTCTTTGTTTAGTTTCCGTTCCCTTTTCTTTCTGCTTTTTGCAAATTTCGAGGACGAAATTTTTTTTTTAGTGGGGAAGAAGTTGTAATACCTGAAATTCTATAACATGTTAAATGACCAAATTGCCCCTGGGAATTTAAAAGCCAAATAAAACATATATAAAGCACCAAATAAATTCCAAACTTCTGGCAATGAACAAGTTATGATCCCAAATATTTTTAACAACACCATTTAACATTTATACAAGCCATAAAATTACCAAAATACCCTTGGGCGCCTAATATAGTTTAAATTCAAATTTTATGATTTAATTATGGTAATTAAAAGAAATTAAAGGCATTTAAACTAGGTAATCAAAGCAATTAATTTTCCTAAGCTAAATTCTGAAACTTTGGCCCATTATTCCCCTAAGACTCGGCCATTTCTAAATTTTATAACTTACACATATTTTTCTTCCAAAATCTCCAAACCGATTAAACCCTAATCCACAAAATAATTCTCTCCTCATCCATTCAAAATTCTGGAGATCAAACACCAATTTTCCCGATTTCATCACAATCCTAAGAAGCCTAGAAAAATAGCAAATCGAATTGTGGTAGCCTAGTTCATGCGTTTTCGAATTTTCTTTGTGTCGAGCTCAAAAGTGAGGTAAGTGCCATATTAATTCATTCGATCTCCATAAAATTCATTCCGTATTTTTCCTGAGATCCTTACATTGTATATGTCCTACGAAAAATATGTGCAAGGTGTTTTGGTCACGCATGAAGGCTTGGTGAATTTCTTGTGTCGAATTGTTCTAGCCGAGTAACATAAATCACCATCAATCCATCCGATCATTCTAAAACTATCCTGGTATTTTTCTCAGCTTCTAATGATCGAATATAACATGGGAAAGATGATAAAAACAGCCCATGCATCATAGATAAATCGTATGGAAAATATTATGTTATAAACCCTAAAATCGAATATAAAATCAAAAGGCATGCATGCGATTTTTCTGGATCATGTTATTATTTTTCATGGCATCTATGATCATCATATAACACTAGAAAAATGTTACTTTGAATTGTGGAGACCTAAAACTATTATTGTGGAAATTTCTTTGAATCGGCTAAATTAGAAACAAAGGGAAAATTATGGAAAACCCTAAAAACAAATCGACCTAAGTATTTCATGATTAAATCTGGAAAATTTATGTGTCTAAATGATGTGGTAATGATGATGTAATGATTGGTGAAGTTAGGGTTTTGATTTTGTTATTTAAAAGGGTAATCGATTTGAAGAAATAAATCTAAGGGTGTGTTTTGTAATTCTAAAAACTCAAGGGATAATTTTTGTAAGTTATTTGAACATGGTAGAATTCGTATAAAATGTTAAATGAGGGGTCCTTATGTAAATTTTGCATTTAAAAGGTTAAATGGGTAAATATACATAATTGTTAATTCGGTTTGCAAATTAATTAAATCAAGGGACTAAAAATGTAAATACTGGAAACTTGAGGTTATTTTGAGTAAATTATAATGTTAAGATGGTTCGGTGTAAGTTTGGATAATTATGGGGGCTAATATGTAATTATTTGGAATTTATGAATTAATATATATGTTTTATAATTATAGGGACTAAATGTGTAATTATGTGAAACTAAAGGGCTAAATCGTACCATACATGAAATTAGAAGGTAGATTCTGTATATAATTAAATCTAAGGGTTATTGGTGTAATTAAGGATATTATATGGGTTAAATTGTAAATTATGTAACTTTAAGGTTTATTTTGTAACTTTTATAAATAAAGGGTTTAAAGTGTAAAATATGGAACTTAATGGGCTAAAGAGGTAATTCTGAATAAATGGGGTATTTAAATAAGTAATTTATGATATTTTCATTCTAGACCTTTAATTTGATATAATTACAATTAAAACCCTAAACTATGTAAACTTGTCACATTTAACCCTAAACTTTTATAACTTGCTAAAGACAACCCTAATTCCATAATGATACTAAATAAATGACTTAACTAAATCATAATACTAAATTCTTACTCATTATAGAAATCTGCTAAATTTGGAAACTTACTAAATAAGGAAACTTTCTAAAAATAGAAACCTGCTAAAAATAGAAAGTTACTTAATATGGAAATGGGATCTTTAGTAATCATGTCTTTACTCCTCTAGGTGTGAAGAGGGAGTAGTCCTGTGCTCTTGATCATCTTATCCCGTATTTTTCCTTTGTCAGCAATAAGGTACAGATATTCTGCCCTTCTTTAGTAAGGTGCCTTCGTCTCATTTCTGATTTCGGATTCACTGCCATGTTCTTCGATTCTGTGAACCTTGTTTGTTTTCTTTCATGATATTATGAACCTTTGACATGACCTTTATAGTACTGAATCTTTTGATACCGAACCTTTCTGATACATGACCTTTCTGTTATAAACCTTTCTGATATTAAACATTTCTGATATATGACCTTCTGATATTGAACCTTTATGGTATGAACCTCTGATTATGAATTCTGATATTCTGAAATGGGAATTGACTTATGAAACTAAATTAAATACTGGATACATGATACTTGACCTTGACCCACAGTTTGATACTACGAGCCACTCACTAGGCATGAGGGTTTCATGTCCATGTCATTCGATGCACCGATGGCATGACTCTAGGGCAGGAGAGTGATGACCTGTCCCGTCCCTTTTCTGTATTTTATTTGGTGTGTTGGGAGTTATGGCCACCAGGGGCGTATGGATGCATCCTAGATTTGTTTCTGTATTATGTTCATGTTATGATATGTTATGATAAGCATGGTGACTGATGGTGTGTGCGATACACGTCTTTCACAATTCTGGGAGCTGATCACTCCATATTTCTGATTTCTGGGATTAGTGAGAGGAACATCTCTCTGCATGGCGGTATGATTATGATTTCATGTTCATGTTTTTGGGCTCGTAGAGGATTACTGTTTTCCATACACCTTATAGACTTATGACCTTTACCTTTCATTTCTGTTACCCTATGACATGATACTGGACTTATCTCTGTACTGGGCTTGGTATGTTTGGGCTTGATGGGATCTTTTGATTACTTCACCATTACTCATGATACTATCCATACTTTCTGATATCTCTGTATAACCCTCATATTTCTTCTCATCTATTATTACATCATGTACGATTCCTTCCATCTTCCCTATTTCATTATTATTGTTTGTTACCGTTATATCTGTTCACTGAGCTCGTGTAGCTCAGCCGCGTTTCTTTTCCCGCGGCAGGTTTAGTTGGAAGCTGAGAGTTGGGTGAAAAGTGTTGACTTTAGAAGACTTCATTAGCTTTTGGAAGATGACTAGAAGAACCTTATATTAGACATGGAAATTTTGTAATGTAAAGCTTGTAGTTCTGATTTCAGTTGTAAACCTTGGATTTTCATTGTATTATTTATGTCAAATGTCTCTGTTTGTTCTGATAAGAATCCGTATATGTGACACCTTTGCCCTTGTCGGGTTGGGGTGTTACAGGTATTGGCTCTTAGAAGGGCTTAAGTGTATGACAATGAGGACATCAAAGACGAATAAGATTTTGATTTGACAATAACCGAAAGATGATGAATGAAAAGTGATTATGAACGATACTAGACGTTGTCGAGACATGGAATGTTATTGTTAATGGTGAGTAAAATTGTCGCTATAAAACATATAAATAGTTATATATGGTTTGAATTGTAGGAAAATTATGTGTAAGTGATGATTTTTGTTTAAATAATTTGTGAGTTCGAAAACTAACGTATAACGGTTGTACATAAAATGTTTGTTTGTCCCGTTTTAATATAACAAGCTCATTTATTTAATAGGAGTCGGGCATGACCCGTATATATGTGTTGATTTCCTTGTTGATCACAATTATACATGTTTAAGAAATAGTCGTTCTAATATCGTTATATGAACTTAAGTATATTTTCTAAAACTCCGTTTTATGTTTTCACAATTTGATAAACCATTTAAGTAAGTTGATTGTCCACCAGTTTAATTTAAAACGAAAGTTTTTATGTAGCAAATGTGTAAGTGTTTAAAATGACGGGTGTATATATATATAGGGGCTTTATTTTCAGAACCCTCTTAAGTGTGGGAATTGCGAGAACCCACTTTTTACAACTAATAATACACAATGTACATCATTTAATGCTCTATAGCATTTTGTTACTTTTATTTAATTCAAAATGGTATAATAGTAAAAAGACATTTTCATATTAGTTTTGTTTTTTTTATAATTCCTGTTTTTTATAAATTTTAAAATTCGGATTTTTTTTTTTTTTTTTTTTTTTTTAATTCGGATTTTTTTTTTCTTTTTTTCTTTCTTTTTTTTTTTTTTCAAATTGGCGAAGGTGCATACATTTTTGTTTTCTTCAAATAGCCAAGGTGCATACATGTTTTCAATTAGCTAAAAGTGCATACATATTTTTTCTCCAAATAGTCAAGGTGCATACATGTTTTTTCTCCAAATAGTCAAGGTGCATACATGTTTTTTCTCCAAATAGTCAAGGTACATACATGTTTTTTCTCCAAATAGTCAAGGTGCATACATGTTTTATAAAAATATTTTCTTTGAAAGTTTGAAACACATATTAAAGAACATAAATCATTATAAAAAGAAAAACAAGATTGATAGAATTAAATGTTAGATTTCACTTGATTACAAGTACAAAAATACATGCAATAATCATATATCTCCAAAAGTCGCAAATTATCTTCATGTATATTCGTGTTCATCCACTTCCCGGTCTTAAATGATATCATCATCTTCATCAATCAATCTGAAACAAACATGCACAAAAACAATTAAACCACAAATAAATAAGAAACGAAAATTAATCACAACTAGCATAACACATATGCACAATCTTATGTATATTTAACTAATGATGTAAACATGTTTTTTAATAATAAACACAAAACATATATGTTTTATAATCCAAAACAGAAAACATATATGTTTTATACGTAAACATATATGTATCTTTGCAAAACATATATGTTTTATAATCTAAACACAAAACATATATGTTTTTTTATACTAATCCCAACAACTGGTTAAACAAAAAAGCAGTCATCGTCATCTAAAATACAATTAAAAACCATCAATAATGTAAAAGAAACATAAAAATATCATTGAGCATGCACCTTATTTACGTCACCAACTATCTTAGTCATATATTTTTAATTATTTTCTTCAACCACCAATATATGCAACAACAGTGGTGGTTTTATAAAGTTCAAAACAAGAAAAGAAACTTGAACCATCACTCAAAACCAAAACACAGTTTATACATTAGATTTCATTAACAAAAAAAAGAAAGGAAAAGAAAAAATATATAAAAGATTTTGTACAACTTGTCATCTTGTTGTTTGACACAACACATAACATATATGTTTTTTACAAATGTTAACGAGATCTTTACAAATGCAACACAGATCTTTACAAATGCAACACAGATTTCTAATGTCAAACAAAGATAAACAAAAAAAATATAAAAAAATTGAAAATTTTACAATAACAGATCCACACAATGACAAAAACCCATAAGAAGACTGTATCAACAACAAGAGTACGACATGAATTTAAAAGCTTTAACAAAAATAAATCGATTTCCACACAAATGAAAACGAATCAAAGCTTAGAAAACTCACCGAATTTGTACACATCGGATGGAGACGAAAACGTAACAACTAAAATTGCAACAATCAACGAACAAATTATGAACATTCAATTACTTTATTCATGTGTTTGGTTGCTAGATCTGAGATTGAGATCGTGGTAGGGCCGGCTAGTTTTTTTTTCAGAGATGGAAGAGAAAGCGGTTGTAGGCACGTCACGAACAAAGAACCGATTACAAATCAGTTAACGTCAGATCTGTCATGGTATAGGTTAATACTTCAGGCGACTTTTAAGGTGTGACAAAGCAACGTGGATAGTGGTTTGAAGGTGAAAGGATGGCGGCCTGAGATTGGAAAAACCATGGTGGCTATAAAGAATTAATATGAATTAGGGTTGTAGAGTAAGAAACCGTAAGATGAATAAGTAGAAAGAGAATAAATTAAGAGATATAAATCCTGACAATTAGTTATCAGTTTTGAAATCCCCTAAATGCCCTTTCATTATTTACACTAATGACACATTGTTTACATTAATTACACTAATGACACAAGTCATCTCATCCATTGATTAAACAATCTAATGGTTCAAAGTGGGTTCTCGCAGTTCCCGCACTTAAGAGGGTTCTGAAAATAAAGTTACACTATATATATATATATATATATATATATATATATATATATATATATATGGTTTGTGTCGAGATTTAATGTTGTCAAAAATTTTGTTGTGAGTTTATGACGAGCTTTCGTGAAGAGAAATAAACCGAGATCGTGTTGTGAAGTAATTTGTTTACGTGATTATGACGATACATGTTTTAAGCAATGGCCATAATATAAACTTTTGATTTGTCGATTATTGTTATGTATAAGCACGGCTAAAAATATACACGTTCCTATCTCCTTGTTGGGCTGTGGCCCAACTTAAGTCAAAGGAGGGGGAAATCTGATGGACTGGGCTGTGGTATTGACCACCAAGGCGCCATGTTGGGCCTGGTGGGCTGTAGCTAGCCACAAAAATAATGCGCTACTGGACTGGATTTAAACTACTAAGTGGGCTAGACTAGTTTTGAGTGGGCTGAGTGATCCTATAATCGAACCCATACACAGCCCCATTTGAAGCCTGTGTGTTTTGCTGGGAATACAAAGGCACATGTTTGACACCAGAAATGGTTTTTAATACACCACGGATTTTATGTCGAGGTCGAGTACCACTCGACAACTCGGCTTAATGACCATCCAGGTTTACACAAGGTGGTGGAGTGGGTTTGACGACACGATTTCACACTTAACCAAAGTCTTGATTCGAGACTTTGGTGTTGGATTAAGGGGGAAAACAACTCAACTATCTCCTTTGAGTTTCGACCACTATTGGACAACCAACAACACCCTTTTTGGGTTTTGTAGAAGACTTAAACTCGACAACTCCTTTGTGGATTCGAATTAGAATTGAGCAAAACGTACACCCCATTGGGGTTCAACTGGAAACAACCTAAGGCAGCCCCTCAAGGGTTTGCCTTGAATCAAATATGATCGACGCACAAACCTCAACACCAAGTTTTTGTACCAAATACTTATGTTGCAAGTGGGTGAGTTGTGGGGTTATTCCACTAGGCTGAATGAGGCTTAAACCAAGGCAAGCACACCCGTCATGGTGGCTGCCTGGTGAGGATTATATCGAACCACATCACACCCTTTTTGGGGTGGTTAACCCTCGACTAAGAACACCCACAGCGCACCCTATTTGGATGGCTGTTTGGTGAGATTCAACTGGACCAAATATACGACATATACACCCTTGTGAGGGGTGGTTTTACTCGACCAAATCAGTTGCCACACACCCTTGTGGGTGTGGTTTTTACTCGAACCTAAGATAACCATAATTCCCCTTAACCTAGACCAAGTTCTTAAGGTTTAAACACACTAACTCGAGAAGAGTTTTGACACCAAAGTATACACATAAACAATTTTTCCAGGCCTCCATTCGAGACCCCTTTTAGCCAAGTTTCCTAAGGACTATTGACTACAACCAACATCATTTGATTCGAACCTAGATTGAACAACAACAACTACGAGAAAACGATTCAAACTAGTGAGCCAATATTCGAGTTTTTGATTTACTTTCCACAAGTCACAACAATAACAACAACATAATACATCGTATACAGGTTTCAATCGACAAATTGAGGCCACGACTATAAAGTTAACATGACCCAAATCAATTCATTCGAATAATAATTAATTGACTGAAATCATTTAAGATGGAAAAGAGATTAATTCCTTACAATAGACACTGGTTGATTTACAAGGGTGATCAATACAAAAGAGGTCGAGCAACAGCAGACACCACAAACTCCAGACAGAAACCACCACAACAACCCTTTGATTTTTGGTGAGATTTGAGGGATGTGGTGTTCCTATGGATCAGTGGGTGATTAAAAGGAAGACAAATGAACAGGTTTGACTCCTCCTTTATTTGCTTCGATCCATGAGGTGACCAAAACAAGTATCACTCGCTATCTCCTTGGCATCTTCAATGGCGTCCCGTGATTTCCTTTGGGGAAGAGGGAAAGGAGAAAATTATTTATGCTTGCCTGTGTTTTGACCTTGAAAGAGATTAACCAAATGATGGTGATAGATCAGAGGTGTATTCGAGGAGATGGGGTGGGGGAGGCAGTTGATGAGGTTTTCTTGAGGAAGGGAGAAGACAATCCAAAAGAGAAAAAGAATACATAGTTATGTGTGTAAGTGGGTGGTGTACAGAGGAAAAAGAAAAGGATAAGAAGTATATGGATTGTTTTATTAAAATTAAGTGTAGTGTGCGTACCCCGTGTCCCGCTGAGCTGAGGTGAAATCGGGTTTTCCCGGCTTGATATAAACGTGATAAATAAAATTCTGGAAACGTTTTATAAAACTGACATAAAAACAGAATTTGTTGACTCAAAAATAAATCCTGAGATTAATTCGTTATTGATGTGGTGTTGGTACGCGTGTGGTGTTGTTTTTCGGGGGAAACGAGTTAACCTCTCATTTTTGTTATGTCGGGGTCTGTAAATGTCAGACTGTGGAAAATTTATCTTTTATGATAAAATCAAATAGTTTTGGTGAGTCATTGTATGCTACAGTGTGCGGGTTTTTTTTTCCTGAAATAGTTATGTAGGCTCATATATGCCTAATTTTATCAGTCCGGTAATAATAAATTAACATTTATTATTTAAATATTTTTGGAAAATTACCGTTTGTCACACAGATGCATCGAACATACAATTAGGATGCCCTTAAAATTTTATTTGATGGTTTAACAATTGTTTATACATATGGTTTAATAACTGTTCATACATATGCTTAACAACTGTTATATATTATCTAAGCATAATACCATACTATGTAATTCATTTATTTTATTTTATTTCTAAACATATAGTGTTAATTTTATTTAAATATATATGAAATTACCTTAGCTGTTTTCTTTTTAAAGTTTTTGATTTCTTCAATTCTAGATGAACCTTCACCAATTTTAGAAATCATATCTTCCAAATCCACTCTTGGTGTGTAAACTTGGTGCATTATTTCTTCCTGCCCATACTCGAGTTGCTTTGCTGTAAATTTATTGATGAATTTTATTCAAATATCAGTAAAATATTTAGAATATATGATAACTCGGATACTGTAATACTTTTTATGCATTTTTTGTATATATTATCTGGTGATTTCCTCATGTTTTGTATTTCCTTCTTTGTAAGCTTCCTTTTCTTTTTTGGTTCAACGTATTGCAAACCTTCTTTTATGGGCAGCTTTCCAAATCCACCCATCTTCAGCTCTTGTTTTTCTCTCCTCTTCAATTTTTGTGTTTGCCATGCCTTAATGGCTGGGGTTTCTTCATCAATTTCAATTTCATTTGACACAGTTGAGTTTAGATACAAAAGCTGCAAAAAAAAAAATAAATAAATAAATAAAATAAAAAAAAATAATGAATAAACAAACATATTGCAAACAATCTGAATAGTACTTTATATAATATTATATGCAGATGCATCATGTTTTTTTGTTATTGATGCACTATTATGACCACACATATGTTGTAATGTTTTATTCGTAAACATTGTATGTTTGATTTTGTACTTACCACCATCAACAGAAGTGGCCCGCCGAATCCTGTCGTGCTTTTGTATTCTCTTGTTGTTTTCCTCATTACTTCTAACAAGTATGTACACCAATCCATGTTTTTTATGTCCTCTTCCTTCTCTATGCATTGTAGGAACCTTTGGTTCACCAATCCATTCTTTCTACATTCCTCAATAATTGAAATAAATGTGACAAGGAAGTTCAGCTTGAATTCTTTTCCAACATGGTGTGCAAACAATAGTTTCTCCACCACCTCTTTCAAGTAAAATCTTTCATCTGGTTCGTCATACGTGTACCTCCAGTCAACAATCAGTGGGTACTCAGTTGTTGCAAAACGCACTTCTGTGACTTTGATGTCTCCCATTGGAATTCCTAACATTTCATGTATCATTTTTGCTATTATCAGAATTGCTCATCCGTCCCCCATCTTAATTGTGCAGGTGTCAGGGTCAAAATGATTGACCACCCAATATCCCAATTTGGTTGGCGTTGAGTTTATCTTGAAGTTTTCGTTAAGCAATTATCCAAACCCCATTTCAACCACATCCTTTTTCTGCGAATCTGTCAATCTCTCTAAAATTTTTACTATATCTCTTGGGGAAGACCTAGATGTGATTTTTGGGAAAGTCACTTTCGGTTCTTTTTCAGTATCTTCTTCATCAATTTTTTGCTTCTTTCTCTTATTTTCATTCTTATTTACTTTGACTTCCTTTACTTTCCTTTTTTTGGTTGCAATCTTTTTCTTTCTGCTCTGGCTTCTATTCGAGTCGGTGCTGACATTGTAGGTGCCTACATAAGAAAACATTGAAATTTAGTGATGTTGCAACTATAACCACTAACGCACCAAAACTATTCTAAACAGATGTTGTAACTCTAAGCATTGATGCACCAAAAACAAACAAACAGATGCTGCAATACAAACACATACAGGTGCACCTAAATATACAATTTCATACGGATGCCATAATATTACCTATAATCACTGATGCACCAAAACCATACAAAACACATGATGTGACTATAAGCATTGATTCACCAAAACCATTCAAAACAGATGCTGCAATTCAAACACTTACAGATGCTCCTAAAGATACAATTACATACACATGTTGTATTCAAAACATATGCTGCAATTCAAACACCTACAGATGCACCTAAATATACAATTACATACATATGCTATAATAGTGATTATAAAGATGCACCAAAACCAAACAAGCAGATGTTGCAATACAAACACATACAGGTGCACCTAAAGATACAATTTTATACGGTAATAGTGATTATGAAGATGCACCAAAACCAAAACCAGATGCTGTAATAGTGATTATGAAGATGCACAACACACATACAGGTGCAATACAAACAAACAGATGCTGTAATAGTAATTATTAAGATGCACCTAAACCAAAAAAAATAAAAAATAAAAAATATAAAAAAAAATGGTTACATTTGATTCAATATAAAAATGTTTACATTTGAAAATTAAAGTGTATGCGTATGTAATAATTTTTTACAAATGCAATAATTCATACACACAATATTAAATATTTTTTTACAATAATGAAATTATACGATAATGTGAAACCCTCATCAATTGTCCAATGTCCTCCTTTGACTTACTATTTTGGGACTTCTCTGTTTCAGTTTCATGTTCTGGTGTTTCGTTTTCCTCACGTTCGGATTCCGGTTCTGTAGCTGTAATTGAAATTGAAGATAAATGTCATGTTCATGGTAAATTTTTTTTTTAATAAAACGGCATAATAAAATTAAAATTGAATTAAATTTTGTTATCACATCCATGCATAGGTTCTGCTACAAATGCACTATTTCTCATAAAACAGATGCTATGATTATTTTTTTGTAACACAGATGCTATTATGTTTGTTATCACATTCATGCTATACTTATACATACAGATGCTCCAACGCATAATGTGATGCACTTAAATAATAATACTGTAACCATTCATTTGATGCCCTAATTTTGTAACACATATGCTATAACACAAATGTTATAGTCATACATACAGATTCTCTAACGCATAATTTGATGCACTTAAATACGTATACTGTAACCATGCATTTGATGCCCTAATTTTGTAACACATATGCTATAACACAGATGCATTTTGATGCCCTAATTTTGTAACACCGATGCATTATACTAATTGAATAGATGCTATAACACATTTTTAACACAGATGCACTAAAATTAAACCTCATTCTAATAAATTTTATAATTTCACATATTATTCCAACTTATTACCACTGATGCTTCAACAACTGTTTCGTATGCTTTTAAAAAAATGCAGATGCATTAAATAATATATTTTATAATTCTTACATTCAGCTTGATTTTCTTCGATTCTTTTGTTCTTCTCCAGTGTTCGTGGACTTATGCGAGTAGCTGAAATTGAAAAAATACAACAAATTAGAATATTAATAATACAAAAACCAAAAAAAACGATCAATGTGATGATCGGAATACATAAAATTAGTGCACTTACGGTTCCAGAATCTTTTTTTCGTCATTTTTGCGATGATCAGAAACAAAAAACGATGTCTATGATGTGATTTGATCGGACTTGACGGTGTTTTGATCGGAATTGATTAGAGAGAGAGAGAGAAAGCGTGTGTGTGTGGTGTTAATGAGATAGGATCGGGTGGATTCACGCATTAGGCGTGTTTTTGTTTAATGTTTCAGTTTTACCCCTTATCTTTCGACTGTTATCAAATTCTACCCTGTAACTTTTTTTCTCACTTTTCTATCTAATTACACTTTTCTCTAGAACTGGACTATATATATATAGGGGCACTTTCTTGCGAGAACCATCTTATCTGCGAGAACTGACAGAACCCCCAAAAACATTCATGGACGCCTTCAAAAATTATATTTTTGCACATATGTTTAAAAACAACATATATGTTTTAAAAAAAAGATGGTTGTTCTAAAGAATTTGATAAGAAATTAGAAATAAAAATTTTTCTTTGAAGGTGTGCATGTATGTTCTTATAAGGCGTGCAATGACAATATTGCGGCCGTGTGTAAGGTTTTTGTGAAAAAAGAGGAAGAGTTCATGATAATATTGAAGAACATAGGTGGATACTTACGATTATTGATGATTTGCATGTATTTTAAAAGGCGTGCATGTATGTTTTTGGTGGTTCTGTCAGTTCTTGCAGATAAGATGGTTCTGAAATGAAAGTCCCACTATATATATATATATATATATATATATATAATATATATATATATATATATATATATATATATATATATATATATATATATATATATATCATAATCTCATGCCTACATGAGATTTAGTATATGAGGTTAATTTAATGTATTTATTTAAAACACTATTATAAAGATTGTTAATTTACAAATTTTAAAATTAGAGTCTATTTCTCATGTATTTATTTATATATCTCAATAACATGTAATGTAGCTTGATATTTACAACTTTATGTACATGAAGTTTTAAGTAACAAGCATAAATAGTACTACCTCCGTCCCAAAATACAAGTCCAATTTGTCTTTTTGAATCGAACTTCGATCTTAAATATTTTTGTTTGTATTATATAATATTTGATGCAAAATATATAAAGGGATTGTGTTTTAAATGTATTTTTCATTTTTTATAATTTTCATCAAGTGATATATAATACAAACAAAAATATTTAAGGTCAAATTTCGATTCAAAAAGTCAAACTGGACTTATATTTTGGGACAGAGGGAGTAACATTTATATAAGGGCAAATCGCATAAAAATGTATCGCACTTAAGGTTAATCATAATTTTAGGTACTCAATTTTTTTTTTCTCAATTTAAGATAGCAAAGATAATTTTTTGTGCAATACAAGGTTTTTTCGACTATTCAAATGCGATTACCGGTCATAGTTTAGCGGAAATAACTTTTAAGTGCTCAATTATAACGATATATCACATTAATTAACGCAATTCAGCTGAAAAAATGATCGATAGTACCTTTTGAAATGTCGGAAAAACCTTACGTCGCACAAAAAATAACTTTGATACCTTAAATTGAGAAAAATAAAATTGAGTACCTAAAATTAAATTGACCTTAAGTGTGATACATTTTTATGTAATTTGCCATTTATAAAACACGTACTCACCAAAAGTCTAAACCAGATTTGTGAGTTCAGGATTTTGGTGAGGACATGGTCTGAACCATTAAAAAACACAGACGCAATTAGCAAAGCAAGGGAGGATAAAATTTTTGGTCAAACTTTTGCATACTTTTGTCCTCGCCAAAAGTTTGCGTTGAATTTTCTTGGTTCTGGTCTTTCAGGTTAGCAGAATTTTTGTCATTTTGCGACTTTTGGCTTTGACAAACGTGTCCTCGTCAAAAGTTCCTCGCTCATTCTCTGTTTTGTTGTAGTGTATCTATGCAGTAGTCTAGAACAAGTGAACAAACATAAGGCATACACCGAAGGCGCAAAGTTTTATACATCTCAATTTAAAACCATATACCAATATTTGATGAAGGAAATGAATCTAAAGGATTTCATTGATCTTGTTAGTTGACTAAATGTGAAGAAGTAAAAGGTGTATCAGTCCCCTCAACTCTCGTGTTTTGAAGTTGTGGTCGGTTTTCTAATCCCTATGGGTCATATGAGTGCGAGGAATGAGAAGGTTTTATATAACAAAACTTCTTCAGCGGATGACCGATATATTAATAAGGGTTTAAGCCATTAAATAGCCACATACTTTCTCAAATTTACTCATATGCTACGTGTACAAAATTTATTATTTTCATTGTACGTGAACTTTCATAAATAGGCTAATATGATACATGGAAACCTGTTTTACCTGCTAATATGGTAAGCATACTATATTTCATATGTTTTCGTACATTTTCATATGTTTTCTGACGTTTTCGTACGTTTTTATCCGTTGTTATCCATCTTTACCCACTTTTGTATCTTTTATAAGTTTTTATACGTTTTTGAACGTTTTTGTACGCCTTTGTACGTATTGGTACATTTTCTACGTTTATGTACGTTATTATACGTTTTCATCCGTACAAAAATGTATAAAACATATGAAACGTATAAAAACATGTGAAAACATACACAAGCGTACAAAAACATACACAAACATAAAAAAAAACGTCAAAAAGAACTTATAAAAACGTACACAAACATAAAAGAACATACACAAACGCAAAAAAACGTACACAAATGTGTAAAAAAGCACATAAACGTATAAAAACGCACATAAACGTATAAAAACGTACACAAACATATAGAATGTAGAAAACATATAAAATGTACAAAAACATAGAAAATGGTATGAAAATGTACTAAAACGTACCAAAACCTATGAAAACGTGCGAAAACATACGAAAACGTAAGAACACTTATGAAAACGTGCGAAAATGTATGAAAATATAAAAAAAAAAGTATAAGTCGTAGAAAAGCGTATAAAAACACAAGCAAACGTATGAAAACGTATAAAAAGGGATGAAAACATATGAAAATGTGTGAAAAAGTACGAAAACATACGAAAACGTATCGAAAGTACGAAAATGTAAGAAAACGGATGAAAACATACAAAAACGTATGAAAACGGATGAAAATGTATAAAAACAATAAATTCAGTACACGTATCATATGAGAAAATTTTAGAAAGTATGTAACTATTTAATGCCTTAAACCCTCTCCTATAAGTAATTAAAAACAAAAAAAAAAAAAAATTGCCAAGTCACACTATCTAAAAAATTTGGCCGGTTTTACCGGTTGCGGTAAAAATGTGACCATATTAGCATGAATTGAAAAGTTCACGTACCATAAAAATAATAAATTTTGTACACGTACCATATGAGTAAATTTGATAAAGTATGTGGCTATTTAATGGCTTAAACCCTATTAATAAAGATTCAACATCTTACCATTTCTTGGGGGCGTGATATAGGGACCCCCCAAGTAGGGGGGTTGCAACAGTAGCATGCATCGGGGGGTTGTATTGTGTGCATCATGGTGTTGTACTGTATGCTTCACGGTTTGTACGGTTGACTATGGGAGGGTCCCTATAGTATATCCCTTTCTTGGATGAGCTGATGAAGATAGGTGTCAATGTGTCATAATTTTCTCTTAGATTGGAAAATATCCTCACATTGTCTCATGGAGGCTTGCTTTAATTTGCAACTTCAAGGTGATAGTGTTTCTCACTTTCTAACTTCTTACTAGTTTGCAGGGTTCCTTTTTAATTATCATAAAAGCGATTTAAAAAAAATAATAATAAAGAAATGGCCCAACAAATATTCACCATAACATACAAATATTTTGTTAGGAATATAAATATTCATATGAAGATTCGATCACCCCGTGTATGGTTTAGCATTAAGTAGCTCGTAGATTTATTAATATTAGTTTAGTTATGTTACTATTCGTTGAGTTGGGTCGGGTCTTTACCCACTTTCAGCTCACTCCACAGCCCACTAGGGGCACTTAAGCTAGTAGTATATATATCCTTTCCCACACATGGGAAGGGTTGGAACTTCCTTTACTTTAACCTAATACATTTCTATTTCTCTCTCTAAGTTCCCAACTTCTCTCTTTCTCTCTCTAAGTGTTCGGCCAAATCACCACCTTTTGTGTGTTATATGTTGTTGAATATGCTACAATTGGTATCAGAGCCAGGTTAGGTTCGAGTGATTGCATATTCACGGATTTGTGGTGTGGTTTTGGCACTTTTGTTTTTGTTTTTGTTTTTGTGGTTCGAATTGAAAAGTGGGAAAATCATTGGTTTGAGCTTTGTTTGTGGTTTAAATCGTTAAAACTTTGTACTTTTGACTCTTGGTAATACACGGTTGAATTGGTGCATTTTCTTGGAAGATTTAAGGATCTTTCTTGACTGCGTTTTGCCTCTCGGTGTGGTGTTCTTGGCTGCGTTTTGGAGTAGTTTTGGTAGTATTTGGTTGCGGTTTGGCAAGAAAGACTGTTGCGTGTTGATTTTTAGCCAAAACAGGAAAAAAATCGCAAAGAAAGCGACATATTTGTCCTTTGCATTTTGTCTAGTAGTACTGCGTTTTGACCAAGTTGCGGTTTGAGCAAGTTGCGGTTTGTGTAAGCTGCGTTTTGACCATTGCGTTTTGGGTTTTGTGTTTTGGTACTGAGGTTTCTGCGGTTTGTGGTTTCTTTGCGATTTGGGTTCTTGCGTTTTAGGTATTGCGTTTTGACCTATTGCGGTTTGGGTCTTTGCGGTTTGGACTTCTGCGTTTTGGAACTTTGCGGTTTGGACTTCTGCGGTTTGAGTCTTTTGCGGTTTGTGGTATTTTGCGGTTTGAGTCCTCTGCGGTTTGTGGTATTCTGCGGTTTGAGGTTTTTGCGTTTTGTGGTTTCTGCGATTTGACTCATAACTTGACTGCGTTTTGATCAAATTTCTTCATTGAGTTTTGTGTTGATCAATCACGGTTTATTATTGATTTTTGTAAAATCCCGCGAAAGATCCTATTTCTCGGTTTAAATCAAGGTTTCAAAAATCGCGAATCGGTAGTCGGGCGGTCGACCACCTTGTAGCTTGTAATCGGTCTAGGCGGGATTAATCGGTGATTAATCGGATTGGCATTACTGACAAATTTTAGTTATTTCCGACATGTTTTGTGTATTTCCGGTGAGTTTTAGGTATTTCCGGCAAGGTATTTTCTAAAAAACAACTTGTAATAGACTTAAACAGTTACTATAAGTGATCAAAATAAGTTTACAGTGAGTTTTGGGTACTTCCGGCAAGATTTATAGGTTTCTGGAAAGTTTGACCACCATTGACCGCCGTTGACCATGGTTGACCTATTTGTTTGACCCAGTTACTTAAATCGGCAAGGTCGGTGGCCTTGTAGCACCTAATCGGCGATTAATCAGCCTTGTAGACCTTTTTTTGCAACACTGGTTTAAATCATAGAATCGTAAAATTCCGTGCAAGTTTACGTCATGGCAAGCACGTCTTCTGATGACATTCAAGCTGCCGGATCCGATACCCGCCCTCATATGCTTTATAGGACGGACTATGAATCATGGGCACAAAGAATACGGTTGTACTGCTTGGGAAAAGAGAATGGTATCAACATTCTTAAATCTATTGATGAAGGACCCTTTCAAATGGGCACCACTAGAGATGCTGTCACTACCGATGAGAAAGGAAATGTCACTCTTGGACTCGACATGCCACATGAGTACAATGATCTTAATGAGGAAGAGAATAAGCATTATGATGCTGACATTAGAGCTTCGAACATTGTGATCCAAGGACTACCCAAAGATGTATACAAACTTATCAACTTCAACACTGAAGCCAAAGCTGTTTGGGACAATGTTAAAATGCTTCTGGCTGGATCTGAACTAACCAAAGAAGATCGTGAATCTCAGTTGTATGACGAGTTTGAGCATTTCAAGATGAATCCTGGCGAAAACATCACTGACTATTATCTGAGATTTCACAAGCTTGTGAATGACATGAGAATCATCAGGATGACAATGCCTAATATCTAGCTCAATTCTAAGTTTGTGAACAACATGTCACCTGAGTGGGATAGATTTGTTATAGCAGTGAAGCTCAACAAAGGATTGAGAGAGACCAACTATGAACAGTTGTATGCTTAATTACAACAACATGAAAAGCATGCTGTTTATGATCGTTAATTGAGGGAAAAACTTAATCCAACAACATCGAATGACCCACTTGCATTTGTCGCAAATGTTCAGCCGTTCAATCAATCCTCACTTGATCAAAGTTATCACCAGCCCTTTTCATCACAGAATCAGACATCATTTGCCCAATCATCATTGCACCCACCATCTGCTGTGAACTCCCAACTGGATTCTGGATACTCCCATACTGACAAGATGATTGATAATCTCTCCAACCAAGTTTCCTTACTTGTCCAACAGTTCAGAGCAACACTCCCTCAAACCAACAACCAACTTAGGACTTCATCAAACCCACGTAATCAAGCAACTGTGGAGGATGGAAGGGTTGTGGTTCAGAATGTTCAGGGAAGACAGAATGTGAATCAAAGGAACATGGGTCGGGGTATGATACAGAACAGAGTTGGGAATGCTAATCAGGGACAGGGAAAGCAACCCAAGTGTTACAACTGTGGTGGACTTGGACACATAGCAAGGAACTGCAATCAACCAAAGCGTCCACAGAACTCTGACTACTTCAAAGATAAGATGCTGTTGATGCAAGCTCAAGAGAATGGAGCAACTTTGGATGAAGAAGAGTTATTGTTTCTTGCTGGTGATGGGGGGAATACGTTTGATGCTGATGTGGATGATCAACCAGTTCAGGACTTAGCACTAAATGTGTGGAAAACTAGAAGGGGGGGGGGGTTGAATAGTTTTACCGTTTTAAAATTAATTCACTTTGTTACTCTATGTTATTTCAAAGGAAACAAGCACAAACAAATATTCACACAATATATATATGAAAAGTAAAGAGAGGAAAGATCAAACCACACAACACGGATGTTTATAGTGGTTCGGCTACAAGGACTCTCTTCCTTGCCCTACTCCACTCCTCGAGCCTCTAACTCGAGAGTTATCCTTCACTAAGAAATAAACTCTCTTCTAGGTGGAGAAAACCTTTACACGTCGCTTACTTCCTTTTTCGGTACTAAGCTAAACACCGGGTTCTATTTCAAGGTAGAACCAACCTAACGTGGCCTATACAATTACCGACACTAAGCTAGATGTCGAGTTCTTTATAAGGGTACAACCACTCCCGTTTGGTTCTTTCACAAGGGTACAAACACTCCCTAAACTCTTTGTGTTTTGAGGACTAAAACACTAACCACACTCACTGAGATAAATGATACAAATAATGATGTGTGAACTACAACTATATCACACAGTAACTTATGCTAAAGGTTTTACACGTCTGTGTTGAACCTTGATGCTTAATCTCCTTTGCTACAAAAGGAAAGATCAATGAAATGAATGAATGATAAATGTTAGATGATATGTAAATGAATGAGTATGAATGTTAGGCTATATGAGTGATGGTGTATCTAAATGATCAGCTTGCTATTTATAGGCAAGCTGGTGAACAGCCGGCGGATCCGGCGGATCCCATAAAAGGGATCCGTCTTTGATATCGTTTGGTTCCGCCAAACATGACAGCTAAGGGTTAATGGATATCTTTCCATATCCAGCTATATCCTTCACATCTTTGTTATGTCACATCAAAATCTTCCAAAGTCAACTATCTTGCTTGAAGATCTAGCCAAGATATTACATAATCTATGTATGATGCATGCCATGATGTCATTGTATCATTTTAAAAATAAAGTTTCCTTTTAAGGAAATAAACTAGTAGATGTGTAAAATGTAATTCTAAGTAAACTTGTGAAATGTAAAATGTGTTTTAAAGAGACTTTAACTAGTATTTATGATTTGCTAAAAGATATACTTTGTAATTGTCATTAACAAAACTAAGTAAAGATCGTAAAATATAAATAGCGTTTTTAGGACGATATTTGTATTAACAAAATGATCCCAACATCTTCCAAGCTGATGACTACGATGCTTTTGACTCTGATGTTGATAATGAACCCACTGCTCAAACCATCTTCATGGCTAATCTGTCTTCTGCAGTCTCATCACCCCAACAAGCTGGTCCTTCCAATGCATCTATCATATCTGAGGTACTAAAGCTTTATGACATCTATAACATGGTAGATGAACAGAAGATTCCTAACAAAGTACGACAGACAGATGTTGTTGAATCAGATACTGTTGATATGGGAAATAGTAATATTATTCCATATGAACAATATGTGAATCACAACGACGTGTCTGTTGTACCAAGTAGTGCATCTTCTGTTATAGATAATGCTTGTGTTGTAGATAATGCTTGTGAGTTGCATGAGAACACCGTGTTTATCCCAGATGACACCTTGACCACTAGACTTAACATCTATAAAGACCAGGTGGCCATATATGAACAACGTGCAAAATTTGAGTTAACTGAACGTGAGCAGAAAATGGATAGTCAAATGCGTACATTCATAACATAACGTAATTTAAGGGAAGAAACATTGAAAAAAGAGTTATATTCTTTACAAAAACAACTGGATCAGACTGTTAAACAAAAACAGGAGATTCAAGAAAGTGTAAATACACTAAAACAAGATTTCAAAGAAAAGGAAACAAAACTCTTAAATGATTTTTCCAGACTTAAAACGTTAAAGAATAAGATTGAAAACAAGTTGTACACACAAGACCAAACCAGAAAAACTGCTCAAATGATTCAGAAGCACAAAAAGTTGTGTGATAAACATAGTGAAAAGGATGTAGGTGAACCTAAGTCAGTTTTCCTTAGGAGTGCTAAAATTGCCCAACCTGCAATGTATGATGCAAATGTAATGCTTAAGCCTGGTCATGCCCCTCCCGATGTGTCATCATTTGAAGAGAGAAATGAGATAGAAGTAATAAGTAGAGAAAGAATGGCTGAGAAAATGAAGGATCCCAAATGTATAGCCAATCGAGTCATAATTAAACCCCATGATTACTATGAAGAGAACCGATTGACTGTTTTTGCACCTCAAACTAAGTTGATGCCTGAACAAATATTTTGGTCTTTGGACGTAGAAAAGAGAAAGGCTGAAGAACTTAAGGCCAAAACTCCATCCCTTAGGAAAATAGCGGCTGCAACGGTGTACCCACCCAATACACCCAGGCACTTAGTTCCTTTAACTCTTCCAACAGAATGTAAAACTCTAATTAGCATATATGTTCTTTGTCAACTATTTGCTGATTTTGATAAAACATGTAAGAAGAGAATTACACCAACAGGAATTACTGAAGGGGAAAGGGGTTTTGAATTAACAAAAAGGTGCTACTTAACTGAGGTCATTCCATTTTTTAAACTACTCAAAGAACATTTTGAGGGCATGCAAAAAACCCTTGAAACTGAATTAAAAGAGATGAAAGGAGTGTTTAAAGATATGGAAAACATAGAGAAACAACATGCTATTGATCTTAAATGTAGTGAAATTGAAAGAAAGAATATTCTCATCACCAATGAGAATTTGATTGCTAGATGCATTGCACGGGATGTATTTTATACTGTTACTGATTCTGCATTAACTGCTTGTCAATTTCATGAGTTGTCTGTTGCATTGAATGTTTCTCAGAATCGTGTTGTTGAGCTTGAGGGGGAGAATTTAAAATTGCATGAGAAAATCCAAAACGATGACCATGACAACATGGTCAGGCATTTTCCTAAACTAGAAGTTGATAATCTTAATTTGCAATTAAAATATCAACATTTAGAAGAAAGAACCAAAATCTCAAATGCCAAGACATCTTTGGATGCTCCTGAATTTAATGCATATTTTGAATTAAGCAAACGCGATGAAAAAATTCAAGCTCACACTAACACGATTCGAAAATTGAGGGCCCAAATTGCCCAATTAAAATCAAATAAGAGTGATGTGATTGGCACCCATAAACCATCGTCTTCAGATTCTCAGAATTTTCACTATCAAGACACCATCAATAAATTACAACATGAAAATGAGTGTTTTCAAGCTGAAAATTCAAAAATCAAACAGCATTACAAAGAGTTATATGACTCGATTAAAGTCACACGTAACAATCACAATGAAAAGATAACTTCTTTGCTAAATGAGATTGAGAATCTAAAGACTCAGGTGAAAGGGAAAATGCCAATCATCACTAGTGATAATGTTGTTCCAAAGGTTTCTGCTTGTAGAAAGTATGCAATTGATGTTGTGCCTATTCCGCTTCCCCTTAGGAACAATAGGTCTGCTCATCAAGTATATCTCACTTACCTTAAGGATAGCCTTGATACCCTTCGTGATATCGTAGAAGAGGATAGGATAGATAAACCACTTGATAGTGCAGTTGTAGATGCCTGCTTCCTCACTAAACGATCTCAGGAACTCTTAGAATACGTCATTGGCACATGTCCTAAGATTGATAACAAGCGAGATAGGTTTATTGCATCATCCTCAATGACTAAGAACAAGCATGTAACTTTTGAGGTACCCTTGGAAACTTCAGATCCCAACACATCAAAACATGTTCAACAATCGGAAGTGAAAAAGACTAAGATTCCCATCAGTCATTCTACAAGAGTTAACAGTGATACTAAAGCTAGCGAGTCAAAACCTAGGAGAAATATAAAGAATTATAGGACTTCACCAGCTAAAAGTGTTCCTAAGAAGAAAGTAGAAGACCACATGAGGAACAATAAGTCAGATTTGAACAAAAGGAATCATAATTCAAATCCTAATTCACTTTGCAAAACATGTAATGATTGCTTAATTTCGGGTAATCATGATAAATGTGTTGAGAAATTTTTGAAGTCGTCCAACAAAACCCCTGTCAAGCAAGTTTGGAGAGCCAAGCATGTCAAGCAAACTTGGAAAGTAACAGAAAATATGTTTGCTAATGTTGGTTATCAATGGAAGCCCACTGGAAGGAAATTCACTTTAGGAGAACAGTGCCCTTTAGCTAGGATAACTAAGTCTAAAGTAGTGCCTGTACGTCAATGGAAGCCAACTGGAAGGAAATTCCCTGTAGGAGAACAGTGCCCTTCAATTAGGTCTACTAAATCCGAAACGGTGCCTTTAATAAAACCCAAACACGTTAGTACTAGTGAAAGTGTCATCACTGAGAGATTTTGTAACAATCCTCACACATCGTTAACTATGTACCAACGTAGAAACAAACAGAAAAAGGCTACTTCCACTAGCATTCCAACTTCTACTGAGACTCAGGCAAATGATGCTCCTGTTCCCACTAACCAACTGGACCCCAACTTAAATTGGGGATCCGGCACTCCAAACATTCTATTTTCGTCTGTTTTCAAATGCAGGTCGTACAAATCGTCCTTTGACATTTGGAATCAGGCTGCTCACAACATATGAGGGGAAATCACAAATGACGTCTGTTCACATCAGTTCAGGCCTCGATCTTCATCGACAATGACGTCTGTTCACATCAGTTCAGGCCTCGATCTTCATCGACAATGACGTCTTTTCACATCAGTTCAGGCCTCGATCTTCATCGACAATGACATCTGTTCACATCAGTTCAGGCCTCATTCTTCAACAACAAAATGGCGTCTGCTGAAAACACTCCAGGCCCCGTTCCTCAAAGAAAAGAAAGGTGTACGCTTAAGTGCGCTTTATCTTCGGAAGAAGAGAAATCTTCTTGTTTATGACCATTCTCATCAACAAGCTTCATGCTCTTCCCATGCTCATTCAGTCATCAAGTGGATCAACGTACATTGGAGTATATTCTTATTCACTCGTGGCAGTCATATGCAATTTTTGAGGGGGAGAAGGGTGAATAAACAAAATGTCAGTTATCAAGTGGATCTACTTACCGTTGATGGTATTCTTATTCACTCGTTCAATCAAAAATGGCAGTCATATGCAATTTTTGAGGGGGAGAAGGGTGAATAAACTACATGTTGATTGATGTTTGAGAAATGGTCATACGGCTCCTGAATACATCAGTTCAGGAGTCGTGCAAACCAAGTTTCTTCAACACTATATGTTCCACCGTCCATGAAGAAAGAAGATATACTGTTTCAACCATTGGTTTGAAGAATACTTTCAGCTCCATCAAGTGTTGTATCTCCTATGTTTCCCGCTGATGCACAGATATCTGCTGATACAACCGGTACTCCTTCTTGAACCACAATGGTTCAAGAAGTACCATTTGTTAGTACTTCTCCAACAACTCATGAAATTATATTTCTAATCATTCATCAAGGTGTTGAAGAACAAATTCATGGAATTCTACCTCCCGAGATTGATAATGAACCCTTCCTCCATAATCTTACTCCAGACCCGAGTTCTGGAGAATCATCTTCACAAAGGGTTATTCGATCATTCTACCTCCCGAGATTGATAATGAACCCTTCCTCCATAATCTTACTCCAGACCCGAGTTCTGGAGAATCATCTTCACAAAGGGTTATTCAATCAGATTCTCATCAGCTCAATCAATTGTTTCATTATATCAGTAAGTGGTCAAAGGCTCACCCATTGGAGAATGTGATTGGCAATCCTTCTAGACCTATTTCGACAAGAAGTCAATTACAAACCCATGCCAAATGGTGCTACTTTGATTCATCAATACTTCTAGTACATATACTAAAACAAATTTGACCAAATTTTTTATTAGAAGTATTTTTAGTCAAACATAGCATAAGTATATGCATGATTTTCTTTTGTTTCATCAATACTTCTAGTACATATACTAAAACAAATTTGACCAAATTTTTTATTAGAAGTATTTTTAGTATAATTGATATTTTTCAAGTATGCATTTTAGTAGTAAAAGTTAACTTAGGATAACTTAAAATAGAAGTGTGAGAGTTAATATTGAATGTAGAGAGTATACACTTAACCGAAAATAAATGTAAAAAAACTAAGAAATAAAGATGCAAATCAGGAAAGAGTTAAACAAATATCTGGCATATAAAGATGTTTTTGTTGGTATCCGTGTAGAGATGTTTGGCCTTATTGAAAAGAATTACTGTATTACTGTATATATTTATCGCAAAAATATTTTATCCAATCAGTAAATTAATATGGCCATGCTAACTCAAATTATTCATTTTTTTTAATACTATAAAAGTTAACTCAATTTTAATCGTTATCACTTATAATCATTTGGTCATCAAGTCATACTTAAACTATAACTCTAAAAACTATGTGTTTCATAATAGATAGTGTTTGAAATATGACGCTATTATTTCGAAATAATTACAAGAGAAGTTTCTAATGACCTTCTCAAAAAACCACTATATAAACACAACACATAAACCTCAAAAACCTCATTCACCACTCGTGCTTCATAAACTAAAAATAGATAAGTGAAGTGGTGACATCAAGAACATAATAAAAAAAAACATCATCATTCATCACTCATTTCATCTGATCAAACAAAAAATGATGAGTGACATCCTTAATGTTCCAAACTTTGGTCTGTTTCATAATTCTACAATAAACCCTTTGCTAAATCCAGTTTTCTTACATGGGTGTGTTTCTTTGATCCAGTTCTTGTTTTTGATATTTATATTAGTCTCATTGGTTGTTAAAAGATTAAGGATTGATCGAAACGATGTTTCGAAACAAAGCTTTGGTTGTTTGTATTACAAACAAGCTTTGTTTTGTTGTGTGACTCTTTCAGTTTTTAATCTTGCTTTGTGTTTTTGGAATAGTTTTTATTGGTATAGGAATGGTTGGAATGATGAGAAGATTGTGACACTCTTGCATGGTGGTCTAGGAACACTTGTTTGGTTATTTGTTTGTGTTTATTTGCATACAATTGTTTCGAATTCATCGACAGAATCTAGGAAGTATCCGTTTGTTTTAAGGTTTTGGTGGGTGTGTTTCTTTACGGTTTCTTGTTATTCACTTGTGGTAGACTATGTTTACTATAAAAAAACAAGTAGTTCGATTTCGATGTTCTTTGTGTCTGATTCTGTGTCTAGTTTCATGGGGTTGTTTCTTTTTTTCGTGGGGTTGTCGTATAAAAGTTAGGAAGAAGGTCGAGATGGTAATCTTGAGGAACCACTATTGAATTCGGGTTCTGTTAGTAATAAGGGTGGAATTTCATCAACTTATGATAAAGCAAGTTATTATAGCTTGTTAACATTTTCTTGGATGAATTCTGTTATTGCAAAAGGTAATAAAAAGCCATTAGATCTTGAGGACATCCCTCAGCTCTCAGATATTGATAGTGTGAGAAAAGTGTTTCCTGTTTTGTTAAATAAAGTAGAGTCTTTAAGCAATGGGAGTACTCAAATTACAACATTTGGTCTCACAAAAGCGCTATTCTATATCGTGTGGAAGGATGTTGTGATCACGGGTTTGTTAGGTTTAGTATCTTCGTTGGCTAGTTTTGTCGGTCCTTACCTCATAGACTCATTTGTTCAATACCTGAATGGTATCCGAGCTTATGAATACCAAGGTTTTGTTTTAGTGGCTGCATTTTTCGTGTCAAAGATTATAGGGTGTTTCACACAACGACATTGGTACTTTAAGCTGCAACAAGCTGGAATTAGAGCCCGTTCTGCTATTGTTGCCATGATTTACCTAAAGGGTTTGACCATTTCTGGTCAGTCAAAGCAAGGGAACTCGAGTGGTGAAATCATCAACTTCATGGCTGTTGATGCAGAAAGAATAGGTGACTACGCTTGGTATATGCACGATTTTTGGTTAGTGTTTGTGCAAGTAGGTATCGCATTACTACTTTTATATAAAACCTTAGGACTAGCCGTCATATCTTCATTCATCGCTACAGTTCTCGTATTGTTAGCTAATTATCCACTAGGAAACATACAAGAAAAACTTCAAGATGATTTGATGAAATCGAAAGATAAACGGATGAAATCAACATCCGAAATCTTAAGAAACATGAGGATTTTAAAACTTCAAGGTTGGCAAATGAAGTTTCTGTCGAAAATTGTCAAACTTCGTGACGAAGAAGAAGGGGCACTAAAGAAGTATATCTACACTCTGTCCATGACTTCATTTATTTTCTGGGGTGCACCAATTATTGTGGCGGTGGCCACTTTCGCTACATGTTTGTTTGCTGGTATCCCGCTCGAATCAGGGAAAGTTCTTTCTGCACTCGCAACTTTTAAAATACTTCAAGAGCCGATTTACAATCTTCCAGACTCGATTTCAGTGTTTTTCCAAACAAAAGTCTCACTTGATCGCATTGCCACATTCCTTCGCCTGGACGACATAGATTCTAATGCTATCAATAAGGCTCCACAAGGTAGTTCTGAAACGGCTATTGAAATTATAAATGGGAATTTCACGTGGGATAGTAGTGTGTCTTCTAACCCGACACTCAAATTTATAAACATTAGAGTGAATCATGGTATGCGTGTTGCTGTTTGTGGGACCGTTGGGTCAGGGAAGTCAAGTTTATTGTCGTGTATATTAGGTGAGGTGTCTAAGGTGTCGGGAAGTGTGAAAGTAGAAGGTACAAAGGCGTATGTAGCTCAATCACCATGGATACAAAGTGGGAAGATTGAAGATAATATCTTGTTTGGTCGGGAGATGGATCGAGAGAGGTATGAGAAGGTTTTAGAAGCATGCTCGTTGAAGAAAGATCTTGAAGTTCTTTCGTTTGGTGATCAAACGGTTATTGGTGAGCGTGGGATTAATTTGAGTGGTGGTCAGAGACTCCCATCCCGGAACACTTACCATATCTGTCTTCTTTGTAAAAGAATAATGACTTTTCCGCTTAGCCTGAAAGATAGAAAGAGTTAGATCCGGGCATTGATGTGGTTGCTCGGGCTCTTTATCAAGATGCTGATATTTATCTTTTTGATGATCCGTTTAGTGCTGTTGATGCTCATACAGGAAGTCATCTTTTCAAAGTAAGCGTTTTTTGATAATCCTTTTAGTGTGTATTTAAAAATTCTGTCACGTTATTTGAATGTTCATGTGTTTTTTTCTTCAATGACAGGAGTGTATGTTGCAATTTTTGGACTCGAAGACTGTCATTTACATCACACATCAAGTCGAGTTCTTACCTGCTGCAGATCTTATTCTGGTGAGTCTTTGATTTTCATTTAGTTTGTACATATCAGCACATAAAGGTATTGCATTTCATAATTTCCCATAAATCCTAAATTGAAAGAAAATGTCTAAAGGACTGAAATTTCTAATCCCGTTGTTTCATACTAAAATTATGTCCTAAATACATGTCCATTTATCTTGTACATTTGAACACATTTCTCACTGATGTAACACCTTTATAATCAGGTTTTGAGAGATGGAAGAATCACACAAGCAGGAAAATACAATGACATTCTAGATTCAGGAAACGACTTTATGGAACTTGTAGGTGCACACAAAGAAGCTTTATCATCCATTGATTCCATAGGAACAACCGGTGATCAAGCACAATCAGATAGTTCCACAAAGAACACAACCAACACTCACAATGATAAAACAGATGATATCTCGGGTTCAAAAGCACAACTTGTTCAAGAGGAAGAAAGAGAAAAAGGAAGAGTAGGTTTCTCAGTCTACTGGAAATACATAACAACCGCTTACGGAGGGGCACTTGCACAACTCATAGTATTGGCACAAGTCGTCTTCCAAGTACTTCAAATTGGAAGCAATTATTGGATGGCTTGGGCTTCTCCAGTATCAGCTAGTGATCCAGCTCCTGTCGAAGGCTCAACACTAATCATTGTTTATGTAGCTTTAGCAGCTGGAAGTGCAGTATGCATACTTGCAAGAGGCTTGCTTCTTGCAACTGTTGCATATAAAGCTGCTACTATTCTATTCCACAAGATGCACTTGTCTATTTTCCGGTCGCCCATGTCTTTCTTTGACCCTACTCCAAGTGGACGAATACTAAATAGAGTAAGGAACCTTCTATTCTTATTCATACTTATTTTTCTAGAATCTAGATGTAGCAAAATGAGCAGGTCAAACACATTGGCTAATGGGTCAAAACAGGTCATTTTTATTCGGGTTGAAATGGTCGAAACACTTTTTGTCCCAACCTTATATTTTCTATAAATAATGCATGCGTAATAACATAACCAACTTTGATTTGATTTCTAATTCAAGTAACTACCTTATTATCGGTTAAGGTAATCATAAGATCGATTTGACCATGTTAATTTGTTTTAAGCTGTTGTTTTTGACTTAGCATCTTTTAATTTATAGGCATCTACAGATCAAAGTGCAGTCGACATGCAAATTCCTTACCAAGTCGGATCATTCGTATTTGCCATCATTCAGCTTCTTGTAATCATTGCAGTTATGTCACAATGTGCTTGGCAAGTGATCATAGTGTTCATTCCTGTTGCGGGAATGTGCATTTGGTTACAACAATATTACTTGCCATCAGCAAGAGAAATGGCACGTTTAGTTGGAATATGTAAAGGTCCTGTGATACAGAATTTTTCTGAAACAATATCGGGATCTACCACCATTAGAAGCTTTGATCAACAAAGCAGATTTCAAGACACGAATCTCAAACTAAATGACGATTTTGCTAGACCAAAGTTTCATGCTGCTGCTGCTATGGAATGGTTAGGCATACGGTTGGATATGCTGTCATCTTTTACTTTTGTTGTGTTTTTAATTTTCTTGATATCTATCCCGGAGGGAACTATTGATCCTAGTATTGCGGGCTTGGCTGTTACATATGGACTTACTTTAAACACTTTACAAGGATGGGTTGTGTGGACTCTAACCAATTTTGAAAACAAAATAATTTCCGTGGAAAGAATATTTCAGTATTCTTCTATTCCAAGTGAACCTCCACTTGTTATAGAATCAAATAGGCCCGATGATCAGTGGCCGTCACAGGGTGAAGTCGATATACGTCATCTTCAGGTACTTAAATCATACTATTTTCTTCGATAATGATACTGTACTAGTCAAGTAAACACTGTTATTGAATCTGGTGAGTTCTTTTGAAAAGGTTCGGTACGCACCACATATGCCACTTGTGTTACGAGGTCTAACGTGCACTTTCAGTGGTGGAAAGAAAACCGGGATTGTAGGCAGAACCGGTAGCGGGAAGTCAACTCTGATACAGACACTCTTCCGCCTTGTGGAGCCTGCAGCTGGACAGATTCTGATAGATGGAGTTAATATATCCACAATCGGACTTCATGATCTTCGTTCAAGATTGAGCATAATTCCTCAAGATCCTACCATGTTTGAAGGAACAATCCGTAGCAACTTAGATCCCCTTGAAGAGTATACAGACGATAAGATTTGGGAGGTAGCTAAATTACATAATAATGATTTCTATGCTTTCAATTTTCAAACATCATATTGTGCTATATGGGGTGTTTGGGGTTGCTTACTTGCTTAATATAATTGCTTGTTTGGTTAATGCTTTTTAAAATAAGCAACTTCAATATGTTTTCTTTAACTTTTAAACAATCAAATATCCCAAACCCGTTCAAATTAAACTTCTTATCTTCTATATTAAAAACGCATTAAGCAGATATAATGCTCCCATAATCTAACAATAATTGTTATTACTTTAGGCACTCGATAAGTGTCAACTTGGAGATGAAGTGAGGAGCAAGGAAGGGAAACTCGACTCACCAGGTCGATCTTGTTCATAGTCTTTATATTTAAGCATTTTCATCTTATATTACAGTGTCTTATTAGTTTTCATTTTACACAAATAGTTACCGAGAATGGAGAAAACTGGAGCATGGGTCAAAGGCAGCTTGTGTGTCTAGGGCGGGTGCTACTCAAAAAAAGCAAAGTCCTGGTACTTGACGAAGCTACTACATCAGTCGATACTGCAACTGATGGAATGATTCAACAAACACTCAACCGACACTTTAATGACTCTACTGTTATAATGATTGCACATCGGATCACATCTGTGCTTGATAGTGACATGGTTCTGGTTCTAGAACAAGGTACGTTAAGCAACTTTGTCAGCTCTTGTGTATGTTTCCATTAAAGTCTTGATCTAAGAAAATTTTGTTCTGTATAGGTTTGATTGAGGAATATGATTCTCCAACAAAGTTGCTGGAAGATAAATCGTCTTCGTTTGCAAAGCTTGTTGCTGAGTATAGTATGAGATCGAGTTCCAGTTTTGAAAACTTAGCAGCGACAAAATAATTTGAGTGCAAAAATTGGTGCTTGATGATCTGATCTCGATTAATGCTCGAAAGTGCATGTAGACATCAGAAGCTATGGGTGCATTTAGTTGGAGAAAAAATGCTCTTGTTTTCTATCTCTAATTTTGTAAAAATATGGAAGGGAAATTTATCTTCAC
Source organism: Artemisia tridentata subsp. tridentata (assembly GCA_021014915.2). NCBI lineage: Eukaryota > Viridiplantae > Streptophyta > Magnoliopsida > Asterales > Asteraceae > Artemisia > Artemisia tridentata. The sequence continues at coordinate 399,354,701 of CP139506.1, read as the reverse complement.
AAAACACTTGAAAATATAGAAAGCGTGTTTAGTTGATGTCTGTATTTTCTATTTTGAAGAAGGGGAGGGAGGGTTGTGGGTTACAAAGGAAAACAAGGAAAACAACTAGAATTTGTTTTGTAGTTTTCCTTGTTAAGTTAGGAAATAGGGGATTTTGTGTTTTGCAAAACATTTTGTTGGAAAACCCTTATTTGAACGCGATCTCTGTTTTCCTTGTTTTCCACAAAACATTTTGTAGCCAAGGATGTTTTCCCCCAACTAAACGCACCCTATATGTTTCCACTGTTTTCTAGATTTTTGTTTTGGGCAAGATTAATTAAATAGTTTCTTCTTGTAACTTGTTTAAAATTTACCAATGTACTTAAAAATTAAATATAATTTTCAATCGAGTTTTGAAGCTTATAATTAAAGGATCCTTCTTTCAGTGTCATATATATGTCATTTCCTTTTAGGTGAAACTATGAAAATTACAATCAAGACGATTTCTTTGATGTACAAGAACTAACTCATGGTTTGTACAAGGTTGGGGACTTTTCCCAATGTAATGTCGAAAATAACAACCGTTTTACTTTGATGCTTATACAGTTATCTTACTGATGACAAGAATCCTTGAATATATTGAAAAATAAGCATTTTAACTTCTGAATCTGCTTATATTAGATGAAAGTCAATAAAATGAGTAATCGACTCAAAAATCATATATTTTAATGCTTAATGATTTCATCCAAATGTTGAATATATTTATGCAAACAAAACTTGATGGCGATATTACATTACTTGTAAAAACCTTCCTGGATTTAGCAATGACATTCACCAATATATTCATTCACCACACAGTTTGACTTACTGAACAAGTCAGCTGTGTAAACTGGACTCCAGATTTTGTATGATTTAAGGTAGTGTTACTCATATAGAACAAAAAAAAAAAAAAAATCTTACTTTCAACAACTTCTTGCTGATACAAATATCCTATTGATAACAAACGATCCTTCAAATCTACCGCAAAAGAAGACTTTGAACTTTATCTGATGATAACGTCTTATTCCTGAAACCTGTTTAGTAGCTTCTATCAATACTATAAACACTATAATATATGTTCTTTCATAGACATGGATATGAAAAAAACTGAGTGAAGTTGATGAGAGTAAAAAGTTTGACTCAAAAGTCAAATATTTTTATGGTTCACCATTTTGTCCCAATGTAGAAGTTTTTTATGTAAATCAAAACATGTGTATGATATTAAATTACTTATAAAACTTTACTGAATATGATTATAACATGATTATCTCCAACATCATGTAAAATCCAATCATGAACACAGTTGACTTTCTGAAGAAGTCAACTGTGTTATCTGAACATCATGAGTTAACTTTTCTAACATCAAAAATTCAAACTGCTTATAAAAACCAGTTACTTCACTTTTAAAGTTAATAATTATACCTTGTTTTAACAGTAAACATCTTGCATTGAAGACTTGAGTCATCAATCCCACCTCCTTGTACTTTAATTTCAAGGCCTGCGTGATGAGGGCATGATAAAACAAACAAAGAAGTGTTAAGATGTGCAAAATCTAGCAAGCAAAAAGCATAAAGTATAAACCAATTAAACACAATCTACCAACACATTAATCTATTGACTTTTAACTCTTTTAATTAATGTTATTTTTAAAACACCCCTGGTTCGGCTAGCCAATACATGTTATTATACATATTGTACGAACTAATAATAAAACACACAAAACTTCATGCAATTTATATGCAAACAAGTTGATGGTACATATGGTTTTGAAACTGGACCGGACCACAGGGAATGGTTTGGCTAGCCAATAAAAATTGTCTGAAAACGAACCAGAGAGGACCGGTCGGAACCGGTAAAAACGGGTGAACCGGGCCGGACCGGGATCATTTTCTTCTTGTTTTTCTCCGGTTAATCAACTCATCATTGTTATTTTGTTGGTAGCGGGACTTAGTCACAGGGTACCCGCCGCCACAATGCGCGGGTACCCTTCTAGTTATTCTTACATGAAGATAAACGAAAAATAAAAAGTCAAACAAGACAAAACCACCTCATTGGTTCACAAATGAATTAAAAGTATTCTGGTTAAAGTAATTGGACAAAACTCAGTTATATGAATTTATACAACCAAATTATAGTTTCTTAACAGATGTTCGTAACTTAATCACCTTTGTGTGCTCACTGCTTCCCAGTCATGGAAACTCCGCGCTGAAGGAAATTAATCAAACATTAGGATGGATAGCAACACATGTATTAATTTAAAATTGGAAATGAAGTGAACATAAACCAGAGAAAGTACCTGTTATAAATTTATAATACTTATTTGTGACTTGGCTTCTGAAAGTATTGGCTGAAGCATGATAAAAGAAGACTCTTGGTTTTGTTCACTTCTCTATGCAGCTGAAGGATACATATGTCGATGTTTGTATCATGGATGTAAAACCATACGACTGAAGCTGCCATGTAAACCCAACGATACGCAGACGTTTCAACTGAAAAATGCTCTGTGGAAGATGACTTAGGCCCGTACCTTCTATATTTAGCTCTTCTAACTGTATTAAACTTCCAATTTCCTCAGGCAGCTTTTCAACTAGAAAACAATAGGGGAGATGGAAATATTTCAGACTTTTCATCTGACAGATGCAGTTTGGAATATCTCGTAAAACTATACACTCTGTTAGGTCTAGTTCCTCTAAACACTGTAATCGGCCAAGATCCTCCAGTAATTTCTCAAGATGCCAACAAGATTTAAGTTTCATAGCCTTCAGATGCATCAACATACAAATGCTATCTGGAAGATTTCTGATATTTGTAGATGAAAAAATTAGCTCCTCTGGACATTCTAATTGGTCAAGGTCCCGGGGTACCTCTGGAATACTGCCTTCAAGTGTAAGCTTTCTTAAACTTCGTAAACTACAAATACTTCTTGAAAATTTCTCAAGATGCCAACAAGATTTGATTTTAAAAGATTTGAGATGTTTCAACTTACAAAGGCTATCTGGAAGACGGGTTATGCCTGTACCTTCTATGTTTAACTCTTTCAAACCTTCTAAGCATCCAATATCGTCGGGCAGTTCAACAACTCGAATACAACCGCGGAGATCAAAACTGTTTATACATTTCATCTTACAAATGCTGTTTGGAATATCTCGTAAATGGTTACAATCCGTTATGATTAGCGTCTCTAAAGATTTTATTCGGCCAAGATCATCTGGTAACTTCTCAAGATGCAAACATGATTTAAGTTCGAGAGATTTGAGATGTTTCAACTTACAAATGCTATCTCGAAGATTTCTCATATTTGTAGATGAAAAAATTAGCTCCTCTAGACATTCTAACTGGTCAAGGTCCCGGGGTACCTCTGGAATACTGCCTTCAAGTGTAAGCTTTCTTAAACTTCGTAAACTACAAATACTTCTTGAAAATTTCTCAAGGTTTGTACAAGCACATAGACCCATCGAAATAAGCATTTCAAGATTTCCGAACGATGAAGCTGGATCTTCTTTATAATAACATGAAAACTTTAACTTTGGAAATTTATTGTCGGAGTGCAATGAGCAAACATTTGGGGGCTCTGCAATCAGATGTAACTCAGATAAAGAACCAACGTCATGTGAATCAAGCTGTTTGTCAAACAAAAAAGACTTGAAACTCCCACAACCACTTAAGTCTAAGAAGGCAAGATTTCTCAGACATCCAACGGGAGCCTTAGTTTCTGCCAAATCATTACAGTTTTCAAGATTTAACCGTTTGAGATTTGGAGTGAGCCCAAGGTAAAGGGTCCTCAACTTTGAACGACTAAGGTTGAGCTCTTCGAGCTTTAGACTTTCAACGGGCATTTGAAATTCTACCAAATCATCACTCTCTTCCAGTGTAAGCCTCTTAAGATTCGGAGTACTCCCGAGGTAAAGGGTCTTCAACTTTGAATGACTGATGTTGACCTCTTCGAGCTTTGGACTTTCAGCAGGCATTTGAAGTTCTACCAAATCATCACTCTCTTCCAGTGTAAGCCTCTTAAGATTCGGAGTACTCCCGAGGTAAAGGGTCTTCAACTTTGAATGACTGAGGTTGACGTCTTCGAGCTTTGGACTTTGCATTTGAAGTTCTACCAAATCATGACAGCCTCTGAGTACTAGAATCTCAAGATTCGGAGTACTCCCGAGGTGAAGGTTTTTCAACTTTGAATGACTGAGGTCAAGATGTTCGAGCTTCAAACTTTCAGCAGGCATTTGAAGTTCTACCAAAGCATAACAGCCTTGGAGTATTAGCTTCTTAAGGCTTGCAATTGGAGTATTCCTGAGGTGAAGGCTCTTCAACTTAAAAAGACTGAGATTGAGATATTCAAGCTTTACACTTTCAACAGGCATATGAAGCTCTACGAAATGGCCACAATAGTTAATAGTCAACCGCTCAAGATTTGGAGCCAACCTAAGGTCAAAGGTCCTCAAATTTGAAGAGGTGATTCTGAGGAACCTGAGCTTAGGAAGAACCTAACATAAGTAGAAAAAACAATTAATATTGGTGCAATGACAAACCAATATATATGATCATAATGAATCATGAAAAACAACAAATTAATTCTACCTTTTCTTCTCCATCTTCCCAAAGTTGAACAATTTTGCTGCCATACAATTCAAGTTCAACAAGATATTTTCCTTGAAATGTATTCGGTAAACTTGAAAAAGGAAAACTGCCCCATCTCATAAATCGTAAGGAATTTGGAAGGTATTCGCTAACTTTATCAAATTGAACAACATTGCTCTTAAAATAATAATACTTTAAGATATCTATGTTAATAAATCTAAGATCCTTCATTTTTGCTAGACCTTTTACTGCAATTTCAGCACTGAAACCCGGTGAATAAAAGTATAGAGTTATAGACATTTTGTTGCTTTGGTACCCTGAAATCGAAAAAGTAAAACCCCTTAATTTTTGTCGGAACCCTAAATTTCAAAACGCCCAAAATCACTGATCAAATTGAGAGTGAATGAAGATGATAATTTGATTCGAATTAATGAATTTTTGAGTGATTATTAGAGAGAGAAAGTGAAGTTAGGGAAAACTTTAGAGACACAAACAAAGAGAATTGTTATGTGTTTTTTATGTGAAACATATTATATACTATACTAAAAGGCAGGGAAAGTTGATGGGTGCATTAATGAGATTTTCCATAGGTGTCGTGATCTTATTGGTTGTGATGGAGCTGTGTACTGTGTCACAGTGAATTGAAGCAACAAACAATTAGGGTGCGTTTGGTTCGTAAGTTGGATTAGAATTGGATTCGGATTTGGGAATGTTTTGAAAGATTGGGGAAATGTTTGAGAAAAAGTATAGATTTTGAATTAAATGAAGAGAGAGAAAATAAATGATTGATTAGGAGAGAGAAAACTATTAAATTATATTAAAAATATATTTGTTTTATAATAAATTAGATTAAAATGTATTGTTTAAAAATAAAATGTAAGAAAAAGACAAAAAAAAAAAAAAAAAAGAAATAAAGAAATGTTGATTCCTTCTTGTCAGACAAAAGACACACGCAAGGACCGGAATGAATTTTTGATATACATACCATGTGTCAGAGGGATTCAACTCTTACCAAACACTTGATTTAATATTTCTTTCAATCCAAACCCCTTCAAATCGTGAACCAAACTGCCCCTTAAATGTATGCAATGAATACATTAACTTCCCCATTCTTCCACCGCCTTAAAATTAATTATTATATATACTAAAAGGCAGGGAAAGCAATGTTGTCTAAGTGGGACATTCATTGTGAGCATTTAATGGTTGCTTCATATGTGCTGCCATGTGATTGGTTGGTTAGACATGTGGGTTTATTTTATTGGCCATGCAATTAATGGGTCCTTAATTACCATCGCTCATTGCACTGTACTACATTCATACTAAAAGGCAGGGAAAGCAATGTTGTCTAAGTGGGACATTCATTGTGAGCATTTAATGGTTGCTTCATATGTGCTGCCATGTGATTGGTTGGTTAGACATGTGGGTTTATTTTATTTGCCATGCAATTAATGGGTCCTTAGTATATATACTAAAAGGCAGGGAAAACAATGTTGTCTAAGTGGGACATTCATTGTGAGCATTTAATGGTTGCTTCATATGTGCTGCCATGTGATTGGTTGGTTAGACATGTGGGTTTATTTTATTGGCCATGCAATTAATGGGTCCTTAATTACCATCGCTCATTGCACTGTACTACATTCATACTAAAAGGCAGGGAAAGCAATGTTGTCTAAGTGGGACATTCATTGTGAGCATTTAATGGTTGCTTCATATGTGCTGCCATGTGATTGGTTGGTTAGACATGTGGGTTTATTTTATTTGCCATGCAATTAATGGGTCCTTAGTATATATACTAAAAGGTAGGGAAAACAATGTTGTCTAAGTGGGACATTCATTGTGAGCATTTAATGGTTGCTTCATATGTGCTGCCATGTGATTGATTGGTTAGACATGTGGGTTTATTTTATTGGCCATGCAATTAATGGGTCCTTAATTACCATCGCTCATTGCACTGTACTACATTCATACTAAAAGGCAGGGAAAGCAATGTTGTCTAAGTGGGACATTCATTGTGAGCATTTAATGGTTGCTTCATATGTGCTGCCAAAATGAGTCTTCTTTTATAAGCGAAGTTATTGTTACAATTTTTACAAAAAGAACCCTCAACTTCATCATAATGACAACTAAGATACCTACAAAAAAATGACACATGTCAAATACATAAACAAATATACAACTTTTAAGCAAACAATACTATGCAACACAAAAAACGCCTATTTGTATATAACATCCAATAAAAATTATTACTACCTATCATTTCACAAAAAGTAAAAAAAACAAAACAAATATATAATAAAAATATATAGAGAAAATAAGAATTAAAAAAAAAAAAAAAAAAAAAAAAAAAAAAAAAAAAAAAAAAAAAAAAAACTCCTGGGGCAACGCACGGGTTTCCTAATAAATTTATATATATATAAAAAAAAATACTACAAGTTACAAATGATACAACGTACTGCTAAAACATAATATTTCTACACATACCTAATTCCTATTTACATGAAAAAATGTTTTTTACACTAAAATTCCATTAAGAAAAAAAAAATCAAAAAAAAAAAAATCAAAAAAAAAAAAAAAAAAAACCCAAAAAACTCCTGGGGCAACGCCCGGGTTTCCCAATATTTCTACAAAAATAAATATATATATATAAATAAAACACTACAAGTTGCAAATTATTATGTAAACGTTTTATTGTTTAATACAATAAAAAAATAAAAAATCTACACATACCTAAGTACTATTTACATGACAAAATGTTTTTTACACTAAAACTCTATTAAGAAAAAAAAAAAAAAAAAAAAAAAACAAAACAAAAAACTCCCGGGGCAACGCCCGGGTTTCCCAACTTTTTAAACTAACGGAGTTAGAAATTTTGGACCAAAATGAAATATTCAGGAAACCAAAACGACAAAATGTAGTTAACTCTCAGTTTTATGAAATCATAACTTAATTCTTACCAGGTCATTAGTCAATATATCCTCAATTTCCTCATTAACCCACAATCGGCTATGTCTTTGAGGTTCATCTGGGTGTGACCGACGAACAATATTCCTACCCATTTCTTGTAAATGATCATGCATCCCCAATTCCTTATATTCATCACTTCCCGAATCAGTGATTATAAAATATTTCTTTTTAGAAATAGTTATAAGAGATTTCTGCTCAAGAACTCTTAAACCAACTTCAGCATGAAATCCACGGCTTTCAAGCACTCTAATTGCATCTTCTTTGCCCCAACCTTTTAGAATGCATGCAACATCTAAAAATATTTGCTTATATTCCTCCTCTAGACCGTTATAGCTTAATTCTAGAATTTGCATAGTTTTCTCCAACGGAATTGTTTTTAGTCTTTGTATAGTATTTTCCCATTCAAGGGAAGACCTGATGCATAACGTAAAACTTGTTCTGATAGTTTTTTGTAACCTTCAATCGGAAACTCTATTGGAAATGCATGCATACCGAAGAGGCAAATCGCTTCCGTAGACGATAACAGATTGACATCATGAACGTAGTTCACCTGGTGGGCTGACAGCACTTGCTCATCTCTTGTGGTAATGATAATTCTGCTTCCTGATTTAAACCAGTTAGGCTCGCCTGCTAACGCCTCAAGCTGGTCTATGCAATCCACATCATCTAAAACAACAAGAGTCTTTCTACGACGCATCATGTCTTTCAACATGTTTTTCCCATCATGAACACTACTAAAAGTGATGTCTTGTTTATTTAACACATCTTTTAGTATCCGTTTTTGAAGCTTCTTTAAACCGGACAAAGTAGGTTTTGAAACTTCCCTGACATTTTCAACAAAGCTTTTTCCTTCGAAATGTTTAGAAATTTGATCATAAACAGCTCTGGCTAAAGTTGTCTTCCCCCCCCCCCATCCCCTTGATTCCGATCATTCGAACATCTTCAGTACCAATCTCTAAAGATGAAAGAACATCACTGATTCGGGTCTCCATACCCACTAACTTTCCATCAGCGTTCAAAAGAGTGGAATATTTCTTTTTGAAAATAACATCAACAATTATTTGGATCAATTCAGATTCATCCCTGTACCATTAAAGATTATATTATTAGCTTCCTCAAAGCGCACACAAACAGTTAAGATTGATAACACAAAAGGATTAACATTTATATAAATGTAGATATCATGATAAAAATTGAATGAAATTGAATTACCCTTTCAACTCCCACCCAGCCAGATCGGATGCTTCTTTCATAGCCTCTCTCCATTTTCCAGCAGCTTCCTTCTTTTCATGTTCGGCAAAGGCTTCTTTTATTGCCCCACTTTGTGTTGCGGACTTCGGTGGGCTCCACATCAAAAAAGATAGGATAAACATTGTGCTCGGTCGTCTTCTTACATTCCATAATCTTAACAAGCTCATCTAGGCACCAAGATGAAGATGCATAAGTCTTAGAGAAAACAATGATGTAAAACCTTGAGTCCTCAATGGATTTCATGAGTTGGTCCTTGATGGGTTTTCCTTGCTCGATTTTCTTATCATCCTTGTATGCTTCAATGCAATTTCGCTGAAGAGCTTCATAAAGATGGCCAACGAAGCTGTTACGGGTGTCCTCGCCCCTAAAACTCAGAAACACGTCATACTTGAAGTTCTTTTGAATGGATGAAGATGAAGTAGACGCCATTCTAGCTGTTATCTAAGGATCTGTTGTTTAAGAGAATTATTATCTTATATATTAAAACAGCAGGAATGCTGCTACAGTACACAACAGTACTCGACAGTGGTGTGTTTCAGTTTAGCCCATTTTACAGGCCCAGCCCAGTTTTCATCCCATTTGCAAATTATATTTCAACATCCAACACACGATATTACCTACTGCCTCACCAATCTATACTAATCTGAACTCAACATCTAAATCCCAACACAACCACAAATAAATAATTATACAACCAAATCGAATGAAAGGAAAAATAATAACAATACAACAACCCAATCGAATAGAATAAATAAAAATAAATAAAACTGATAAATAAATAAATAAATAAAATAAATAATGTCCAAACACTAACCCTAAGTCTATTCCCAGTTCTGCCGGGACTCAAAGAGTCACGGTCAAAGCTTCATACGAGCTCGAAGCTGTTCGGCTTCAACCACCAGGACCAACTCGGTCTATACTTCAATCCGTGCTACAACAGTTGCAGGTGAATCAGAATAAATAAAATAATAAAATATAAGTATATACGACTCATCCCGAGTCAACGCGAGTTGACTCGGTGAGTTACCCTGAGTCGGACTGAGTCAAGGGTTACACGCTGAAATAACATACGTTTTTAAGTTAGATCGAAAGGTTTTACTATGTTTTATTAAATAAAAATAATATACGAAACTAGTGTTTCGTATTAAATCAAAAATAAGAAGAAATAGAGCGCGTGAAGTACCTTATAGAAGAGAGAAAGAGGTGGGGAAGCTCGGTAAATAGTGGCGTCTGACAGTGGTGGTGGTGGTGGCGTTGATGGTGCTAGACTTCTCGGATAGAGCTGATACTTTCCAGATCAAACAAGGGCTTGCTGATCTATCGTTCGTGTGAATGGGTTGGGTTCGCCGAAAATTTTTTCTGGCGACAGTGGTTGCCGGAAGTGGTGGTTGCTGCCGGAGTTGGGGCTGGAGGGGAAGAGAGAGACGGAAGAGAGTATAGAAGAGTGTGTGTGTGACAAAATGAATAAAATAAAAAATTTCAACCTTTTATACCCAAGGAGGGGTCTAACTTGGGCAATTACAAAGTTGAAAGGGTAATGGGTAATTATTGAGCGGGGGTAGAAACTGTCATTTGGATTAAACTTTTGGTTTAATCACTGTCGGGCCCATTCGAGGTACCAAACGAACTTGAAAAATTATGAAACTTGCGCCATTGATTCTGAAATAATTTTTCTAATAAAAAAGAGTATAAATATGTATAGCTTTCTTGAAATCAATTTATTATATCTATATACTAAAAATAGGTACAGTGGACGAAACAGTGGCCATGTGCAGTTTAACCCCTACGATGAAAATGTCTTTGCAAGGTAAGTCCTTCGGGAACTAACGATGCAACGCGCCGAGAACTTTAGGGACTTTTTACATAAAAAAACATATTATTTTCATAATTAGTTTTCAAAAATAGTCCTTTGGTTTATCCATTTTTTTCATGTTTAGTCCATTTTAAAAAGTAGTCCTTTCGTTTCCTTCGGGGACTAACGATACAACGCGCTGAGAACTTTAGAAATAACTTTCAAACAAGACTTACCACTCTTTTAATTTATCAATCTTTTTCAAATTTAACTTTCAAACAAGACTTAGCACCACACTCCCGCAGCAACGCGCGGGTTACCCAGCTCGTTTTAACTAATTGCAAAGAAACTTGGGTAAGATGATTAACTGTATATTGAGAAGACAAAGACTCAATAACATAAGGCTATTATTTGGTCAAGAAAGATAAGATTCGTTTAGCTAAACTCACATCAATCACTCGTTCTTTAAAAGGACTGATTTCGTTTGTTTTGCGTTTTTATTTCCATGATTGGTGCTTAGGTCTATTAACTTGGTACAAAAAATAGAAAATGATGGTTCAAACAGTCATCACTTGTTTCACTACACATGACATTATTCTAGGTTTATAATTACGTAACTTTTGGAACCATTATATATATATATATATATATATATATATATATATATATATATATATATATATATATATATATATATATATATATATATATATATATATATATATATATATATATATAGGGTAAAGTTAAAATAAAAAGACAAATATCCGTACACTACGTAAAAAGATTTTTTTTTTCAAAAAAGTTCACGAAAAAATATATAAAAATTCCACAAGATCGGGAATGTTGGTGCATGAAACTTTTGTGAAAGAAGTTTTTCTAATTTTGAGTTTTTATACTTTTTTTTAATGCACAAAAAATGAAGTTTGATGCGCAAAAAATTTTTGATGCACAAAATTTTTAACTTGTTTTAGTTAGATGCGCAATGTTATTTTGATTAAAAAAGTCAAAAGAACTTGGGTGCAAAAACGAATTTTTGATACACAAAAAAGCGATTTAATGCACAAACGTATTTTTTCATAAATTTTTTTGGGAAAAAATATCAACTTTTAGAAAAACTTGCTTCACAACTTTTTCATGCACCAACATACCTGATCTTGTGGAATTTTTTTGGAATTTTTTGAGAAAATTTTTGAAAAAAAAAATCTTTTTACGTAATGTACGGATATTTGTCTTTTTATTTGATCTTTATCCTATATATATATATATATATATATATATATATATATATATATATATATATATATATATATATATATATATATATATATATATATATATATATATGTATGAGATATTTTGAGCCTTATAATGAGAAGGCTAGGAAGGAGCCACATGCTGCCACGTGTCCCCTCCCCACCAGTTTTTTAATTATAACTACGAGGGGTATTTTTGTCGTTTTACATTCACATTATATATAATCTTTTTTCTTCTTTTTTTTTCTCTCTTTACGTTTCTTCTTCTTTGCACGCTGTAACCACCGTATAACCAACGTTCTCCAGCCTATAACCACCGTTCTCCAGCCTATAACCACCGTAGATCCACCATTATTCATCGTTTTACCATCATTCTCCATCGTTTCGTCATCATTCTCAACCGTATAAACTGATTAAAGAGTTTTTGAGATGTCATCATCATCTAATAACGAGTGTTCATCATCAATTAATAACGAGTGTTCATCATCATCTAATAAGGAGTGTTCATCATCAGCAGTTAACTCATTATCTACTAATAATGATGGTAAGATCTTGTTATCTTACTTTTTTCAATTTTTTTGTATTAATGTTGACCTAATTTTTATGTTACAATTGTTTGTGTTAGGTGTCGAAAAGTGTATTTGTTTGTGTTTGTGTGCTTGATGCAGTAGTGGTAATGATGTGGTGCAGTGGTTATTTATTTGTGGAGTATAATGCTAGATTACTTTATGCGAAGAGCATTTAGGTGTCAAAAAGTGTGTGTTTGTCTGCTTGTGTGCTTGATGCAGTTGTGGTAATAATGAGATGCAGTAGTTGTTTGTGCAATATAATGTTAGATTAGGTTACGCGGAGAGTGTTTTAGGTGTTGAAAAGTGTATGTGTTTGTGTGCTTGATGCAATTGTGGTAATGCTGAGATGCAGTAGTTACTTGTTTGTACAATATAATGTTAAATTAGGTTACGTGGAGAGTGTTTTAGTTGTTGAAAAGTGTATGTGTTTGTGTGCTTGATGCAATTGTGGTAATGCTGAGATGTAGTAGTTACTTATTTGTTCATTATAATGTTAGATTAGGTTATGCGGAGAGTGTTTTAGGTGTTGAAAAGTGTATGTGTTTCTGTGATTGATGCAGTTGTGGTAATGATGAGATGCAGTAGTTACTTATTTGTTCATTATAATGTTAGATTAGGTTACGCGGAGAGTGTTTTAGGTGTTGAAAAGTGTATGTGTTTCTGTGATTGATGCAGTTGTGGTAATTATGAGATGCATCAGTTACTTATTTGTTCATTATAATGTTAGATTAGGTTACGCGGAGAGTGTTTTAGGTGTTGAAAAGTGTATGTGTTTCTGTAATTGATGTAGTTGTGGTAATGATGAGATGCAGTGGTTATTTATTTGTGGAATATAATGCTAGATTACTTTATGCGAAGAGCATTTAGGTGTCAAAAGTGTATGTGTGTTTGTTTGTGTGCTTGATGCAGTTGTTGTAATAATGTGAGTTACTTGTTTGTGATATATAATGCAAAATTATGTTACGTGAAGAGCATTTTAGGTGTGAAAATGTGTATGTGTGTGTGCTTGATGCAGTTGTGGTAATTATGTGATGCAGTAGTTATTTGTTTTATCAATATAATGCTAGATTAGTTTACACGTAGAGCATTTTAAAAAATTGATGCAGTATGTATTTAAGGTTCCGTTTAGGTTATGTATAGTGTGTTAGGTTAAGAATAGTGTTTCTTTAAGATTTTGTTCTGATGTGTTAAACAATGATTTTTTTATTTATTTATTCATTTTCTATATTTCTATTCTTATTAAAAGTTATTAAAGTTATATACATTAAACATACAGATGTTCAAGTTGTTCGGGTGAAGGATCATGTTGGTTTTTATACTTGTGATGATAAAGGAAATAGGACTTGGTATCCTGATATTGATATTGGTGACAAACCTTTGGAAGGTTGTAAGTTTGTTTCTATAGAACAAGCATATAATTTCTATAAGGATTATGGTAAAAGGGCAGGTTTTGATGTTAGAAAGGGTGGACACTATAAACCTAAACGTGGCGAAGACCCAAACTTGAAGTGGTTTTTATGCTCGAGAGAAGGTACAAATGAACCTGTTGAAAAAGATGTTATGTCTGAAAATAGTGAGGTTACTGTTGAAAATAGTGAGGTTGCTGTTGAAAATGTGAATGAAAAGAAGAAAAAGAATCGAGGTTCTTTTAGATGCGGTTGTTTAGCTAAAATTCGTATTAAGAAGATTGAAGGAAATTTATATGAAGTATATACTTTTGTAGAAGGGCATAACCATCCTCTTTTTGCTGAAAAGGATATGATATTTATGAAGAGCTCATGGGATTTGGGATACATGAAACAACATTTTCTGTTTCAAGCATCAAATGCTAATTTTGGTCCTTCTACGGATTTTAAGTTGTTGAAACAGATGTGTGGTGGTTTTGATAGAGTTGGTGCTACTGTAGTTGATTGTAAGAATCAAAAGAAGAAAATAAACTTGTTTATTGGCGATAGAGATGCACAGATGACTGTTGAAAAACTGTTAAGCAGAAAGATGCATTCACCAGGCTTTTATGTGAGTTATAAAGTAGGTGATGCAGCTAATTTTTGTGGTTTAATGCACTTGAATTTCACGATAATTATTATCAGTTTCTTAACATTTTTTTTTAATTTGTAGGCAATGATGATAAATTGGTTGGGCTTTTTTGAGCTGATGAACAAGCTATAAAAGACTATGCCACTTTTGGTGATATTATTTCATTTGATGCTACTTTTCGATCAAACAAGTATGTTATCTTACTTTTATCAAAAAAATTTAATAGATTGAGTTGTTTGTTTAGTAGAATAATAATGATATTTTTGTATGTTTGAACTATTTCATTATATTCATAAGTTAATCACAAGTATTCACCTTCAATTCCAAAGGAAGCATTTCAAATAAAATATTTTTTGAATTTAAGAAAAATAACAGAACATCATGTTATGTTGGTGATCTTTGTATTTGAGAATGAGGCAATAGATATAACTGTTTTATTAAACTCATCAATCAGCTCAAACACACACGTCTCCAGAACATCATGTTATCTTGGTGACCTATGTGTTTGAGCTGATCGATGAGTTCAATCAACTGCATCAGCTTTAATAATCATTAATTGAAATGTTTCTAGCTTGAAATATTTCCTACTGAATGGAAAATGTGGTGAATGTGAGTAGATTATGTTGGAAAATTTAGTGCACTTAAGGGATTAATTCACACCTGGTAATGGGCATGGAGGTACGGAGTGTACACCCATTTGGTCCCTGAATACCCTGACTCAAATAGTGGTTAGCAGTTTCTACTGCTAGTATTAATATTACTACTGCTGAAGCAGCAGTTTCTACTGCTAGTGTTAATATTAGTACTGCTGAATCAGCAGTTTATACTGCTAGTACAATAATAGTACTGCTGGACTGCTAGGCAAAAGATTCTACTGCTAGTGCAATTTATTGTGCTGCTGGGCATAGATTCTACTGCTGGTAACGCAGGATAGAATTTGTAACTAACTTTGCTCTATATTGGGAAGGTTCAAATTCGTAATTAAGACCATGATCTTCTGGTCTTGTAACCACTGTATCTAGAATTAAGGAATGTATATGGAGAATATTTGGCCAATATTTTCTCATAACTCCTTGGACTAGGGTTTTGAGTATATCTCTAATATATATAGAGATCATCCATCCGCTTGAGATATACACAAAAAACCTAAAACACTTGAAAGCAATTCGGTTCTTGATTAGTGCCTAAAACAAGAACATCACTTGGTCTTATCCCATAGAGATATTCGTGCAACCCAGGCATAGGGTCGAATAGTTTCTATTGGAAAGTGATTACACGATTTCAAGTGAATATCCGGTACATTGATTATCTTTACCCTTATCTGGGAACACAGCAACAACCAAACGTAAACCAACCAACAATCAATAGAAACTATTTTAGTGATAATCAATGGCTGCTGCAATGAGGCATATGGCTGCTAACTTTTCCAAACTGGAAAAGTTTGAAGGTGTCGATTTCAGAAGGTGGCAAAAGAAGATGCACTTCTTGTTGTCAAGCATGAATGTGGTGTATGTGCTGACCACATCCATTCCTGAAGATCATGGGGATGATGCTACTATGGAACAGATAAGGAACATGAGCAAATGGGAGAATGATGACTATGTTTGCAGAGGGTTAATCCTCAATGGTATGTCTGATTCTTTGTTTGATCTTTATCAAAATGTTGAATCTTCTCAAGAACTGTGGGATTCCTTGGAAGCCAAATACATGGCTGATGTAACACCCCAACCCGACAAGGGCAAAGGTGTCACAAATACGGATTCTTATCAGAACAAACACAGGCATATGACATAAATAATACAATAGGATTCCAAGGATTACAAATAAAAATTTGAAATTTCAAGGCTACAAATAAAAGATACAAAATCTCTAAGTCTGAAATAAGAATCTCTTCTAATTATCTCTACTCCAGAATAGCTAACAGGGTCTTCTAAATCCCAGGTTCTCTCTACTAATAACCCAGCTTCCAACTAAACCTGCCGCGAGAAAAGAAACGCGGCTGAGCTTAAAAAGCCCAGTGAACAGATATATAATAAACAGAAACGAAAACAAACAGAAATGAAAGCAAACGGAAATGAATAGATATAGCATACTGAATAAGATATAAGTAAAGGTACAGAGAGTAAAGGTTTAGGACAGTAATCCACCACGAGCCCAGAAACATATCAAATCATATCAAATCACATATCAGGGTGTATGGAGGGGTGACCTCAGCATACCAGAACAGGGTGAGGGGATACCTCCAGGGGTTGGAGTTGCAAGCTCCCAGGGTTGTGAAAGACGTGGATTGCACCCATCATCAGTCACCACATATCATATCACATATCACAAACAGGACAGGTCTAGGATGCATCCATTCGCCCCCCAGAACAAATCATATTGGCCATATCAGAAATAACATAAGCGCGCATAACAGAATCAGGATGGGGACGGTGTAACCAAATCACTAGGGCTACACACTAGTCATGCCAGTGGTGCATCACAGACACGGCCATGTTACCTTCATGGCTAGGGAACAAATTTTGGCTCGGGTATCAAACTGGGAGTCAAAGGTCAAAGGTTCATATCATAATCAGGGTGTCATATCAGAAGGTTCAATATCAGAAGGTCAATATCAGCAGGTCAATATCAGGAGGTCAATAATCCAAGTTCCATAGTAACAGTTCATTTAAAAAGGTTTCTAATTAAGAGTCCATTTAAAATAATCATTTAATAATGATCTTCATAAAAATGATCCTTCAGAGTAGATTTCATAAAATGATCTTTCAAAATGGTTTTTCATAAGGATAGTCTTTTAAAATAGTTTTCTTACAAGTTAGTAAAATCCCATTTAAAAGAGTATTGTATCATATTTGTAAACATCATTTTAAAATAGATTTTTCTCAAATCATTTCCAGGTCAGAATTAAAAAGGCTTCACAGTCTAGGTTCATATAATAGGTCCAAGGTTCAAGGCAAAGGAATCATAGCAAGGTATCAAATGTCAGGTATCATATTAGGGTTCATGTCAGGGTTCATATCAGGATTCAAGACAGGAGATAAATGCAGGGGTTCATTATCAGGAGGTCAAGTCTCAGGTATCAAATCAGAGGCTAAACAGATCAGAACATGAAAGAGGTCATAGGAAACCTTACAGAGAAGGTCAGAATATCTGTACCTTATTTCAAATGCAAACACGAACCAGAAAATAGATGTCACAGAATGGATCAGGACCTCTCCTTCTTCACACCTAAAGGAGTAGAAGATAATTACTATAGGTTCTTAACTTCATGCTTAGCTTGCCTATCCATTTTAGGAGTTCAAGGTTCATAAGGTTATTATGGTAGTTTTATGCATTTAAGGGTTTATTAAGTATTTAGGATAAGTTTAAGGACCAATTATGCAATTATCATAAAATTAGGGTAGAAGGTGTAATTATTGTAAAGTTACAGGTTCCTACAAGTTAAGTCCTTTAGTATTATCAAAATAACAATATATACCCTTTAATGTTAGAACATAAACAATTAACACTCTTTAAATATCATAATACACTCTTTCAGGTTTTAGACATGTTCTGGACTCGTTTCAAAAAAATTTAAGAATCATAGTAGAACTCCGAAATAAAATCTACAAAAATTCACAGAGCTACCTCAGTACTCCTAGTGTTTTACCTAATTTTTCCAGATTTTATTAACTAGTATAGGTATGAATGAAAAATCCATTTTCCCAACCTGTTCCAGAATTCGTATCTGATGAAATACCCGGCACGTTTTCACTTTGTTACCCATTCAGATAAATTCACAAAAATCTATAAAAATTCCAGTTACTAACAGGAATCCTAAATATTAGCCAGCTCAAAGGACTCCTTCTAATTCGACACGGTTTGAAAATTAAAATTCAAAACCCCAGACTGATTTTCCTCGACTTACAAATCCGATCAGACACATAATTTTCCAAAAATCAAAAGGTAACCTTCCAGGCCTCCAAAAATTACAAACTAAATTCTCCCAGGTAGATATTTCATTAAACTACAATCTAGACTCCAGAAACATCAAAATATACGTTCACATCAATTATCTACAGCCGATTAAAGTCGAGTAAAATTTTAGGTCAGTAGCAGTTTTGTAAAACATGTACATACTTAGGGTTTTCTTCATCCCGTTCATTAGTTCTTAACATCAAACGATTATAGGTGAGTCCAAAACATATATAGATCAATTCATATCAGTATAGAACACATTCAAATCGAATTATTTACCACAGAAAATTCAGTCGATCCATATACTTATGAGTTTTAGGGTTTCTCTAGCTTTATGATTTTATGTGACAATGTTTCATTCTATGATTCGAATAGCACACAAATAGGTAAACAAGGATTGAGCAAAGGGATACAATACCCTCGTAGACCACGAAGAACACGGGTAACAAGAGGTCAAAGCACCACACAAAAACTTTTCTCCTCTCCTTTCTCCTTTGATCGCACGACAGCAGGAAACAAACAAGACCATAACACGTTTTTGATTAGTTTTTGATTCACAAATTAGTGTATTGATGATGAGGCGAAAAGTGTACCGCTTTTAAGGGGTCATTTAAGCCCGAAATCGTATTTATTTGATCAAATATTGCCCTAAATCGTTCCTTTTGTCATTTTAGGTACTTTTGAGGAGAAATCTGGAAAAGGAGGCATTTTGGACGTTTTTGGAGCATAAAAGTGAAGAAAACGGCAAAGTCTCAAAATTGTGCTGAAAGTCACCTTTGACGGCGTCAACATTAACTCCAGACGGCGTCATGCCTTGGCAAGAAAAGTTGGATGTGAAATTTACTCATGACGGGCCAGTGAGTTTGCATGAGAATTCTGACGGCGTCACGCTTTAACTAAATCAAGGGCGTCACGGCTTAAATCAAAGAGGGACGGCGTCACGTTATAGGTCCGACGGCGTCAAGCCTTGATAAGCCAGAATGGATTTTTGAAGAGCTAAAGAGGGACGGCGTCAAGAAGGTCACCCGGGAACCCTAAAAGCGGCGAGGTGACGGCGTCACAATGCATAAGGTGACGCCGTCAGATGTCAAAGTCTATATATAGTTTTCTAATTTTTTGTCATTAGGGAGAGCTTAGTGTGTGGAATTTTGGGATAAAACCCTAAGACGATTTTAGCTACTTTTTCAGGGCTTCTTGCCTTGAGATCTTCAATGTTTCATTGAAAGATAAGTTATCAATTAATCATTCAATATGTCTATGTGTTGTTTGATTCTATCTTATGCTTGTCTTTTGTTTAACATGTTAGGCTAATTTTATCTTGTGTTTGCTTAGATCTAATGAAACCTAGCTATTGATTATTGGTTGTTAGTGTGTTGTTAGTTGTATTGGATGATTGTTTATCTATGTTAGGCTTAAGAAAACTGGCTAACTTCCTATTCGGTAACTTGCTTGAACGTCTTAAGAAACATGAACCAAACGCGTACTAAAGGTTTTTATGGTTGTATTTAATGCACAAGCGAATTCTAGTGATCCCATGTTAGGAGCTTCCTAGCCGGCTCGACATAGGAGTGAAGTAGGAGCTTGTAGAGTTTGGGGAAGTAAGTACGCCACCCCACGAATGGTATTAAGGAATACACCCGTCATCCACGCGACTAATACACACTAATTAACCGGTAAAAGATAGTTAGGGAGTAAGGAAATCTAAGTAAACACATTTCTCCACACATAAGTTTCTCACCACTTTTCATTTTTGTTATTTTATTTTATTTGCATTTGTAGTAAATTGGGTTAGTTGACTAGCAACTAATTCCGCCCACTCCTTCAAAACCCGAGATTTTACTTGCTTTCATAAAAATATAAAAAAATACAAAAAGAATCTTCCTCAACCCTTAGACCTAATTAGAGTAGCCTTTCATACCTAACGAACACTATTCCCTGTGGAGAACGATCAATCCCCCGTACTTACCACTACACTATACTACATCGGTCAGGTACACTGCCTGGTGGGGTTGTAAGCCTCTTGAGATCCCTCGAGAGGTAAAACCTGTTGTAAGGTTGCAAAACCCACGCATCAAGTTTTTGGCGCCGCTGCCGGGGAATAGTTATTGTTTAGGTTGAATTTTTATTTCTATTAGGTCTACTCACTAGATTCCTTTCTAGTGAGATTTTTATTTTATTTTTCTAGGTTTTCTTTAGTCTATCTATTTTCTTCGTGTCTTTGTTCGTAACCATACCGTCCGACATCATGGAAGATGGTAATATCCTTAACCCCCACAACCCACCACCACAACAACCACCACCACCTCCTAGAGCCCGTACTTTAGGAGAGTATTCCCGTCCTAGCCACCACGGCTATCGAAACACCATTGAGCTCACTCAAGGAGCCAATATCACACCCTTGCGATCCGACACCATCCGGTTGGTGCAAAGCGGATGCGCATTCCATGGACTTCGTTCTGAAGATCCTAATCAACATCTCAAGGACTTTCTTAAAATCGTTGATTCTATAGACCTTGATGTTGCCACTCGAGAGACGACCCGATTGCGTCTCTTCCAATTCTCTCTGCGGGACCAAGCTAGTCAGTGGCTAGAACGTCAACCCGCAGGATCCATCACCTCTTGGGATGATCTCACCACTCGTTTCCTTGCTCAGTTTTTCCCACCGGGAAGAACTACCAAGCTAAGGAATGATATCTTGATGTTCCAACAACGTCAAGGCGAAACTCTCTACGAGGCATGGACTCGATTCAAGGACTTACTCCAAAAAGTCCCTCACCATGGCATAGAACTTTGGCTCCAAGTCCAAATCTTCTATGACCATATCAATCTCTCCACAAGGCAAACCATTGACCAATCGGCCGGTGGCAAGCTACGTGATCTAAGTGCGGAACAATCATGGGCTCTCCTAGAGGATCTTGCTCTTTATGACAACGAAAGTTGGAGTGATCCCCGTGATTTGAATAAAACGGTCAAGGCAATATCTTTGCCTTCTAACAATTCAAGCACTTCCGACCGTAGGATCATAGAACTTGAAGACCAAGTCAAGTTTCTCATGAAATCCTACGAGGCTCCTAAACCTTCAAGCTAAGTGAACAAAATCACTTCTTCATGTGAATTATGTAGTGGTCCCCACGACACTCGTGATTGCATGGAACTCCCCGAACAAGCTTTTGCGGACTACGCATCCTCGCGTACCGACGGAGCGGGAGACAAGTGGTACACTTTCAAGCCCGAGCCAAACCATTATGGTGATTCATACAACCCCTCATGGAAAAATCACCCGAACCTTAGGTGGAAACAAAACCAAAACTCACAACAAATCAATTCTTCCAACCCACCTAATCGTTTCCAATCAAGCGGTTCCAACTCGAACCGTACTTTCAACAACAATCCTTCCGGCAATGGTAGTACCAATAACTTTGAAGGATTGATGTCTCAATTTATGGCATCTCAAGAAGCTCGGATAGCTAGATTCGAGACTGAATTCAATCAACAACAAACTGAGATGACCAATAAAATTGACAACTTGTTGAAAGCCCTCCATAACCAAGTGTTATCACCTCCACATAAGGACGCTAGGAACACAAATAGCGGACCCCAAGTCAAAGACCCTTCTTCATCCAAACATGTCCACTTCGTCAACATTGTCACTATTAAACCAATCGATAGGAGCATGGAAGAAAGTGAACCAAAGGATGAGGATAGGAAAGTCGAGGTTGATAAGGAAGTTAGGACAAGTGAGATTGAAGAAGTAGATGATGATGAGGACTACTTCAATAGGCTACCCACTAAGGAAGAGCGTGCATATCATACAAACTTATTCGATGACCCCGAGACACCATACTTCCTAGGTAGACCAATCATAGAAATAGGCGACCCTTCTAATCTCAACATACCATGCAACATAGGGCATCTACATGTGTGGAAAGCTTATATCGACCTTAGATCACCCATAAACGTCATGACTAGAGCCCACTACAACTTGATAATGAAAAATCAACTTGGGTATAGGATGTTCCCTGACAAGGGTTGGATGAGTAACTTCACGGGAAGAGTTAAGGGATTACCGGTTATTGTAGGAAACTTCACCTATGTCACCGACTTTGTAATTGTAGAAGATATCCGTCCAATAGTCGATGCATCCTTGACTCAAGTGGTTTTTGGAAAACCATTTGTTGAGGTCTCTAGAATGACTTATGAACCTTCCTTGGGGATAGTTAGATTTAAGGATGAGACCGATGAAGTAAGCTACCAAATGCCATATAAGATAGAACAATTCCAACACTTGTCAAATGTTAAGAAGGAGCTTAAACAAGCAGTCTACTATAGGAATGATAAGGATAGAAGTAAAGGAGTAGACTATGTTATGGAAAGGATATTCGGTTTCTACAAGGATTGTTTGAAATTAGGACCGGAATATAAAACCGGGAAGGAGAATGGCCTAGGAACCGTGACCGAGGATGGAGTCACGTAATGTACGTGACTTTGAGTCTAGCTACAAGACTCGTTAATAAAGAAAAGCGCTTCTTGGGAGGCAACCCAATCTTTATTTGTTTTATTTGCTTTGTGTGTTCATTTGTTTGTTTATTTGTTTTTATTTGTTTCCGTATGTGTGTTTAATTTTTATTCTTATTGATTCATGTTCAAAAGAAAATTGTGAAAATGCTTTATTTTGTTTTTAACTTCGTCTTAACTACATATAAAGGTATTTTGCAAAAGATAAGTGTAAGGGAAATCTAAATCGGTTTATTAGAACACAAATTAACATGAATCGTAATAATAATAAATTAACATACATATTCGTGTTTGTTTGAGTCAAATGCTTGTATCGAGTCATAATGATGTTTTGCAGAATTTCCAGGAAGTAAGGTAAAGGTTTTTCCAGAAATTTTCCGGAAACTTAAAACGAAAATTTTTGTCAGGTCATTTCTGACGGCGTCAGGGGTTATAACCTGACGGCGTCAGATTTAATTTCCAGAAATTTTTGAAAATTTTGTTTTCATAAAAAGTTTTTATTAAAATCTCCAACTTATAATCTCCAGGAATCTGCAAAGTTATCATTCCACAAGCATTATATCCTTATATATAGATTTTATCCCGCCGATGTTATGCAGGTTTTCGTGTTTGTTTTCTCAGGTTCAACAGGTTATTTTGGACAAGGAAATGTTTTGAATCAAGCTTATGGCGATGCATTAGTCATGGAGCTTCAACATTCTCTTTGGAGGAAGATTTAACCGTGTAATTTCATTATCCAACGAGCGAATCAGGGGAGTATTTGATTTCATTCTTTTACTTTATGCTTTTACATTTGTCATGTGAACATTGGGGACAATGTTCATCTTAAGTGTAAGGGGAGGGTAAAAGTACGATTTTAGAGAATACAATTGCGCTTGATTTTTGTTTGTTTAATAGTAGATGTGTAATAAAACTGAGAGAAATACTTGTTAAGGTAATTTTAGTGCCAAATTTAAAATTTTTTACAACATATAAGAGTGAAACTTTGATCTTAATGAGCGTCTCATGGATAGGAATTATATGACTAGCACAAAAACCGTACCACTAAAAAATTTTCCACCCCCAAATATGTGAGGTTCGCCCCTAGAATTGGTAGGAAAAGCATTTATGCTATGATGTGTGTACCGGTAGCACTTAGATTCTAGAACTTGCGTTAGGACCATTCCGAGGCCACAAGTGAGACTACATTCGTGTAGTTAGATTTACTACATGATAAGAGGCATTAGGATTAACCCATGTTTTACACCTGTGTTTTTGTTATAATTACTTTGGCTACATTGGTCAAGTAATTCTCCCACACCCTTTGCGTTGTACTCATTTTTAGTACACGATACCCCTAGTACACCCCTCAGAGCCTATCTTTTCGTTTCGACCTTTAAGCATTTTACTTAAAGGAAGAATTTGTTACACCCCACTTAAATGTACACCCAAATCGCCTTAGCCTAACTTGTATGCACTCATCTTTAGTGCATTATTGTGACAACATTTGTTTAAAACCCAAGTTAATTATCTAGTTGATTACATGGTTGCTAAGTCGAGTCATATCCTTGTACATATTGTTTTGGGACGATTGGGACTCATGGGTAAAGTACTAGTGTAATGGAGTAATGGGGAAGAACATCATTTATTACCCCCATATGTGCTAAATGTTTTAAAAGTACTCCAAGTTTTTCAATTATCTTAATTCGAGTCATTAGAATAGTTATTTGTAAAGTTATATAAAAGTTCAAGTGTAAGGGGATGCAATGCCCCTATGATGTATTATTTTGGATGGTAGGGTAAAAGTGTATGCAAAAAAAAAAAAAAAAAAAAAAAAAAAAAAAAAAAAAAAAAAAAAAAAAAAAAAATCGAAAAAAAATCAAGAAAAATACAAAAAAATGAGAAAAAGAAAAATAGAAAAAACATACGGACTACCATCCCGTTTTATTTTATGTTTATTTTATGTTTATGTTTTGTTATTTTGTTTCTAGCTTAAGATCGAGTCTAGTCTTGGCTTAGCAACATTGTATAGTACATGTAATTGATCAAGATCTTTAACTCGCCACCAGTAAAATATCCCGTATCCAACAAAACCGTGTTTTCCTTTTCCCTACACCTAACGTTATAACCCATTTAAAAGCCCTCTTTGATAGTTTATCTTAGGTGCTTACGCCTAGTGGAGGAGGTTTTCGATCCTTTCCCAAGCCTATGGTAATCTATTTGCTATGACAGGTAGTGAGAGATATTTTCCGTTTTCATTTATGAGATTTATTTTGATGACACTTGAGAGATGTGAGTATCTAAACACTACTTGTGAGGTGCTAGTATGTAATCTCCGTGCTTATTATGATTGAAGTGGAACGATTATTTGTTGTAATTACTTTTATGTTTGCATTAAATGACCCCTAATTTGTATTTTGATTAGAATAAAAGCGCATTTGCTTGAGGACAAGCAAATCTCAAGTGTAAGGGTATTTGATGAGGCGAAAAGTGTACCGCTTTTAAGGGGTCATTTAAGCCCGAAATCGTATTTATTTGATCAAATATTGCCCTAAATCGTTCCTTTTGTCATTTTAGGTACTTTTGAGGAGAAATCTGGAAAAGGAGGCATTTTGGACGTTTTTGGAGCATAAAAGTGAAGAAAACGGCAAAGTCTCAAAATTGTGCTGAAAGTCACCTTTGACGGCGTCAACATTAACTCCAGACGGCGTCATGCCTTGGCAAGAAAAGTTGGATGTGAAATTTACTCATGACGGGCCAGTGAGTTTGCATGAGAATTCTGACGGCGTCACGCTTTAACTAAATCAAGGGCGTCACGGCTTAAATCAAAGAGGGACGGCGTCACGTTATAGGTCCGACGGCGTCAAGCCTTGATAAGCCAGAATGGATTTTTGAAGAGCTAAAGAGGGACGGCGTCAAGAAGGTCACCCGGGAACCCTAAAAGCGGCGAGGTGACGGCGTCACAATGCATAAGGTGACGCCGTCAGATGTCAAAGTCTATATATAGTTTTCTAATTTTTTGTCATTAGGGAGAGCTTAGTGTGTGGAATTTTGGGATAAAACCCTAAGACGATTTTAGCTACTTTTTCAGGGCTTCTTGCCTTGAGATCTTCAATGTTTCATTGAAAGATAAGTTATCAATTAATCATTCAATATGTCTATGTGTTGTTTGATTCTATCTTATGCTTGTCTTTTGTTTAACATGTTAGGCTAATTTTATCTTGTGTTTGCTTAGATCTAATGAAACCTAGCTATTGATTATTGGTTGTTAGTGTGTTGTTAGTTGTATTGGATGATTGTTTATCTATGTTAGGCTTAAGAAAACTGGCTAACTTCCTATTCGGTAACTTGCTTGAACGTCTTAAGAAACATGAACCAAACGCGTACTAAAGGTTTTTATGGTTGTATTTAATGCACAAGCGAATTCTAGTGATCCCATGTTAGGAGCTTCCTAGCCGGCTCGACATAGGAGTGAAGTAGGAGCTTGTAGAGTTTGGGGAAGTAAGTACGCCACCCCACGAATGGTATTAAGGAATACACCCGTCATCCACGCGACTAATACACACTAATTAACCGGTAAAAGATAGTTAGGGAGTAAGGAAATCTAAGTAAACACATTTCTCCACACATAAGTTTCTCACCACTTTTCATTTTTGTTATTTTATTTTATTTGCATTTGTAGTAAATTGGGTTAGTTGACTAGCAACTAATTCCGCCCACTCCTTCAAAACCCGAGATTTTACTTGCTTTCATAAAAATATAAAAAAATACAAAAAGAATCTTCCTCAACCCTTAGACCTAATTAGAGTAGCCTTTCATACCTAACGAACACTATTCCCTGTGGAGAACGATCAATCCCCCGTACTTACCACTACACTATACTACATCGGTCAGGTACACTGCCTGGTGGGGTTGTAAGCCTCTTGAGATCCCTCGAGAGGTAAAACCTGTTGTAAGGTTGCAAAACCCACGCATCAATTGATATAGTACTATGTATATACCTTAGAACAAGAACAAGATAGAGACTTCTTGGTGGTTTTTCTGGATCGATCACAGCAGCAGAAAAGGAGGCGGCAGAAACTTTTAGTGTAGGGAAGTTTTAGGGTTTTCTTGATGAGATTTTGAAGATCGGTTTGTTTGTGGAGAACAAAAAGGGATATGGCTAACTTATAGGAATACTAGGCCGACCATTAGGAGGGGAAAAAGGGCATGGATCGGCCCAAGGGTTTACCCAATCAAATCAAATTAATCTTGTATCATTTCCTTAATTCTTTTGATAATTATCTCCATTTAGTTACTTTTAAAAATACAAATGCATACATACTTATTATTTTCGGTTCAAGTAACATTGTAATGTGTTATAGACATTATTGATGGCTTGTACAAATATTTTATGATGCCTCATGATTATCTCATATCACATATGATTCATTTTCATAGGTTTTGTGATTTATTTATAAGTTATATAAGTTTTAATCAAATTTTAAGTTGTAGGGGCATTTTGGTCTTTTTACATGTTTTAGATTTTAGGGTTTTACAACTCTTCCCCTCTAACGAAAAATTTCGTCCTCGAAATTTGCAGAAAGCAGAAAGAAAAAAGAACGGAATACTCATACGGGATGCGAACAAGATTTCAAATCGAATTAATTGTATCCACAGCAGAGAGCTCTTCAAGGAGTTTAAGATTCATAACTGAGGTCAACAGAATGCAGCACGAGAGTCCAAAATTCACCCAGATATTTAACGAACGAAGGTAGAGTATACGCATAGGTAGAATGAACCTAAGACTCACTAATCACGGATAATCCGGCGGGGTCAAATTCTAAACTTTTAGGTACTTCCCAAGATATCCTATGGCCACAATGAGGGCACGTTATATGGTGTAAGTATTATCACGTTAATAATACCAGCACCACATAATTATGCCTTCACGATGACCATACTCTATCTCAAATTGTGAACAAACAACCTATCTTAATCCACTTAGTACTTCTATAGTCTCAGAGGTCAACAAAATCGATGTCATAGCCAAGAGGGAAAAACAAACTACTTGCAAGAGTATCGGAATCCCAGATTGCTTAGCAGAACAAGTACGCCGTCCACAAACGTCAGATCTTCCACAATTCGCCAAAATCTTCCCAGAACAAGCCATGAACGTACGAATAATCACGGAACTGAAATGTTTCTAGGGAACTTAAAACATCAGGGGATCTTATTACTATATAACGAAGTTTAAGTGAGTCCATAAATCTGGAAGTGAAACAAAATCGTGAACTTGTGTCTGGTCCGTCAAGCCTCCTGCTGTTCTTCTTGGAATGTGATGGAGTAATATGAATTTCTGGCACGATCTTTAAATCTCTTCATCATCCAGTCTGCTTCCGCTCTCAATTCATCTTAGTACAACCAAGGTGAATAGGGAAGTTAGACTGCATGTCTTCATCAACTCCAGGTTCACCGTCTTGACTAGATTTCTTTTTCTGCATCGCCAACACTTCTGCCTTGTAAGGGATGTCTTCACTCTTCAGGGTAGCCGCCGATTGTTGTCACAATTTCTAATGCTCAATCAACCAATCCTTTATCAGAATAAAATCGAAGTTGACTATCCAAGGATGACGGATCGACAAGGCAAATCTTATCGTTCAAAATGAGAGGGAAACATTCTTATACCCATGGTGAAACACCACAAGACTTTTCATGGGGATAGAGAGGGGTAAGACGGAATTAAATAGTGTCAGAAGATTCGTAGGTGCTTATCAAATAGTGTCAGAATATATCGAGTACGTCATCGCCATGGAGATTCTTAGAATTGTCCGAAGAGGCATCAAAATGACAAACAAAGGATCAGAGGTCAGAGTCGGAGTCTAAAGATAAGGATCAAATAGTGTCATGCAATTTTTATACCGTTCTCAAAGACATAAATCTTGAAGGCATAAGCTTTCAATTTCCAAGAGGGATTCAACAGGCTTAAACCAAAAGTAAGGCACGAATCAGAGTGATGCGGAAGCAATGATACTTAAACAAATGCCTTAGTCTACCCATTCCTCACTGGTCAGAGCTTAAGTTCCTATATGGAAATCCTAGAGCAATTCTTACAGGTCATCTTATGAGCGCCTACAGTGGAAACTTAGTGGTCCAAACTTCATAGGTCAAGGGTAAATGTATTACAAGTCGCAACCTGGTCTCTGATACCATAAATTGTAACACCCCAACCCGACAAGGGCAAAGGTGTCACAAATACGGATTCTTATCAGAACAAACACAGGCATATGACATAAATAATACAATAGGATTCCAAGGATTACAAATAAAAATATGAAATTTCAAGGCTACAAATAAAAGATACAAAATCTCTAAGTCTGAAATAAGAATCTCTTCTAATTATCTCTACTCCAGAATAGCTAACAGGGTCTTCTAAATCCAAGGTTCTCTCTACTAATAACCCAGCTTCCAACTAAACCTGCCGCGAGAAAAGAAACGCGGCTGAGCTTAAAAAGCCCAGTGAACAGATATATAATAAACAGAAACGAAAACAAACGGAAATGAAAGCAAACGGAAATGAATAGATATAGCATACTGAATAAGATATAAGTAAAGGTACAGAGAGTAAAGGTTTAGGACAGTAATCCACCACGAGCCCAGAAACATATCAAATCATATCAAATCACATATCAGGGTGTATGGAGGGGTGACCTCAGCATACCAGAACAGGGTGAGGGGATACCTCCAGTGGTTGGAGTTGCAAGCTCCCAGGGTTGTGAAAGACGTGGATTGCACCCATCATCAGTCACCACATATCATATCACATATCACAAACAGGACAGGTCTAGGATGCATCCATTCGCCCCCCAGAACAAATCATATTGGCCATATCAGAAATAACATAAGCGCGCATAACAGAATCAGGATGGGGA
Source organism: Artemisia tridentata subsp. tridentata (assembly GCA_021014915.2). Taxonomy (NCBI): domain Eukaryota; kingdom Viridiplantae; phylum Streptophyta; class Magnoliopsida; order Asterales; family Asteraceae; genus Artemisia; species Artemisia tridentata. Next base: position 399,324,871 of record CP139506.1, on the reverse strand, counting down.
CGGTGTAACCAAATCACTAGGGCTACACACTAGTCATGCCAGTGGTGCATCACAGACACGGCCATGTTACCTTCATGGCTAGGGAACAAATTTTGGCTCGGGTATCAAACTGGGAGTCAAAGGTCAAAGGTTCATATCATAATCAGGGTGTCATATCAGAAGGTTCAATATCAGAAGGTCAATATCAGCAGGTCAATATCAGGAGGTCAATAATCCAAGTTCCATAGTAACAGTTCATTTAAAAAGGTTTCTAATTAAGAGTCCATTTAAAATAATCTTTTAATAATGATCTTCATAAAAATGATCCTTCAGAGTAGATTTCATAAAATGATCTTTCAAATGGTTTTTCATAAGGATAGTCTTTTAAAATAGTTTTCTTACAAGTTAGTAAAATCCCATTTAAAAGAGTATTGTATCATATTTGTAAACATCATTTTAAAATAGATTTTTCTCAAATCATTTCCAGGTCAGAATTAAAAAGGCTTCACAGTCTAGGTTCATATAATAGGTCCAAGGTTCAAGGCAAAGGAATCATAGCAAGGTATCAAATGTCAGATATCATATTAGGGTTCATGTCAGGGTTCATATCAGGATTCAAGACAGGAGATAAATGCAGGGGTTCATTATCAGGAGGTCAAGTCTCAGGTATCAAATCAGAGGCTAAACAGATCAGAACATGAAAGAGGTCATAGGAAACCTTACAGAGAAGGTCAGAATATCTGTACCTTATTTCAAATGCAAACACGAACCAGAAAATAGATGTCACAGAATGGATCAGGACCTCTCCTTCTTCACACCTAAAGGAGTAGAAGATAATTACTATAGGTTCTTAACTTCATGTTTAGCTTGCCTATCCATTTTAGGAGTTCAAGGTTCATAAGGTTATTATGGTAGTTTTATGCATTTAAGGGTTTATTAAGTATTTAGGATAAGTTTAAGGGCCAATTATGCAATTATCATAAAATTAGGGTAGAAGGTGTAATTATTGTAAAGTTACAGGTTCCTACAAGTTAAGTCCTTTAGTATTATCAAAATAACAATATATACCCTTTAATGTTAGAACATAAACAATTAACACTCTTTAAATATCATAATACACTCTTTCAGGTTTTAGACATGTTCTGGACTCGTTTAAAAAAATTTAAGAATCACAGTAGAACTCCGAAATAAAATCTACAAAAATTCACAGAGCTACCTCAGTATTCCTAGTATTTTACCTAATTTTTCCAGATTTTATTAACTAGTATAGGTACGAATGAAAAATCCATTTTCCCAACCTGTTCCAGAATTCGTATCTGATGAAATACCCGGCACGTTTTCACTTTGTTACCCATTCAGATAAATTCACAAAAATCTATAAAAATTCTAGTTACTAACAGGAATCCTAAATATTACCCAGTTCAAAGGACTCCTTCTAATTCGACACGGTTTGAAAATTAAAATTCAAAACCCCAGACTGATTTTCCTCGACTTACAAATCCGATCAGACACATAATTTTCCAAAAATCAAAAGGTAACCTTCCAGGCCTCCAAAAATTACAAACTAAATTCTCCCAGGTAGCTATTTCATTAAACTACAATCTAGACTCCAGAAACATCAAAATATACGTTCACATCAATTATCTACAGCCGATTAAAGTCGAGTAAAATTTTAGGTCAGTAGCAGTTTTGTAAAACATGTACATACTTAGGGTTTTCTTCATCCCGTTCATTAGTTCTTAACATCAAACGATTATAGGTGAGTCCAAAACATATATAGATCAATTCATATCAGTATAGAACACATTCAAATCGAATTATTTACCACAGAAAATTCAGTCGATCCATATACTTATGAGTTTTAGGGTTTCTCTAGCTTTATGATTTTATGTGACAATGTTTCATTCTATGATTCGAATAGCACACAAATAGGTGAACAAGGATTGAGCAAAGGGATACAATACCCTCGTAGACCACGAAGAACACGGGTAACAAGTGGTCAAAGCACCACACGAAAACTTTTCTCCTCTCCTTTCTCCTTTGATCGCACGACAGCAGGAAACAAACAAGACCATAACACGTTTTTGATTAGTTTTTGATTCACGAATTAGTGTATTGATATAGTACTATGTATATACCTTAGAACAAGAACAAGATAGAGGCTTCTTGGTGGTTTTTCTGGATCGATCACAGCAGCAGAAAAGGAGGCGGCAAAAACTTTTAGTGTAGGGAAGTTTTAGGGTTTTCTTGATGAGATTTTGAAGATCGGTTTGTTTGTGGAGAACAAAAAGGGATATGGCTAACTTATAGGAATACTAGGCCGACCATTAGGAGGGGAAAAAGGGCATGGATCGACCCAAGGGTTTACCCAATCAAATCAAATTAATCTTGTATCATTTCCTTAATTCTTTTGATAATTATCTCCATTTAGTTACTTTTAAAAATACAAATGCATACATACTTATTATTTTCGGTTCAAGTAACATTGTAATGTGTTATAGACATTATTGATGGCTTGTACAAATATTTTATGATGCCTCATGATTATCTCATATCACATATGATTCATTTTCATAGGTTTTGTGATTTATTTATAAGTTATATAAGTTTTAATCAAATGTTAAGTTGTAGGGGCATTTTGGTCTTTTTACATATTTTAGATTTTAGGGTTTTACAACTCTTCCCCTCTAACGAAAAATTTCGTCCTCGAAATTTGCAGAAAGCAGAAAGAAAAGAGAACGGAATACTCATACGGGATGCGAACAAGATTTCAAATCGAATTAATTGTATCCACAGCAGAGAGCTCTTCAAGGAGTTTAAGATTCATAACTGAGGTCAACAGAATGCAGCACGAGAGTCCAAAATTCACCCAGATATTTAAAGAACGAAGGTAGAGTATACGCATAGGTAGAATGAACCTAAGACTCACTAATCACGGATAATCCGGCGGGGTCAAATTCTAAACTTTTAGGTACTTCCCAAGATATCCTATGGCCACAATGAGGGTTGACTCTGGAGCAACAACTCATGTGTGTAAAGATAGAAGTTGGTTCAAGACCTATGAGTCAATGAATGATGGTTCTATTCTTCATATGGGAAATGAGTCAACAGCATTGGTGCATGGAAGAGGATGTATGGATTTGAAGTTTAGTTCTGGAAAGATTGTTTCTTTGTTTAATGTTTTACATGTTCCTGTTATTAGGAAAAACTTGGTTTCTAGTAGTATTTTGAATAATTGTGGTTATAAACAAGTTATTGAATCTGATAAGTTTGTTTTGTCTAAACATGGTGTATTTATTGGCTTTGGTTATTTATGTAATCGTATGTTCAGACTTAATATTGTTCATGATATGGTTAATTCTGCTTTCATTTCGACTTCTAATTTAAATGATTCAACCCTTTGGCATGCTAGACTTGGCCATGTACACTTTAAAAGAATGCAAGATATGTCTAAGGATAGGTTAATCCCAGCATTTGACATGGACACTGAAAGGTGTAACACTTGTATGATGAACAAGATAACTAAGAAACCATTTCAAAGTGTGAAACATGAAACTAAAATATTGGAACTGGTTCACAGTGACTTATGTGATTTACATGCTACTCCCTCTTTGGGGAATAAGAAATACTTTGTGACTTTTATTGATGATGCTTCTAGGTTTTGTTATGTTTATTTATTACATACTAAGGATGAGGCATTAGATAAATTTAAAGTATTTAAAACTGGGGTTGAATTGCAACAAGAGTCCCTGATCAAGAGATTAAGGACTGATAGGGGAGGTAAGTACATGGATACTCTGTATTTTCAGTCTGTTGGTATAATCCATGAAACGACTGCTCCCTATACTCCTCAGCAAAATGGTATTTCTGAAAGGAAAAACAAGGTGCTGAAGGAGATGGTTAATTCCATGTTGTCCTATTCTGGGCTGAGTCAAGGGTTCTGGGGTGAAGCTATGTTAACGGCTTGCTATTTATTAAATAGAGTTCCCAACAAAAGGAACAAGACAACCCCTTATGAACTCTGGACTAAAAAGAAACCCAACCTGAATTATCTCAGGGTTTGGGGTTGTAGGGCAGTTGTAAGACTCCCTGATCCAAAGCTAAAGACTTTGGGTGAAAGAGGCATTGAATGCATCTTTGTTGGATATGCTGAGCATTCCAAGGCATATAGGTTCTATGTTATTGAACCTAATGAATCTGTTTCAATTAACTCTATAATTGAATCAAGGGATGCCATCTTTGATGAGAATAGATTCTCATCAGTCCCTAGACCAAGTCAGAGGATTCCTAATGGAACTAATGATGTTGGTGTATCTGAGATCTCTGATGAGGCTGTGGTTCAACAACCTGAACCTGAGCTCAGAAGGAGCAAAAGGGTTAGGACTCCAAAGTCATTTGGACCCGAGTTCCAATTATACTTAATTGAAGGAACAAGGGATGAGGTCTCTGACCAACACTCCTATTGCTTTAATGTTGAGGATGATCCCAAAACATTTGATGAAGCAATGAAGTCCCAGGATGTTGCTTTCTGGAAAGAAGCAATAAATGATGAAATGGATTCCATCATGGGCAACAACACTTGGGTGTTGGCTGATCTACCACCTGGTTGCAAACCTTTGGGTTGCAAATGGATTTTCAAAAGGAAGATAAAGGTAGATGGAACTATTGAAAAGTTCAAGGCTAGACTAGTCATTCAAGGCTTTAAACAAAAGTGAGGGATAGACTATTTTGATACTTATGCCCCTGTAGCTCGTATCAGTACCATAAGATTGTTGTTTGCTTTGGCATCAATTCACAATCTGATTATTCATCAGATGGATGTGAAAACAGCTTTCTTGAATGGTGAATTGGATGAGGAGGTTTATATGAACCAACCTCAAGGCTTCATCATGCCTGGCAATGAAAACAAGGTGTGTAAACTAATTAAGTCCTTATATGGACTGAAGTAGGCACCTAAGCAATGGCATCAAAAATTTGATGAAGTGGTTTTGTCTAGTGGTTATTCACTTAACCAATCTGACAAATGTGTATATAGCAAATTTGATGAATCTGGTAAAGGAGTCATCATTTGTCTATATGTTGATGACATGTTGATCTTTGGTACTGACCAAAATCAAGTTGACCTCACAAAGGAATTTTTGTCATCAAGGTTCTCCATGAAGGATATGGGGGAGGCTGATGTTATCCTTGGTATAAGGATTAAACATGAAAGTAACAAAATTTCTATATCTCAGTCTCATTACATTGAGAAAGTGTTGAGGAAATTTAATTACTTTGATTGTACTCCAGTGAGTACTCCTATGGATACAAGTGAGAAGCTCATGCCTAATACTGGTAAGGCTGTATCTCAACTTGAGTATTCTAGGGTGATTGGCTGCTTAATGTATGCCATGACTTGTACAAGGCCTGATATAGCATTTGCTGTGGGAAAATTAAGCAGGTATACTAGTAATCCTAGTGCTCATCATTGGCAAGCAATTCAAAGGGTACTGAAGTATTTGAAGAGAACTATGGACTATAGTCTCTCATATACTGGTTATCCATCAGTATTAGAAGGATACACTGATGCAAGTTAGATCAGTAACACTGAAGACAATTCGTCTACTAGTGGTTGGGTATTCCTACTTGGTGGAGGTGCAATTTCTTGGGCATCCAAGAAGCAAACTTGCATCACCAGTTCAACCATGGAATCTGAATTTGAGGCCTTAGCAACTGCTGGTAAAGAAGCTGAATGGTTGAAAAACTTGCTTCTTGAGAGTCCATTGTGGCCTAAACCTATAGCACCTATTTCTATCCGTTGTGATAGTGCTGCTACATTGGCAAAGGCTTATAGCCAAATGTACAATGGGAAGTCTAGACACTTAGGTGTCAGGCATAGCATGATTCGTGAGCTTATCATGAATGGGGTGGTATCTATAGAGTTTGTCAGATCTCAACATAACTTAGCTGATCACTTGACGAAGGGTTTGGCTAGAGACTTGGTTTTAAAGTCTGCTAAAGGGATGGGTTTGAAGTCCAACATAGTCACTGAATGCTAAGACACCCAACTCCCTCCTGAGGAAACTTGGGAGTTGAGTTCAATGTGGAAAGCTGAACATTTAGTGGACTGGAGCACATGTTTTATTATCATCCCAAGGTTGTGCTCAGAACCTGCTGGAAAGGAGGATGAAGTCTTTACTTCTCAATGGTTAATTTTCTTTGAAAAAGTGCTTAGCAGGAGCATGAATAACGAGGAACCACCTATGTAAATGTTGAAGTTTTGCCGCTTCAGGAAGCTTTGGACTTTTAGCTTTTACAACATTTATGAATTGGATATGGACACATGGCTTGTATAGTGTCAGGAGCTTTTAAGTGTTTGAAACTTGTGTGTATTTTATCTTCAGGTATTCAAATGGGTTGAAGGGTTCAATTCTTAGAACACCCTGATTCTCGAATATTTGAACGTGTAATGTACTAAGATGAGAATTCAATCTTCAAGATATTTTCATTTATGCACATGTTTGTTTAATGTTTATTTTCATGCAAAGGAAGTGAACTAAATTTTGGGGAGGATTGTTGGAAAATTTAGTGCACTTGAGGGATTAATTCACACCTGGTAATGGGCATGGAGGTACGGAGTGTACACCCATTTGGTCCCTGAATACCCTGACTCAAATAGTGGTTTGCAGTTTCTACTGCTAGTATTAATATTACTACTGCTGAAGCAGCAGTTTCTACTGCTAGTGTTAATATTAGTACTGCTGAATCAACAGTTTATACTGCTAGTACAATAATAGTGCTGCTGGACTGCTAGGCAAAAGATTCTACTGCTAGTGCAATTTATTGTGCTGCTGGGCATAGATTCTACTGCTGGTAACGCAGGATAGAATTTGTAACTAACTTTGCTCTATATTGGGAAGGTTCAAATTCGTAATTAAGACCATGATCTTCTGGTCTTGTAACCACTGTATCTAGAATTAAGGAATGTATATGGAGAATATTTGGCCAATATTTTCTCATAACTCCTTGGACTAGGGTTTTGAGTATATCTCTAATATATATAGAGATCATCCATCCGCATGAGATATACACAGAAAACCTAAAACACTTGAAAGCAATTCGGTTCTTGATTTGTGCCTAAAACAAGAACATCACTTGGTCTTATCCCATAGAGATATTCATGCAACCCAGGCATAGGGTCGAATAGTTTCTATTGGAAAGTGATTACACGATTTCAAGTGAATATCCGGTACATTGATTATCTTTACCCTTATCTGGGAACACAGCAACAACCAAACGTAAACCAACCAACAGATTAATGAATTAAAGTATTTGATAATTTTATTTGAAGGTAAGAAAGAGATAAGAATCTGTGCTGTAAATGAAAAACTGGTATGACTTTTTAGTATTTGAAGATAAGAAAGCAATAGATATTTTTATATTATAAAGTGAAATGTGCAAGTTGCTTCTCCTGTAGATTTTACATTTATATTGAGATGCAGTAGATTCGTAAATTGAGATGCAGTAGAATTTACATTGACATGCAGTAGAAAGTACATAGAGATGCAGTAGTATTTCATAAATTTATATGATTTAGTATTGCATTCAATTTAGTATTGCACAAGATCATCACAATTTATATGATTTAGTATTTCATTAGATTTGTTTTAACATTATTAAAATCTAGGTACAAGATGGTATTTGTTCCTTTTACTGGTATTAATCACCACAACCGTTGTATTACTTTTGCCTCGGGTTTACTCTCTGATGAGACTGTTGGTGCTTAAAAGATCCAAATGTCGTTATTACCGATCAAGATCCTTCTATGAAAATTGCCATTCCAGAATGCTTTCCTAATACAAGACACCGTTTGTGCATGTGGCATATCATGCAAAAATTGACGACAAAGGTATCTCTATTCTTCAAACAATTTTTATAAATAGTGTTACAGTAGATCATATAATTTTGATGCAGTAGATTATATTAATTAATGAGCTATGATCACATTCTTATCTCTTTATCATAAATGCTCTGTTTTGGCAGGTAGGGACTGCAATCTGTAGTAATAAGACAGATTTCAAAAGACGGATATGTGATATTGTTTGGACTGATCAGATTTTACCCGTAGAATTTGAAAGAGAGTGGCAATGTATGATCAACGACTTTAAACTTGATGATAATAAGTGGTTATCAGACATGTTTGAAATGAGGGAAAAATGGATACCTGCATACCTACGTGATGAGCCTATGGCAGGCCTCATGCGTACTACTTCTAGGTCAGAAAGTGAAATCCACTTTTTTGGTAAATGGACAAGTCCTCATCTGACTTTAGTTGAATTTTTAAGTCATTATGATACGGCTATTGAGTATCAAAGGTATATTGAGCGTAAAAATGATCATGACTTAAGATATAGGAAACCTGTACTCAAAACTGATCTTCAGTTGGAGAAAGAACCAAGTGTATTTTATACTCAAACTATATTCTACGATGTTCAAGATGAGATTTATTCTTCATATTCCCATTGTATGTCGGTAAATATTTTGCAAAATGATGACGTTGAGAAATATTCTATTCGTGATATGCAAGTTGATAAGCAAATCAGGGGTGAAAACAACTTTGTTTTTTATCAGGAATCTCTTGAAACCATAATATTTTATTTAGTTTATTTACATGATTCAGAGTATCATTGTGTTAACTGTGTTAGATTTAGTACAGCATAGTAAAAACACGCAATCTATAGTCATTTTCTATTGCAGCACAATAGTGAATTGTACTGCATCATTGAATGTTTTTTTAAGTATGTTTAATGTTTTTATGTTAAATGTTTTTCAGGTTGATTTTCGTAAATTTGAAATGGAAATTAAATGTAGCTGTAAGCACTACGAGGCATATGGTCTTCTTTGTCGGCACATCTTTTATGTGTTAAGAATGAAAAATATTAAAGAATTCCCTCGGAAATACTTGAACAAACGGTGGTTAAAGAATGCTAAGCCTTTCAATTCTGCAGTTACTAGAGTTAATGTTGAATCAGGTTCAAGCTTGCAGAGTGAAGTTTTTGATTTATATGAGATATTTGAATCAACAGTTGATCGTTTGGTTCACAACATGGACAAGTTAAAGATTTACAAAGAGCAAATGAATGAGTTATTGGCTAAGTCTAAAATTGATGTTCCAGTAATACCAAAGATCAATTCGAAAGATGTTATGAGTTCAATGCTTGGTGTCAAGGAGCCGACAAAGAAATTGTATATAAATAATCCAGATGAGAGTGCAAATAAAGGGTCTGGTGTTCATTCAAGGTGGAAGTCATCATATGAAAAAGAAAAAGAAGAAAGTGATAAGAGGAGGACATGTGGTATATGTGGAAGAAAGGATGGACATAATTCGAGAACATGTACAAGAGAACCGCTTCAACCATCCAAGAAAATTAAGAAAACAGTGCAGCCGACAAGGACTGGTCTGAGAAACTCCAACAAAAATTCATCATCATTTCAGTAATTTTTTAAAGAAATTCTCCATAATAATTGTATAGATATTTTTTAAAGATTGCTTACAACACATTTTATCTCTATAGAAATTTTTTATGAACTGCAATACAATAAAATCTTTGTGTTTCTTCTGATAGTATTATAATAATATTTGTGATGAAGTTAACTGTGATGCAGTAGAATAGTATTTGTGATGCAGTTAATTATCATGCAGTAGAATAATATGAGTATTTATGTGATGCATTAGAATAACACAAAAATCAGAACATAGATTGCAGCCAATACTTACAAAATCAGAATATTATATACTTGAAATTTTTACCTAGGAATAGAAGATGCATACTCTGAGATGCTTTTTTGAAACTCATGAATCAGTTCAAACGGTTTAACTTATATATGTTCAGAATATTGCTTTTTTACATTGTGATGCAGTAGGTTTTATATTGTGATGCACTAAATGTTTCAATTGTGATGCAGTAGGTGTATTTCTTTATAAGTTGATTGCTTAACAGATCAAATTCAAAATCATCAGAAACACGAACATTACCTATATCCGCTAAACCTTCAATAAAATGTTAGATTATTTGCATTATATAACAAAACTGACATCAAATACTCGCAATCAACTTTCAATAACTAACACACACTATAATACACCTAAAATTAAAACTACTTATATCCACTAGACCTTCTATAAAATGTACTGATATTCGACTTATATCCAGTCATATCCTACCATACGAACACCAAATAGTAAAACACCCTCTACGTATATACGTCACACAAAAATTTCGTGCTAGGTCTCTACATTATACCAGTTGCATCATACATAAAATAGACACACACAAACAAGCACTTTTTTACATTTAAAACACGTTGTATGTAGCCTGATCTAGCCTTATACGCCATAAAAAAGATCCTAATGCATCACTGCATTACTCCAGCTGCATCATACATATAAACACATACACAAACACTATTCAACATGTAATACACCATGCGCATAACCTAATTGAACCTTATTTGCCACAAATTAACACCTACCACAACAATTCTTGACTAAAACACCCTACGCCTGACCAAATTAAATCACTTTTTTACAGAAACTGCATCACTTTCTTACAACAACTGCATCATTTTCTTACAGCAGCTGTATCATATATACAAATGCCACATACAAGAATTTAATGCAAGAATTTATACTTTTATGCCACATACAAGAATTTAATGCATCATTGCATCATACCAACTGAATCAATCATTCATTCACACCAAACACATTTTGACACTTAAAGCACTACGCGTCTAACCTAATTTAGACTTATATGCTACATACAAGAACCTACTGCATCAGTGCGTTTCACCAACTGCATCAATAAATGTGATGCAGTATTTTTATCCCTTTAAAGAACACCAAAATTCTGAATTAAAACCACCATTCAACACTTAATAAAACAATTAGATAATAACTACGAATTTCATTAACATCATTCTGAAAATAAAGAGTACACATTACATAAACTTCATCAAAACAAGTTTTTTTAACAAACAGTAAGATAAAGAGTAAACATAACATAAACTCCCCACGAAAAGTTTTTTCAGCAAACCTAATCCATCTCGCTTAGCTTTTTCAACATTCTAGTATTCTCCAATGAACGACGCCCACTTGCCGTGTAACACCCCCAAAATCATAATATTCGCGGAAGCATACACTTTAGGTGCTACTGGATCAATAATCACAACACAAGATATAGGGAGCGGATTAAAAATACGTTTTAAAACACATTGCATAAATCAAGTCATGTTACGTCACATAAAATCCATGTAAAATGAAAATGTAGCCCATTTAAACAAAAGGTCCAAATTCCAGAGTTAACGCATTATTAAAAACATTCCCATCATTTGTTACGACCATCGCCATGCTCTGCACTCGGCTAACGCACCACAATTTCCTGAGAAAAACATGCTAAAAGTTAGCTAACGCTGGTAAGTTTATAGGTTTAAAGTAAATAGCACAAATGGACCAATAGCAATATCATAAAAACAATTCAGTAGATACACACTACTCAGCTATGCAAACACTAAGCCTCATCTAACCGAACTATGACAACGCAGCACGCCTAACTGGCGTTAGCAAATAAATATGGGTGCCCGCGAGTGTTAATCCCCAGACACTCGGCCTATTATTCGCTTTGGTATACGTTCGCCTTGGCTATGCCAAGCCAACCGAACGGGGGTGTCATCCCCAATAGATCTATTTATATCAAACGGCTTCCTAGACAGTAATTAACGGTAGATGATAGTGGGCACAAAAATGGGATTCAGCAAACTTAGGTTTCCGCATACTAGTGTGTATATAAAAACAAAATTCATTTCTAGTCCATGAAAACAGTTTTGCATGTTTCTCACCCCAAGCTTATAAAACAAAATCGTATAAAATATGGGGCTATAAACTCACCTTTCAATAACAGCAATCTGCTAATCAACAAAAATAGTGCAACCGCGCCGACAGACAACCTAAATCAGTACGGTAAGTCTTAGCGAAATATTCGTGTCTCATGTGTCGTTATTTTATTTGAAAAGTTTATGCTTGAATAGTGCTCGCGTATTTCTTGCTTGCTGTGTGGTAAAATATATTTCGAAATGATTTATCGTTGGCATTCTTTATGGCGGTGGCTCATGGTGAAAGTGTACGGTGGGAATAAGTAACGGAACATCCGTGCTAGTATTCACCGCTTAAAATGCGCAAGTGTTACACATATATATACTCATACATATATATAGATATGTCAAATTAATTACTTATGTATTTAATTAATTAAGATTAATTAAATAGGCTTTTGAGAAATAATAAAATAATAGAGTTAGTGGAGGATTATTATATTATAAAGGGTATTTATCATTTATAATTCTAAAAGTAGACCAAACACAAATGGGCGGTTCCCTATCTACCCCGAAATCCGAAAATAATTTTGTTGCCCAGGGCAACCAGCAATTTTTTGGGCAACTGAAGGATTTTCAGTGTATTTTTTGGGCAACAATCGCCATTTTTTGGGCAACTGGGGACATTTTTTGGGCAACCGGGGTATGGTATAGACCATTTGGTGTTTGGTCTATTTTGGTAATTATCCCTATTATAAATATTATTTATCATTTATAATACAATTTTAATTAAAAGAGTAATAAAACATTGTTAAGTTAATTTTTATAAAGTTTACTTAAGTTAAGTATTTTCACAAAAATACTCTAAGTGTTAGATTTTTAGAAAAATTTGGGCATGACCCATTCGTTTATATGACGCTTCCATTATTCTCAAATGTTGCAATTTTCCTCAAATACTTCCTCTAGATAACTATATGTGCGAATAGTGTTTGTGATATATATTTTAGTCGTCGTGAATATTTTTATCGTTGTATTATTCGTTATTGTTACTTTAAGTATTAACAATGGATTTCGACACAAAGTCAATATTTAGTCAAAAAGTCAACAAAAGTCCATTTCAATATTAATTTGGTGAAAATGTCAATTTTTACCCTTTCGGAGACTAAACGTCTCAAAACAAGTCCAAAAATAGTTTTCGTTATATTTATCGTTTCGTTAAGTATTAATAACCACGGCGAGTCGGAAAATATTCCAAAAATCAATTTCGTCATTTTTGTTGTTAATTGGGCCGAACACTATTGAAATAGCCCAATAATCAATTTTAGCCCAAAACACATTTTTAGTTAGAACGTATATATCGACGCGTTTCTAAAAATCATTTTTCTCGCTCATTAGGTCCGTTTGGTCAAAAAGTCAAAACTACAAAATTCATCATGGGCTCGGCCCAACAGTCCATACGTGGGCTTTTATGGCCCAAATTTTAGTTTGGTCCATTTACTTATAATTTGGTATTTATTAGTTACTAAATAAGCTTTAAACTTATCAAATAAGCTCTAATAAATAAGCTACTTAGTCAATTATTCAAAGGTGACTTATTTATGGTCTATTCGACCCATATAACTTATCTCAACTTATTTTTCCCATTTTTACTAGTTATTTTCTATAACTTATGGCTTATTAAATAAGCCATTCCAAATAAGCACTTGATTATACTTTTCCACCATTTCACCATTTGAGCCAAAATTTTATGTTTTTCAAAACCCCAATAATCATTTATTTTATATATGGCCGATTAGTATATATAGTCTCAAAAGTCTATATATTGTTTAATCTCGCGTAAAAACCGTAACTAATGTTTGTATCATCAAACTAACACTATATGTAACAAGATTTACCACACAAGCAAGAAATTTATAAACTTGTTCATACACTACAAAAATGTCGAGCACTACTTAACAACATACAAGCCCTAGCTTTTTCCAAATCAACAAAATATATACTTTTAACACTTTTAAACATCATTAGACATCAAATGAACAAGAGATTAACAAGATTTGAAAATTTTTATGAATCCTTACAATGCTATGATGATTAACGAGCCAAGGAGGAACCAAGAACACCCAATGCTTCACCAAATTTACCCAAACCAAGTTCCAAATAACCCAAAAACCTTGAATATACACTCTAATGTGATTGAACTTCAAAGAAAATGGATGGATTTAGGAGATGAAGATGGATCGTGGGTTTAGAGAGTGAAAAATGATCTAAGTATGTTTAGATGATAGAAATGGATAAGTTGGAAATGCATGGTTACATTTAAGGTAATACATGCATTATAAATATGATTATTATGAGTTAGTGGAATTTTGCTTGGAATTTAGTGGGGAAGTGCCCATATGGCCGGTTGGGGTATATTAGGGGGAGGGTGAATTAAATTTTTACCCGCGTTGGTGTATCGTGTGCCGGTTTGAGCTTAAAACGTGACCGTAAAGTCCCGTTTCGACGTTTTTGGACACGTATACGTAAAATAAAGTTTTTATCCACGTTTTTTGTCAGAAATGTAATAAAATATTATTACTGACTCAAAAATATATTTATTTGACTGTTACCATGTGTACTGTGCTGTCAGTACGCGCGTGCGGTTGTTTTTCAAAAAAATGCGAGAAAGCTCTCAGTTAATTATGAGACTTGTCAGTAACTATCAGAAATGTGATAATTTAGGTTTACTGACAAAAATACACTTTTTCTGCAATGACTGTAAGCTACAGTATGCGGGACAGCTCCCAAAAATGCTCAAAAACATTCAGAAACATGCAAATACGCATATAAATGCTTAGCTTAAAAGTAATTAATACTCATATAATATAAATTAACAACGTGAAAATTACCATTTGTCACAGACGCCCACTTGCCGTGCGCCTTTCAATCAGAAAATCTATTTCTTTCAAATCTTCTGTCTCTTCCAACATGAGATATTCAAATTGTTTTTAAAGATGCCCTTAATGCTCCCAAACTGCTCCAACTCCATTATGATATCGTGTCTTTTCTTAACACAATTTTTCAGTTCTTCAATCTTCTTCGAGTAATCTTTTTGATCAGATCTGTTGGCCATTCTTTCCCTATTAAAAATAACATTCAGCACCTTATGCATTTTACCAGAACAAGCCTCTTCTGCAATTTGATCAATTATTGGAAACTTAGACTCCATTCTTTTTAGAGAGAGAAGATATTTTTCTAGTTGTTTTGTTATTATGTGATGTTTTGTTATCATTTGATTCTATGAAGGAAAAAACTTATTTCTTTCTACCTATATATAGAACTAAGAATGACGTTTAGTTTGTAAGAACCGTTTGGTTTCTAACGGGTATTTTGTACTATCACTAAAGATAAGAAAAATACGGAGTAAAATAAAGATAAGAAAAATACGGGTATTTCTAACCGTTTAGATTTTAAGAACCGTTTAGCTTTTAAGCATTATCCGTTGCATAGATAAGAAAAATAAAAGATTATGTTAGTTGGTGAAAGTATTTGAAGACAAAAATATAAAAATTACATGCAATTTACTTCTCTACTCTTGTCAAAAAGGGAAAAACTGGTTAAATAAATAATATATGCAGACTAAAACAGAAAAGACCCAAGGGCACGTGTGGTTTGGAATGTGTTTGGTAAGGTTGAGGTCGGGGTTTCAACCCTTGGCATCCCTAGCTTTTTTTTTTTTTTTTTTTTTTTTTTTTTTTTTTTTTTTTTTGCATTGTGATGCAGTATATTTTCATTAATCCAATTTATTTCAAATTAGAATTTGAAACATTCAATAGTATTTAAACTAAATTTGTTCAAAGATTGCTTAAGTATAGATATTGAAAGATTGCTTAAAGTTTAGATAATAATGTGATGCAGTAGTCTATTAATTTTTAAAAACTACAATGAAACAAATATTTTTTAACAAACTACATCTCCAACACAATTAAAACTAACATCTACTACATCCAACACAATTAAGTTCTTAGCTATCAAAGATTTTTTAACAATCTACATCTCTAACAAACTACTCCCTCCGTCCCATATTAAGTGTCCACTTTCCAAATGCACAAAGTTTTAGGAAATTCCACTAACTACACTCTCCACCAATCAAATATCACTATTACCCACTAAAGTCTCTTCTCATTGGTTGAAAATATTCCCTGGACACTTAATTTGGGACATCCCAAGATTCCATTATGGACACTTAATATGGGACGGAGGTAATAGTTAACTGCATCTCACACAATTATGTACTTAATTATAAATGAATCATTTTTCAAGTAATCCCCAAAGTGACTTGATCCTTTTAATTAAATTTTGATCAACTCTGACGTCATTATTACTTAAAAGCTTAAAGGTCGTTCCTTGTTTCTTTGCAAATGCTTCAGCTGCTTTTATTAATTCTTTCTTTTTCAGATTAAGATCTTTAAGTAATATCTTTGCCAAATACTTTGCGCGAAGCATTTTCAGTTGTCGTTTTTGAACGGCATATTCCTTATGTAGTTCGTGCAAAAATACTTTGTTACCCATATATGTTTCCATAAGTCTCATCACAAAGATACCACAGTCGACATTATTGTAGGTTGTCTTCCATTTTATCTTCACTATTCTTGGTTTCTTCTTTAAAAACTCAGTGATTTTTGGGTGCTTTATCCTTTTTAGGTAATTGATAAATGTATCAATCTGTCAAAATAAAAATATAATGTTAATTTATTTTTATTTTCAAATATTGTAGTTATAACAATTTCAAATATTGTAGTTACCAGAGCCGTTGGATAATCCCCATATCTATCTGAGATGTTTTAAATGCCGTTGTCAACGTTGTCAAGGATGTCTATATCACCTTTCTTTAGATTAAAACATATGACATAGTAATGATTTGATCCATTTTCTGTAACCTTTATACAAGGAAAGAAAACCTGTAGACATTTTTAATGCATTAACATTATTGAAATTCATAATAAAAATATAATCACTAAAAATAATAAGTGTATTTTTTACTTACCATACTAATATCAATCAAATCCTTCAATTCTGCAATTTCTAAAACACTCTTCACATTATCATCAAAAAAATTTCTTCTTTTCATCAAATCTTTTCCAGGTTCAACCATTGAATCAGGTTGTTTTTATAAACATGAAATGTTTTATAAGCATAAAAAAAGTTAAAAATTCAATTAGGCTGTTCTTATAAACATCCAATGTTTTACATAGATGAATTACTCACCAGCATTGTTGTACTACAGTAAACATTTCTGATTCCTGAATGTTTGTTTCTAAATTTCTCTTCATCGTTTAGTATAATGCTCCATGCATCAATTATACTTGAAGCAACTTGAATTTCTGGATAAAGGCTCAAGAAAAACTCATATTCTAATTCTAATCCTTTTCCACTGAAAATAATATCACTGCACATTTAAGAGTCAGTAACATTAAGATTGATGCAGTAACATATAAGCATTAATGTAGTAACATATAAGCACTGAAAATATTTTTGAAACAAAATTTACCCTTCAGGACATGTGTCACTCCATATGTATTCAACTAGTTTCATCTCTGCTTCAGGCCATGTTTTGTAAATCATTACTTTTCTATCATAAAATGACAGTGTACTGACAGATTCGTAATTTTTTGTTGGAGTCTTTTTTTCCTTTTTTGCCATTATCTGATTGGTTGTTGCCTTTTTTTCCTTTGATGCAGCAACACTTTTTTCCTTCATTGACAGCAATGCATCAACCATCTCAGTTTCAATCATACTTGGTTCGCCTACAATTTCTTGAGATTGTGAAACATCTTCTTTAGTATTTATTTTTCTTCTTTTAGATTCCTGAGATTCGGTCAAAGATACATTATGTCCATCATCTCCATTTTTATCATTCTCCTCACCGTTTTCTTCATTATCATCATCTCCATCTTTATCTTTATATGATTCAAAAAATAAATCCTTTCTTATTTCAACCATTTGCTTCAACTCCTCGACGTTAGGGTTTAATCTCAAAGCTATACTCAACTTGTAATCAGTATCCAACATCATCTGATTACACACCACAAGATTGTCTCTTATAATCCTTTTCATTTCCTAAATTTTTAAATAAAACAAAATTAGCTAAAACAAAATTATAGTGCATCATAGTACAAAAAGTACTGCATAATATCTTTATAAATTTAAAGGTTGTGCATCTCAGATAAAACTCTAATGCATTACAATGTATAATGTTTTTTAATTAATAATACCTCAAAAGATTTTGCTCTGAATTCTTTATTTGATTCATCTATACTCTGCAATTGACTTCCAAGTTTTTTTTCTTCATCCCCTTTAGTACAACAACATAGAATTCAATTAGAAATAAAGAAGTTTTACAAAATGTAATAAATTTTTTTATTTATTATACCTGTTACACTCTTCTTTTTCGAAATCATTTCCATCGGTGGTACAATCACCTCCACACCTTCCACAATTGGTAGACAACCAAATCCTAATTCATGTTCTTCTTTTTGTCTTTTAAACAACAGTCTTGAACTCCATGCTTTAAAGGCGGGAACAGTTTTTTCAACTTTTATAGACTCGCATATCGTTGAATTCACGTATATGATCTGCAACAAATAAATAATCATTAAAAATATGATAGAAACTGTCAAATCTAGTGCATCAATGTTTTTTTTACTTTTTATTATTAGTGTAATTAAAGATAGAAAACTTACAGCCATCAAAAGTAATGGTCCATTGAAATATGAGTTTGCTTTAAATCCGGTACACTCCTTCACTATACACTCTACAACATATGAGCACCAATCCATCTTTGAAACGTTATTAGTATCAGAGAGAAATGGTATAATTCACTCATTCACCTACCCATCTTTGTTTCCTTGGCCAAATATAGAAAATAAGAGGACAAGGAAACAAACTCGAAATTCCCATCCAACTTCTGTTAGATCGCACAAATGTTTCTCCAACTTTGATATATAAATTTTATTTTTAACAACAATACTTTTCATTAGTTCTCTCCATTTCATAGTAGTCTCTTCGAATAGATTTTTTACTTCAAGTGCTTCAACTTTTATATTCCCCATTGGGATTCCAAGCATATCCCGAACTAATACTCGAGTTATTTTAATCTTTCTTCCATCTTTCATTTCTATCGAGCAAGTTTTTGAATCAAAATTTCTAACAATCCACATTCCTAATTATGTTGGTGTAGAATCAAAATTGAAATTTTTATGAAAATCACCAAATCCCATCCTTTCTAACTCTTCCACTTGAGGAGTTGTCAATGACTCAAGAACCTTTTTCAATCTTTTAGGTAACATTCTTGTATTCATAAATTTGGGTTCATAATCTGTATGAAAATAATACACACAAGGAATATTGTTCCAATTACAATACATTCCGAAATTTTTTAAACACAGTCAAACATCATATATCACAATTACTTAATAACGTACAATACAAATCGACACGAATCAACATAAAATCTCATTTATACATATCATCTTTAAATTTATAAAGATATGATACAGTACTTTTTGTACTATGATGCACTATAATTTTAATTTAAACTTATACAAACCAATCACTAAATGGCGACCGTAAGCACCAGGTTTAGGTGCCAACATCACAAACAACCACCGTTGAGTTTTTTTTATTCGTGGTCGTGTATGCATTTCTATTTAACCTAACTTATGCTTATATGCCACAAAATACATTAAACAAACTACATTTAACCTAATATATAATCATTCGCTATAAATTAATACAAATAAACTGCATTTAACTTACTTGATGTTTCCGTAATCAATTTTTCCGAATCAACAGCGTGAATCATCTTTTTACTGTTTATATTTTCTAAATTTATAAAAAAAAATAAAATATTTTAGTAATACAAATAACAAATCAATGCAATAAAACATGATTATCTATCAATTAAACACTTACTAGGTTATGATTTAATAGTCATCATGTTTTAATTATTAGGGTTTTTATATTGTAGTGAGAAAATGGAAGAGAGAGAGAGAGGGAAAATGATGGTTGAACTATGAGCGTCTGCAATACTATTTCTTGAGTTAAGTTTTTAATACAATTTTGTCATAGAAGTAGTTGCACTTTTTAATGTGTTGTACTATAGAATTAAAGGATATCACACAATTAATGTGTTAGACTCAAAGGCTTTACCTTTCTTTGCTTACACTCAGAGTCCTTTCATTCATCTTCAACTCTGCAACAATTAATTGTTTCTTCAAAAAATAAATGACATCACACAATTAATGGGCTTAACTATGTAAATAACAAATGCCCCAGTGTTACACTCAGAGGCTTTACCTTTTTTTGCTTACATTCAGAGTCCTTTTCTTCCTCTTCAACTCTTCAACCAATTAATTATTTCTTCAAAAAATAAAGGGAATCACACAATTAATTTATCTTTATGGGACCTCTTCTTTAGTCTTCGTTCTTCAATGATTTGTTATTTAATCGATAATCATAATTTTTTTGTTTCTTATCTTTAAATACTTACAAAGCCACAATGTAAAAACTTTTGGTTTTCATTTCTAAATTCTAATTAAGGCACGGAAAAATAAATAAGGCAAGTACGAAATAAAGCTAAAAATGATAACGAGGATTTAAAACGTGACTAAATAACCAACTATGACAAATTTTAATTTTACATTGTGATGCAGTATATTTTCATCATTATGATGATGCATTAGATTTTACATTGTGATGCAGTATATTTTCATTATTATGATATAAAAAAGCACCAGATATAAATATATATGTTCATTTAGATATTAGCATAAATTAAGTATAAATATTCAAAGATTTCTTAAAGTTTATATAATAATGTGATTCATTAGAATATTAATTTTTAACAAACTACAATGCAACAAATATATTTTAACAAACTACATCTCTAATACAATTAAAACTATGATGCACTAAATCTAACACAATTAAGTGCTTAGTTGACAAATATTTTTTAACAAATTACATCTCTAACATAATTATAACTAGGATGCACTAAATCTAACACAACTATTTATCAAGAAACCGTTCCAACCCGTTCCACAACCCTTTATTATTATATTTAAGGGGTTGTTTGTTTAAAAGAAATCATTTGTCAGCTATTTATCAAGAAACCGTTCCAACCCGTTCCACAACCCGTTCCATCCCTTTCCACAACCTTAATTTATCAACAAAACCCAATCGATGGCAGGTTCGTCCCCAAAGGAAAGGGATTTTAGCGAAATGGAGGTAATCGATGAGATGATTGCATATGTTTTCGCCAAATATGGGAATAAGTGGCATTCAAACCAATCAATGGTTGACGTGATATTTCAAGACTTGTGGCAAAGGCAGTACAATCAACAGGACGCTGCTCAAGGTTTGTGTGTGTGTTTAAATTTTTTATAAACTTTGTGAATTGAAGTGATGCCGCAGGTGTCTGTGTTTTTGATTTGTTGATGAACTTGTTGCATGCGTAAATTAGGTTAGGTGCATAGATTTTTAAGTGTCGAAAAGTGTTTGTTTTGTAGTTGTAACAAACTGATGCAGTAGTTGTAAAATATTGATGCAATAGATTATGTTTTGTAGTCTATGATGTTCGATTAGGTCACACATAATGTGTTTTAGAAGTGTGCATGTGTGTGTATTCAAAATCATAATGCATTAGATTCTATTTTGTGGCAAATGTGCATTTGTGTGTATTTAAAAACTTGATGCACTAGTTGTTATGAAATGATATAGTAGGTTATGTTTTGTGACGTATGACATTCAATTAGGTATGTTTTTGTGGCAAATAAGTCTTTGTTTTTGATTTGTTGATGAACTTGGTGTAATGAAGTGATGCAGTAGGTGTTTTATATGTAGAATATAAGCGTAAATTAGGTTAGGTGCATAGATTATTAAGTGTCGAAAAGTGTTTGTTTTGTAGTTGTAACATACTGATGCAGTAGGTGCAACATATTGATGCAGTAGATTAAGTTTTGTAGTGTATCATCTTCTATTTTTTTGGGTAAAGGGGAGTAATCCTGCACCCTGGTAAGTATATAACACCAAAAACGTTTAAGTACAAAGGATATGGGTGAAGTCCCATATCTCAGCCCGTTACATGGGCACTTACAAGAATGACAAAGCATTCCTATAACTTACAAACAGTAAACTACCAATAACCACAATATAAGAGTGACAAACCACTCTTATAACTAATAATTGGACATAAAATTACAACGACTATAAAAGATAATAAATAAAATACTATTCAAGTAGAAACACTTGAATCTTTACAAGTCGTCATAGAAGTCTATAACATTCCACGAAGCAGCCACAACCATGGTAAGAATAACCACAAACAGCACCATCCTCACCAAGGGACTACAACGAACCCCCATTGATCTAAGGAAGACCAAACAATCAGCAACATCCAACCAAGTGTACCACCACTACGACTTTAAACCAATACCGCATCTGCTAAAAGTTCCTTGCAAACTCTAGCTAAGAATGTAACACAATGTATATCTAAAGTCATAGACGAATAATAGGGTAATGGTCCCTAACTTACAAAACACCAGCGTACTCTAACCAGCAGCCAAACCGTCACAATGATCAAAGCATGACACCAGTCAGAACCTCTAAACGAAAATCCATATAGATGAACCAACGAAAAAACACCATATGTCTTCGCGTACCAATGAATAAAATGTCAAATCACACCAGCCTAACATGACTAGGACAAGTGCAAACAGCCACAATATTCCACAAGTGGATCATGCTCAATAATAATAAACAGCAGCACAATATAGCACGACCCATTTGGAACCGATCATAGGGTTAAACAACCCTAATTTCCCAGTACTTACGACCAGCACCAAGAGAAACGTAAGGATCATGAATGTAGCACATTACAATGACCCTCTTCATAATAAACATCCTGGAGACCAGGACATGTACACAAAGATACCAGCCATCGAACTCAACAATCGACCCCAATAGCACAAGAAATTAACATGTCTGATAATATGATCACCATATCTACCAATGCAACGAGCAGATCTGTACGACCTGGTCATAAATAGAGAAGACATGATCAGATCAGAACACCATCAGGTCTGATATACTAATCGATGATAGCCAACACAGATCACAAACACATAGGGCTTTCCAAAACCCTAACTTCCAATTGAATCGAAAAACCAGACCATATAACAACCAATGTCTGATAGACCGAAGCAATACTACCATAACAGGGTTTAAATAACCCTAACGACCAGTGCAACGAACCCATGACTGTGTTTTAGTTTTTGAAATCATGATGCACTAATTGTAATAAAGTAATGCATTAGATTATATTTTGTGGCAAATGTGCCTTTGTGTGTATTTGAAAGCTTGATGCACTAGTTGTAATGAAATGATGTAGTATGTCATGTTTTATGGCATATGACATTCAATTAGGTATGTTTTGTGGCAAATAAATTTTAATCAGGTAACGCGTAGAGTGTTTTAGTTTTTGAAGTGTGTTTGTGTGTGTATGTGGAAGCTTGATGCAGTAGTTGTGCTTCAATGATGCAGTAGGTTATGTTTTAGTAAATGTGATTTAGTGGTAATCTAATTGTCTGCACATAATTATAGATAAGGGTATGGAAAACCTTGAAAAACTTGGCAATAGGATAGCAAATCTTGAAGTTCTGTTTGGTAGTCTAAAGAAGGAAAAGGATGCAAGGGAGGCAAAGGAGACTAAGGAGCCAAATGAGCCAAAGCGCGAAAAAAAGGTTAATAAAGGTATGGATTTGCCTGTATTCTAGCTCTTGTGTTTTTAGATTCCTAAATGTTGAAGATGTGTTTGGAATGTTTTTGTCCCTTTTAGATGACAAGGGAAAGGCAATAGTGATAGTAGAGGAAATGCTAGAAGGTAAATTATATTCAAGCTCTTAAAGGGGTGTTTGGAATGTCTATCTTCTTTTTAGATCTTATTGAGTTACACATTTTTTTTGGGTATAATCTGTGCAGAGGTTGCAAGTGAACTGAAGAAAACAGAAGTGTGCATTATATCTGCTGATGATGATGAGGTTAAGCAGAGGTTGCAAGCACGGGCTAGCAGTATTGCTTTTAGGACTAGAAGTTCAAAGTGCGAAGTTGAGAGTAAGCATAGGAAGGGAAGGCCATATGAGGGCACCAGTTCTGGTTGCAGAGTTGAAGAGGAAAGAAAGGACTCTGCGAGTAAGCAGAGAAAGGTAAAGCCTCTGAGTGTAACAGGCTGTGTTCTTGGCCTAAGAGCCAAGTCTAAAGAGGAAGTCCCCAAAAGAGGTGGTAGGTGTTGTCTATTGCATCCCAAAAAGATAAATTAAGTGCAGGCTTAAGGTTGAAAGTGTTGTTTAGTGTTGATGTAAGACATCCTTTATCTAGTTTGTTTTAAGACATGTTTATGTAATGGGATTTGTACTCTTTGTAAGACATCTTTTATCTAGTATATTTTAGTTTCAATTGCCTATTATAATTAGTCATTTTGTTTTAAGACATATTTAAGTAATGGGATCTTGCATATCTGTCCAAAAAATTGATATTGCATATTGTTGCTTTCTTGACTTTTGGTTGAAACAGTTTGAGTATGATCTAATCATACATAATCATGAGTAAATTCACCTCTATAAGATGACATATGAACAAGAGAACTTTTGTAGAGACTTTAGTTGTTGACAAAGGGAACAAAGGGAAGATGCCAAAAGAAGAAGCAGCAATTGGTTATGAAAGTTTGCAATGGTTTGCAGTCAATGATTATGAGAGTTGGAAGACAGGAAGCAGAAAAAAAAAAGCAATGCAAAATAACAACACTGTATTATTATATTGCATCACCATGAATAATTTACTGCAACACAATGACAACCATTTACCAAATGTAAAAGTACCATATATAGATACATTTACCAAATGTAAAAGTAATAAAGTTTTCTTATTCTTTTCTTATCTTTAAATCAATGAACTTCTCTAATTCTTAATCAGTAATTAAAAGTATTAAATTCAGTAAAACAATGTATCACAAGTAAGAATTTGAAACACCCAATAGTATTTAAACTAAGTATTTAAACTAATCCAAGAGTACTTAATAGTCGAAGACCTGCTTCACCCGATCATTCATCCTTTTGAACACTTCAGGAGGCGCTATTATATTTTCATCTCTTACAATTTTGAAACTCTTTGGCAATTTCTTTACATAGGCGTCTGCTTCTTTCAAAATTTTTTCTTTTTCTTCATTTATTTCGATAAGCATAAACTTGGCCAGATACTTTTCACGCAGCATCTTTATTTGCACTACTTGACCAATGCCTTCCTTCTTTAACTCATACAAAAATATTCCACGACCCATGTATGTTTCCATGTGCCTCATTACAAACACACCACAGTCGGTCACGTTTTTTTTGGTCCTCCATTCCATTTTAATTATTTTAGGATCAACCATCAAAAACTCGTCACATTTTGGTTGGTTTACTCTTTTCAGGAACTCAAGAAATGATTTTATCTGTCAAAATTATAAAATGCACTCAGAAAAAATAGTTGTATTATACTGTCCAAATTACTCTTTTTAAGTACATCATTCACTCACATAGCATAATCAAATACATTGAAACACATAAAGGATCATACACATAGTATAATTCACTCACATAAAACAACCTACGCTAAGCAGTAAAATTAAAACCTATTGCATCTCAGTTCAATAAATAGTGCATCAAACAAAAATATCAAGACTTATATGACACTTAAAACAGTACAAAAACATATTGCATCACTTCTTTAAAACTATTACATCATGCATTCAAACTCTTTTCAAAAATTTAAAACACTACACGCTATACCAAATATACACTTAAATGTCACATACAAAACCCTGCTGCATCACTGCATTACATCAACTGCATCATGCATTCAAACATATACAAACTCTTTTACACATACAAGAACCTACTGCATCACTTCTTTTCAACTACTGCATCATGCATTTAAATACACTCAAATAAACATTTTGACATATAAAACACAATGCGAGCTACCTAATCGAACAATCATTCAAATACACTCACAGAAACGTTTCGACATCTAAAACACACTACATCATAACAACTCCATCAAACATATATTAATATAGATTAATAAAAACTGCATCATTCATACATTAATCTAGACTTATATACAACTTCTACATTTATCTAGACTTATATACAACTTCTACATTTATCAACTAGACTTATATACATTAATCAACTACATTTATCTACACTTATATGCCACATACATGAACTTAAAGCATCACTGTAAACACTACCATTACACCAACTGCATCAATAAATCATACTCTTAACCTCATTTATAATCAACAAGTAAATATGCATTGCATCTCAATTCTATAAATAGTGCATTAAGCAAAAAATCAAACACATGTTTAATATACTCACCACAAGACTTGCATAACGATTATATCTTGTGTCTATATCTTCAAGATCATTATCTATGTTGTCGATGACGTCAATTTCTACCGTCTTCATATTAAAACAGATGAGATAGAAATGATGTGTATCCTCTGAAATCTTTATCATAGGGAAGAAAACCTGTACATATTTTAAGCAATGAACATTTATGAACAATTTATAATTAAAAGCACATTTGTATCAAAGTTTGTAAGATAATGTGTATTCTCACTTACCAAATCAACATCACCTAAACTCTTGCGATTTGCTTGTCTCAAAACAATTTTCATATTTTCATCCATGAATCTTCTTATCTTTTCGGGTTCCATTCCAGTTTCCATCAGGTAATGAGGCTGGTTTAATCATTTAAACATTATCAAACATAATAAATTTTCAGTTTTCAATTACTTATATTGAATATTTGAATCACTCACCAGCATTGAGGTATTACAATATAAATTTCCATTTCTTGCAAGCTTGTCTCTTTTTTGCTCTTCATAGTTTTGTACAAGGCTCCATATGTCAATTAGATTGCAAGCAACTTCAACTCTGGGATAAAGGCTTTCAAAAAACGTCCACTCCATTTTCATATCTTTTCTTTTAAAAGCAATTTGACTGTACAAATTAAAAGTTATGAAGTAAGAATATATACTTTGATGCAATGAAATTTAAAACATTTAGGCAGAAAGATTATATACTGTGATGCAGCGACATTTTTGAAATTGAACATACCTTCCATCATTGCTGGTACTCCATAAGTATTCAATTACTTTCTTTTCTTCTTCAGTAAATTTCACCTTCAGATTAACTTTTCTTATGCAAAAAGGAGATGTCACTGAACTAGAAGGCTTTACTTCACGCTTTTCTATTTCTGGTAATAGGGAGGAACAGTTCTAATTGGTAATGCATTAATAGCATTATCTTGTTTCTCAATTCCTACTTTGGTTTTCCCTTTATCAGTTGCTCTTGAATCTTGGCCTGATTTAGCTCGTGGCTTTTTCAGATGATCTTCTTGTGGCTTTTTACTAGTTGTCTTTCTAACTTCACCACCAAAAATTTTCTCTTCACCACTAACATTTTTACCAGTTGACTTTTTAAGTTCACCACCATTTTTATCAGTTGACCCCTTTTCAAAAGATAATGAAATTTCAGTTAATAAAATTTCATGACTTTCTTTTTGAAAAGGCAACCCTGATTTCATAGAATGTTCTTGAAACACTCAAGAACTGTTCTTCACCAATTTCAACTTTATATTACTAAAGGATTTGGGAATTACTTGATATTGTTTTTCAGCAACTTTTCTCATGTCACTTACTAAACCTTCTTTTTGTAAATTCTCTTGGGTACACAAGAATGGACCTTTTTTATTCAATTCTTCTTGTGTAGATAAAAATGGTAGTTGTAGAACAGAGTCAACTAGTGCCGTTTCAAATCTTTGAATTGAATCATCTTTAATTTCTGGAATTTCTGGAATTTCCTTGAAAGCTTCGTTGGTAAAAATTTCATGTATAATTTCAGGAATTTCCTTAGAAGCTTCGTCGTTAAACATTTCATCCACAATTCCTTCAGGAAATCCATTTTCTGTTTCAAAGAAATCAGATTCAACAGTAAGTATTGATGCAATAAATAATTATATGTGATGCAGCAAAGATTATGATAACTTGAATAGTGATGCAGCATAAAATTGACTATGATGCAGTTGAAAATTATTTGTGATGCAGTATTGTTTTGCAGTAAATAGATACAGTTTCTTGCATTACAGTTTTTTAATAGAATTCATAAATCCAAGAATTTAAATAGAATTCATTTCCAAATCTTTTATTATTATTATATATGTGATGCAGATGAAAATTATTTTATGATGCAAAACTTTAAAGTTTCATAAAAAGTTTTTGTTGTATAATATTGAATATCATGCAGATGAAAATTATTTGTGATGCAGTATTTTTATCATGGAAAGTAAACTTTTTAATCATTGTTGCATAGTGATTTTAACTATGATACAGTAAATAGGTATAAGTGATGCAGTATTATTAATGTTACTGCATCATATATACACTTTACTGCTTTATAGTTAATGTATCCAACAATTTAAATAGAATTCAGGTTATTATACCAGAATTCAAGTTAAGTTATTACACATATCCAAAAGATGAATTATATTACACATATCTACATTTTGGTCCCACCTTCATCAGACCCGATAAGCTCTTGACTGCTACAATACTCTGAAGATCCCTGAGATAAATACTGAGAAGGATCATCGAAGACCACAATGGCAAAATTCTTGTTCTCTTCCCAGGCCATTTTTTGCTCTCTTTTCTTCTCTTCGAATATTGTTGAAGGATTATAAAACTTTGAAGGAATTATTATCACATATCCAAAAGATGAATTATATTACACATATCTACATTTTGGTCCCACCTTCATCAGACCCGATAAGCTCTTGACTGCTACAATACTCTGAAGATCCCTGAGATAAATACTGAGAAGGATCATCGAAGACCACAATGGCAAAATTCTTGTTCTCTTCCCAGGCCATTTTTTGCTCTCTTTTCTTCTCTTCGAATATTGTTGAAGGATTATAAAACTTTGAAGGAATTATTATCACTTCTTTTGAAACATTTTTGATACTGTAGACACCCTCAACAGTATCTCCTTCAACATTATCTTCCTTACGAGAATCAACTTCCTTTTCGCCTTCATTTAAATATTCTTCAAAATTACCTTCATTATCACCTCCATTATCACCTTCATAAGCAATATTATCACCTCCATTATCAACTTCATTAGTATCTCCATTATCTTCATCATAACCTCCGTTATCACCTCCATTATCACCTTCATCAGCAAGATTATACAACTCTTTGTAGTGTGTATTTCTTTCTTCCAGCAATTTGTTGACCTCCTCATCATCTGGATATGTTGACAATGCTATCTCTATCTTCTCATTGATATCCATTACCAATTCCTTACTCTTTGCCAAAACAAGTGAAATATATTCTCTCATCTCCTACATCATAAAATACAAATTTACTGCATTAATAATTGTGGTA
Source organism: Artemisia tridentata subsp. tridentata (assembly GCA_021014915.2). Taxonomy (NCBI): domain Eukaryota; kingdom Viridiplantae; phylum Streptophyta; class Magnoliopsida; order Asterales; family Asteraceae; genus Artemisia; species Artemisia tridentata. The sequence continues at coordinate 399,295,515 of CP139506.1, read as the reverse complement.
AGATAGATTAGTTCATGCATGCTATAATGGTGCAAAGTGACATTAATAAAGTATGATGCAGTAAATTTGTGCAAAAACATTATTTTTTAAATATAATCAGGATGTTTTACAATTACCTTTACAGATTTTGACTTGAACTGTTGAAGTTCTTCATCTCGATTAATAGATCCATACAGTCCATTAGTTAGTTGAAGTTGCGGAGTTAAAAGTTGATGTACTATGTTTTCATCCAAATCCTCTGTTAGAATTTCAAGAAAAAAAAATCAATTAGTAATAATTTTTTTTTATTTTGATAATTTTTACAAAGATTATATATATAATTATACCTGATTGCTGAATTTTAGTTCTCTTTTTTTTCAAATTATCTTTTGGTGTTTCAATCAGTTGCAATCCTTTAACAATTGGAAGAAGACCAAAACCAACTGTTTTTTCTTCTTTCTCCCTCTGCTTCAACAATTTTGTACTCCATCCTTTAAATGAATGCAATGTTCTGTTCACGATGGTACTTGGGTAAATTGTTGAATGGACGTATATAAGCTTCAAAAATCATAAAAAAACAACAAATATTAGAATAAATAAAGGATCATGCATTAACAAATTAAAGGATGATGCAGTAACTAATTAAAGGATGATGCAGTAACTAATTAAAGGATGATGCATTAATAAATTAAAGGTTGATGCAGTAACATATTAATGGATGATGCAGTAACAAATTAAAGGATGATAAAATAAAGAAGTAATTGTTATTTACTAAAATTTTGAGATAAAAACAAATTGTTATTTTAAATAAAATATGATGCAGTAACAAATTAAAGGATGATGCATTAACAAATTAAAAGATGATGCAGTAAAGAAGTAATTGTAATTTAATAAATTTTTGAGATAAACACAAATTGTGAAGCAGTAAAATAAAGTATGATGCAGTAACAAGTTAAGTATACATTAAACAATTAGATTTTGATAACTTACCACCAAAAGAAGTAAAGGTCTAGCAAAAAAACTGGTTCTTTTAAACATCTTTATTTCTACTAGCATACACTCTAAACAATAAGTGCACCAATCCAATTTTGAAACATTCTCAATATTTTCAAGCGATGGAAGAAATCTTTGATTTACTGAACCATCCTTATTCCCATGTGCAAAAATAGAGAAAAAAAACAATCAAGAATCCTACTTTAAAAGCCCAACCTTCATCTGTACTTCCACTCAAATATTTACACGTTTTCGTCCGTAAACCGTATATTACACGTTTTCGTCCTATTTACACGTTTTCGTCCGTATTTACACGTTTTCGTCCGTATTTACACGTTTTCATCCGTTTTTACACGTTTTCATCGTATTTACACGTTTTCGTCCATTTTTACACGTTTTTCTCAGTATATTACACGTTTTCGTCCGTATTTACACGTTTTCATGCGTATTTACACGTTTTCGTCCGTACTTACACGTTTTCGTCCGTTTATAGTACACACCTAAGTAAGTCATATGTATTGCACATCATACGTTCTTGCACCAGATGCAATGTCGTATTACACTATCACATAATAAGGAGTGTTCTATTATGGCGTATGATAATAAAACCACAACAAATAAGCGTACTATAAAGGTTAATGTTAAAAGACACAGGTGTATCAATCTATGGTACCCAAGTATCAATCTATGGTACCCAAGTATCAACTGTCATATTAACTTATGTTTTAATAATACATTTGCGAATAAGCGTTCTAAATAATTAATGTTTTATGACTTATGTATCAAGTGTCCTATTATGGTGTATTGTAATAAAACCATAATGAATATGCATCCTTTAAGGGTCCTATTAAGTTTTGTTATAATAAAACTTTTGCAAATAATCGTTTTAAAAAAATGATGTTATATGACTCAAAAATGAAATGTCCTATTATGGTGTACAATAATAAAACCATTGTACATAAGCGTCCTATAAAGGTTAACGTTATAATACCCACGTGTCAAAGGTCCTATTAAATTTTGCTATAATAAAACTTTTTGTGAATAAGCGTTTTAACTAACTGATGGCTTATGACTCAAAACTCAAGTGTCCTATTATGTCTTATTAGGTTATGTCATAATAGGACATCTAGTGATCAAGTGTCGTATTACACTATCACATAATGGGACACCAACAACTAAATGTCTTATAAAGTAATTTATTAGGATCCATATTTTAAGCGTCCTATTAAGGTTATGTCATAATAGGACATCTAGTGATCAAGTGTCGTATTACACTATCACATAATGGGACACCAACAACTAAATGTCTTATAAAGTAATTTATTAGGATCCATATTTTAAGCGTCCTATTAAGGTTATGTCATAATAGGACATCTAGTGATCAAGTGTCGTATTACACTATCACATAATGGGACACCAACAACTAAATGTCTTATAAAGTAATTTATTAGGATCTATATTTTAAGCGTCCTATTAAGGTATATGATAATAGGACATCTAGTGATCAAGTGTCGTATTACACTATCACATAATGGGACACCAACAACTAAATGTCTTATAAAGTAATTTATTAGGATCCATATTTTAAGCGTCCTATTAAGGTATATGATAATAGGACCCCAAATCATCGACCATCCTATTATATAACTTTTTAGGACATTGCCTAAGTAGCAAATATTTAAAAAGGACCCTAAATGCTCATATGTCCTATTAAACAGTTTTTTAGGACTCCATTATCATAGCGTCCCACACAAAGGGTCCTAAAAAGCCACTTTTGTTGTAGTGATTTGTTTCTTCAACATTTTTCCTATTTTTTCTAACAGCAGCAACCACTAGTTGACCCTTCTTTTTATCATGACCAACAATCTTTTTACCTTTTCTCTTCATTATAGTCTCGATTGGATCTTCATCACTTTCCTCATCACTAGATTCAGTTTTCTCCTCATAAACATCCTTTTGTGTCTTCTTTTTATGCTTTTGATACTCTATTACATCAACATGAACAGATACATGTGAACTAGATTCACTTCCCTTCATCTTCTTTTTGGGTCTGATAGGTTCTTCATCACTTTGAGAATAATCATCAACAATACACGCTTTTTTACCCTTTCTACTCTTCACTCCAACTGATTTTTTTCTTTTAGACGCACTATTACATAAAATATCTTGTTCTACTTCTATTGGTTCTTCGTCATTACTACCTACTCAATCTATACATTAAACCAATTGCATCATCAAATCAAATTCTTAAGATAATTTTAGTAATATTGCGTCAAAAAGAAAAAAATCATTCAAATATACTTCTTTACAACTGCATTCAAAACACAATGCACGCTACCTAATCGAACAATACTTGCCACAAAACATAACCTACTGCATTACTTCTTTACAACTCCTGCATCAATCATTCAAATACACTCACAGAAACTTTTCAACAACTAAAACACACTCCATGTTACCTAATCAGAAAATGTTTGCCACAATACTTAAGCTACAACATTACATCATTACAACAACTGCATCAAGCATATATACACAAACAACTCTTTTCGACACCTAAAACACTCTACGCCTAACCTAACCTAGCATTATATAGTTCAAACAAGTAAATATTGCATCAAATTACTCATACACTCATAGAAACACATACATCATAATACATGACAGCGTAAGCCTTAAGACCGGAAAAGAATCAAGTGAATAAATAAGTATGATTAAAAGAATAGGTTCTTGCTAGGTAAAACCGATCTCTCAATCCTCATTACAAGTAAGGAGTCTTCCCCAATTGGAGAATCAAAAGGCTCCCACTAGGTTTTCGAGCTAGGTACCTAATGGACCACATACATCATAATACATGACAGCGTGAGCCTTAAGACCGGAAAAGAACATCTCCTTTAATCGCAACTTTAAACTAAATTCAAGTTAAATTAAACTTTCCAAATACTTTAAAACTACTGTATCATGCATTAAAACATACACAAACTACTGCATCAAGCATATATACATCATTACCACAACTGCATGAAGCATATATACACAAACTACCCTATAAGATTGATGCGCGTGATGTGTCGTTGCGGTTTAGCAGTTTTAATGCCTACTCAAGTTTTAAATTTATATTTAGCCGACTTATCAATAACACACACACTTAACGAGCAGTGTACCCGGTCAGTATGAAGATAATGGTAAGTAGAGTGTCGATCACTAAGAGTGGAACGTATTATCTCGTTATTCTAATCAGTATTTTAATATCCTAACGCAAGGGGGTTTCAGCCTGAGAGACTGGCACGGTTTGTTTGCGATTAAATAATAAAATAAACCAATAGGCACGAATCAGCAAGTAGCACACACGTACACAGATAAATACTTGAGACAATAAGAGGGCTGTCCTTATGATTAAGTAGATTGTCACTTGTTTTATTGATAGCTTTATATGAAGTGTATGTAGTTAACCCTTTCTCGTTGGTCCTAATCTTATCGGCGAGTAAACCCTTAATGATTACTTATGTCTAAAAGTTATTCCTAAGTGATCAATTTAGTAATAACCGTGGGAGCCACATTATGTCCCGCAGTCAAATGCCCGCAAGCCACTAATAAACACAGAGGTTATCAATGCACTAATAAGTAGTAACCAAAGACATCAACATATAAACTTTAATTGATGGGAAAGCAAGTATTAAAGGGAGTGCAATCTTTCGTTGTCACATTACACAAGCCACCAATCCTGATGAATTAAAGTTTGCTAACACAATAAAACAAAACTACTTAATGAATTAAACACATGCAGCACCTTCTTACAGCTCTTGTATCTTTGATTTGGGTGTGTCTTGTGCTGCCTCCTTGACTGAATTCGTCCTTTGTTTCTCCTGTTCGAACTTCGGTTTTTTAGGTTTTCCGGGACTTGTAATTCGTCTGGTCTACGGGGTATTTATAGTTTCTGTCTGAGGGAAGATGCGGCGCATCTACTAAGTAGATCGGTCATGTACACTGCCTGGTGGGGTTGTAAGCCTCTTGAGATCCCTCGAGAGGTAAAACCTGTTGTAAGGTTGCAAAACCACGCATCACGTGCCATTATTGAATGACATTTCTAGGTCCGTAAATGTTATCGATAAACAGAAGACATGTCTAGGTGAAACTATTTTTGGTATTTTCTATTTTCTAATTTTTATGGATTTTCTGATTTTACGTTTCTCTATTTACAATTTGGTATAAGATATGAACAAGTATATATATACAAGGATACGAACCAGAAACCATTACTCCTCAGCATTCTGAATCTTCTCCGCATTCATCACTTGACTTGCTGAAGAGCAATGTGATCACTTTTAATCAGGGATTGATTCTGGCTTTTCACTCTCCCCGAATTAGTGCTCTCCCCCAATCTGACAACCTTTCCTGATGAACACCCATAATAGGAAGAAGAAGAAGACTTTGGATGAACACCCATAATAAGAAGAAGTCTTTTGGTAACCAAATGCATGCCGTCTTTAGTCTTCTAACACTCCCGTCCTTGAGTAAAGTCGTCAAAAACCTCAGGCCTCTTTTCGTAAGTGTAAGTTGAGCCTCAACTGAAATCTAGCTTAACCCCATAACTCATCAAACAAGAACTGTCATGAGGTTAAGCTAAACCACAAATTTAAGCCCAGTAACAACTTGATTTCAGCTTAACCTCACAACTCATCAAACAAGAACTGTCATGAGATTAGGTTAAAATCAAGTTGGACCTAACCTTAAACTACAGAACAACTTGAACCTAACTTAACTCCACAACTCATCAAACAAGAACTGTCATGGGTTTAAGTTAAATATCAAGTTGTAAGAAAAGAACTCAACATTTTTGAATGTAGAGAAGACTGTAGACTCGACCTTCTTCAAGATTGCCCAATGTGGAGGAACAGAATACCAATCATCTTCATCTCACCAAATGCCTTCCAGTAACCTTACATATAACCCATCAGCCCGCAGCATACACATGAGATGATAACACCCAACAGAGAATGTAGAGTAGACTGACGACTCGACCTTCTTCAGTCTTAAGTATAACACCAAAGTAACAAGTTGAACCACTGATCATCTATAGTATGTATCCATCCTTGGATATTAAGCCCTGATCACGTGAACCTGTTGTGCATCCTTGATGTACACATTCTCTCTCCCCTGATGGTTACGATTAATCAGCCCATGACGTAACAGTGAAACGTTAATACCAAGGTAACAAGTTCAACCACTGATCATCTCTGCGGTTATCAACACCGGAATAAATGATTAAGCCCGATCACGTGAACCTGTTGTGCGTCCTTGGTGTACACATTTCTCTCCCCCATGATGGTTACGATTAATCGGAATCATCATCATGATGTGTACATGCAGCGTAATGACGTGTACATGAAGCATTGACTAGAAACCCTTTGATACTGATTGTATCAGCCCGTGAGACGATGTCGATTATCATTCCATGACCATGTTCTTCAACACCTTGATAGACGGAGGAAGATGTAGTGTTGGAGAACCATGGTTTGCACGACTCCTGAACTGACGTATTCAGGAGTCGTATGACCATTTCTCAATCATCAATCAACATGTAGATTAATATTCACCCTTTCCCCCCGCCCCTCAAAAATTGCATATGCCTGCCAACTGTAATTTTTGATGATTGAACGAGTGAATATGAATACCATCAACGGTAAGTAGCTCCACTTGACGGTTCTTGAAGACTGACATGTTGTTTATTCACCCTTTCCCCCCCTCAAAAATTGCATATGCCTGTCAACTGCAATTTTTGGTTGAATAAGTGAATAAGAATATACTCCAATGTGCGCCGATCCACTTGAAGACTGAATAAGCACGGAAAGAGCATGAAACTTGTTGATGAGAATGGCCATAAATAAGAAGATTCCTCTTCTTTTGAAGATAAAGTGCACTCAAGCGTACACTTTTCTTTTCTTTGAAGAACGAGGCCTGAACTGATATGTACAGACATCATCACTCTCTCTTTACTACTTCTCTCATCTAACTCGTTACCAACCCCATTATCATTCTGTCGGCTTGATGTCGTGACCACTGATGGAGAAAAACCCAATATGATGAACTTGAGACTGAAGTAACATAACCCGAACTTGTGACTTAAACTTGTACTAATGCGTGACAAAGAGCGGTGTAGAGACTTCGTGCAACATCGAATCCCTTAGTACTCTATACTCTTCAACCAACCAACCATCAAGTATAAGACGTACATCACCTCTTGGATATCCACAACTTCGTGTGACACTGAGCACTACAACGTGACTCCTTAAAGTGATAGTTATTTTGCAATAGAGAGAAAGAAAAAAAATAACTAGATATCCAAGTCCTCGTCATTGTAAATGTTGAAAGCTCGAACAAGGATCTCGAAGAATCTTCATCCAACCTCCCCGATATCTTCAGATACTAAGTACACGCACCCCTGAAATTTCACTTCAGCCTCAAATAAATAATAATGAATTAACGCCGTAGTCACATCTTGTCGATTAAATGCCCCGATCTAGCCATTTATGATATATCGACTGAACTTTGATAATGGTTTTAACCCGATCATGGTTAAGAGCGCATAGTCCATCATCACGGGATTTTACAAATCTATGATTTAAACCGAGAAATAAGTTCTTTCGCGGGATTTTACAAAACCAAGAAGAAACCGTGAGGCAGTAACAGATTGAATGTGGCATGACTGATTTGATTTTGGTGAACATCAGTTTGGGTTAAGAATATCTTGTGAGAATTACAGATCACATCACAACTTTTAAAACCTTTGGCCAACTAACCAACCTTGTACACAGATTAGTGACCACTTGATGAAGGAAACTCGATATACCAATACTGAAAACTGAAGTAGAAATCCCCAAATTTGTTACTTAAGCTTGCACTAATGTTGGAAGAACGGTGTAGAGAATTAATGCTCCAAGCAAATCTCTATGTACTCAATACCCAACCAAGGTATGAGACATTAACACCTCTTGCGATTATCGACAACGTCAACGACGTGTGACACTGAGTACTCCAACGGAACTCTTAAGTGATAGTTACCCCGACTGCTGGTAACTAGATAACCTAAGTCTTCAACTTAAATTTTAAGCACGAGCAAGTTATCATTGAAGGTCATGCATCCAACCAACCCCGACTTCAAGATAAAATAAGTAGACGCCTTCGTGAAATTCAGCTTCAATCTCAAATGAGGAATACCAAATGAACTTCGTGATCATCTTGTGCGGTTGAATAGTCAAAGGGAGAAGAAACATGCGCTAATTCTTAGCAGAGCCCATGACTCATAGTCAGTCCTATCAAACATAGCTGTCTGACCCAGCTGCTTGGATGATATCAGGTGCAGTGCATGGAATAGATGTCTTACTGTGTACAGGATTTTACAGTTCTTGAGATTTAACCAAGAAATAAACTCAAGAACAAACTGCACAACAGTAAGTATCAAACTGCTGAAATCTTAGGCAATTTGCTAAGACCCAAACCACTGAAACTGGAGCCGCTAATATTCAAACTGCTGGAGACTGGACCACTGAATCCTGAATCGATACGATCTGACCCGCTGTAACCGGAACTGCTAAGATTCAAACCGCTGGAGACTGAACCGATACGATCTGACCCGCTGTAACCGGAACCGCTAAAATTCACATCGCTGGAGACGGAACTGCTAGGAAACACGCGCTAATTCTCCCCCTCAAAAAGAGCATGAAATGACCTTTTTGCCAAAGCTGAGAATCCGTGATGATTGTGAATTTGTCAGGCACAATACATGGAAAGAGACAAATAAAACAACTGCAGCAAAGATGGTGATTAAGACTCTCTTGTAGTAACCCCTCGTTTGTCTCCTCATCAATGGTTTAGCATATTAAAAATTCCCTGAAGCTCATAAAATGCCAAAACCGCTTGATGACATATGTTTAACTATAGAATGTGTAACAGGTTAAAACACGTCTCTGAACAAACCACCTCCCGTCTTTAAGTCTGACCACCTCTTGAGAAGATCTTGTACTACAATCCCATTAGAAGCTTGAGAAACAACAATCTCTTGATGAAGCCTGATAAAGGACAAGTTCGCGACTTATACTTGCACTAAATTTGTGATTTAGAACCTATATTGAGCACAAAAACGTAACTCCTTTAAATATAGGTAGTGATATATACCCAGCCTTCCATCCTTTATTGTATATATTCACTTCTTGAACTTCCAAGACTAATCACCATAAATACGCTCTAGCAAGGGTCATCAAACATCGGCCATCCATCCACTCCGAGATGTTTGTGACACTAAGTACACCAACCCGTGAATTAACAAACCAACCAAGTCACCATAATTTCCCAATTCCTGCCGATCTCGAAGCATAAACTTATCCCAAAAAATTGGTCAAACCCCGTAAGTTTTATTATGTCTAAATCCAAGTCCCGCCTACTTGTCCAATATTAATTTCAAAGGATTTTACAGCTCTTGAGATTTAAACCGAGAAATCAGATCTTTCGCGGGATTTTCTAAAATCAACAAGAGAAACCGTGAAATCAACACGGACAACTAAGAGTGAGTAGCAATACTAATCTTCAAAATTCAAGTCAAAGAAGTCAAATTTCAATTTGATCAAATTGCAACAAGTCAAGTTACAGTTTGTCAAATTGCAACATGTCAAATTGCAATCAACCAAATTGTAATAAGTCAAATCGCAAGAGTTAACTCACAACGTCAAATTGCAACTGGTACCATTACAATCAGTCAAGTCGCAACAAGTCAAATAGCAAGTTGTCAATTTGTAATTAATCAAATAGCAATTTGTCAACCGTAACTCAAGTTGCAAAGATCAAATTGCAGGCTCACTCAAATAGCAACCCACGAATATACAAAAATCGCAGGCACCATAGGACACTGCTGCCTAATTCACAACACTAGAATCACATTGACATTCATATTCCCAAATAACCAGCCGTGAAGTGTATATCCTCGTGAGAATAATGATCGAAATACCATTCCAATTGCTGATTCTTGAATCATTCAACCCAAGTGAAAGTAATTTCAAATCGTCCTTGTGACCCTAATCTGCCCCAAAAAAAAACAATTCGAGTAGCAATTTAACCCAACATATCATTTAATAAGTGGTAGGATTCGGCCCAACATCCAAGTTACATTCCTGTCCACCAATTTGGCCTAACTCCAATCAGTAAGCCCAATCCCTTCCAAACTATCCCTATTACCCTAATATTTCGGGTATTTATAAGCCACTTAACTTAATCCAACCCTAATTATCACCTCAAACAATCCGCCCCCCTCCTCAATATTTCACACAGCCACACCACACAAACCCTAATCCCAATCTTAAACTTCATCCGCCCCCATCTCCCAAATCACATGCCAATCTCATCTCATCCATCTCAATTAACGCAGCACCAAATCACCTGTTTAATAAACCCACCTCTGGACCTTCATCTTGTAGATACATCGCACCAAAAGAGATGATCTATACTTCATGGTCTTTTCAAAATCAAGGTTCACGGTAGGTATTTCATTGTTGTTTAGTGATTTTTCATTTTGCTATAACCGAACAAAAGGCAAATGGAGGTTATTTAGCCTTCGTTTGTCCTTGCAGTTGTTCGAATATTTAAAGTAAGGAAGCTTAGTCTTCATAATGATCGATGGTTCTTGTGTTTTCTTGTAACCGAATCAAAAGGAAGATTAAAACATTTTATTGTTTTGATTTTTCTTTTAATTGTTCGGATATTAATGAAGTATAATCTTCAAAAATTAGATCGATGATGATTGTTTATTTCTTTCGTGTGTTTGACTTTTGAGAAGTCATGATGGTCCTTTGTATATCACGAAAAAGAAAGAAATAATGAGCTGAGATCTTTTGTTCTAATTTGAGTTTAGTGTTGGAGTCGAGGAGTAGTTTGTTTGTGGTTTTGGTTGACTGTTGTTAGGTTGGTGATGGAGATGGGATTAGGACTGAGTTAGTTGGTTGTGATGTTGGTTGGCAGTTGGTTTTAGATTGTTGACTGATCGAAGTAGTTGTTGTTGTAGTTTGTTGTTGTTGACTGACATGTTGGTTCTTGAACTGAGGTCAATGAGTCTGTGTTGGTATTAAGGTTTGTAGGTCGACTGGTCTCTTCTCCATCTTAATGCTTTATCTCTTGAGTCATAGACAAATCGCTACTTTCTTAGAAATTTTGGCAGCATGCCGTTTAGTATCCTTAATTATTGACACAAATCGCCACTTTTGTGAGATACAAATCGCCTCTTTTCTAAGAACACAAAACGCCACAGACAAATAGCCACAGACAAATCGCCACAGACAAATCGCCAAAGACAAATCGCCACAGACAAATTGCCACAGACAAATCGCCAAAGACAAATAGCCATAGACAAATCGCCAAAGACAAATCGCTAGTACCACAAAACGCCAGTCTGTCACTATAATAATAGTACAACTGTCCCTTTCACAGATTTGGCATTATGCTCGGTTTTGGCTAAAAACCAAACTTCAAACTCAGTTTGGACAAAACGCCACCAAGAAGCTACACAAATCGCTACTTAGAACACATGTTCGAATCAGTCCAAAAATTTATATAAGTGTAAAACTCAAGTGTTGACCAAAGAATATGAATCCACAAAAATACCAGCCAACTGGACTTGTTAACAAACTTGATATACGAACAGGTAGCAAGAAACTTGATAGAAATCCTCACACAACAAGAATAAGAAATAATATAGCTACTTCTTGTCTTGTGAATTCGAGCCAAACAAACAGAACTAACAACCAAGAATGATATATTCAACAGCCAAATCTTTAAAGCCCAAGAATGAACATGTAAATTATAAAGCCCAAAGCACAACGAACATGTAAACTCATAGATCTGAGAATGATATTTCGAACCAAAACCAACAAAAAAAAAGAAACGTACCAACAGAAACAAAGACAAGAAACTTAGACATCACGAATCCAAGCACAATCAATCGGACCTAACCATGGCTCTTGATACCAATTGTAAGATATAACCTTCTTGATTGTGTGGATCTATTCGGGTGGTCTTGGTTCATGGAAGATTAGATCCATGGTTTTGAGTTAGTGAGATGTTAGAGAGAAGGTAGAGAGATGGAAGGGAAAACTTGATCTATTAGAAAATTGTGACAAGAGTTCCACCCTTCCCAAGTGTGGGAAGGGTTTATATACTTACTAATATTTGTGCCCTAGTGGGCTGTGGAGTGAGCTGACAGTGGGGAAAGCCCCGACCCACTCCACAAATATAAATACGACTAATACTATTAATACTAATACTAATATTACTAAGCTAATATAAATAAGCCTACGAGCTATGTAAATGCTAAATAGATACTCGGGGTGATCGAGCCTTCATCTGAATATTTTTATTCCTAACATACCCCATATAACATCTCTTCATTACAACTACTGCATCACATCATTACCATAACTGCATCAAGCATATATACACAAACAGATACTTTTCGACACGTAACCTAATCTAGCATTATATAGCTCAAACAAGTAAATATTCCTTCAAATTACTCATACACGTATGGAAACACATAGATCATAATACATGAAAGCGTGAGCCTTAAGACCGGAAAAGAAACTATAAGTAAGTATGATTAAGGAACAGGTTCTTACTAGGTAAAACCGAGTTCTCAATCCTCATTACAAGGAAGGAGTCTTCCCCAATTGGAGAATCAAAAGGCTCCCACTAGGTTTTCGAGCTAGGTACCTAATGGACCACATACATCATAATACATGACAACGTGAGCCTTAAGACTGGAAAAGAACCTCCCCTTTAATCGCAACTTTAAACTAAATTCAAGTTAAATTAAACTTCCCAAATACTTTAAAACTACTGCATCATGCATTCAAACATACATAAACTACTACATCAAGCATATATACATCATTACCACAACTGCATGAAGCATATATACACAAACTACTGCATCTCTTCATTACAACTACTGCATCACATCATTACCACAACTGCATCAAGCATATATACACAAACAGACACTTTTCGACACCTAAAACACTCTACACGAAACCTAATCTAGCATTATATAGCTCAAACAAGTAAATATTCCTTCAAATTACTCATACACACATGGAAACACATACATCATAATAAATGACAGCATGAGCGTTAAGACTGGAAAAGAAACAAGAGTATAAATAAGTATAATTAAGGAACAGGTATAGATAAAAATGGAAACACATACACCGAGTTCTCAATCCTCATTACAAGTAAACACATACATCACGCATGATGCAGTAGTTGGCCTTCAGACCCAAAAAAGAAGATGAAGGCAACTGAATCTTTTTATGCTTTTGATACTTTATTACATCAACATGAACAGATACATGTGATCTAGATTCAGTTGCTTTCATCTTCTTTTTGTAACTGATAGGTTCTTCATCAACAATATACGCTTTTTTACTCTTCACTCCAATTGATTTTTTTCTTTTAGACGCACTATTACTTAAAATATCTTGTTCTACTTCTATTGGTTCTTCGTCATTCCTACCTACTCAATCAATACATTAAACCAATTGCGTCATCAAATCAAATTCTTAAGATAATTTTAGTAATAGTGCGTCAAAAAGAAAAAAATCATTCATATAAACTTCTTTACAACTGCATTCAAAACACAATGCGCACTACCTAATCGAACAATACTTGCCACAAAACATAACCTACTGCATTACTTTTTTACAACTCCTGCATCAATCATTCAAATACACTCACAGAAACTTTTCAACAACTAAAACACATTGCATGTTACCTAATCAGAAAATATTTACCACAATACATAAGCTACAGCATCACATCATAACAACAACTGCATCAAGCATATATACTCAAACAGACACTTTTCAACACCTAAAACACTCTACACCTAACCTAATCTAGCATTATATAGCTCAAACAAGTAAATATTGCATCAAATTACTCATACACCCATAGAAACATAAACATCATAATACATGACAGCGAAAGCCTTAAGACCGGAAAAGAAATGTAACACCCCCAAAATCATAATATTGCGAAAGCATACACTTTGGGTGCTACTGGATTAATAATCACAACATAAGATATAGCGAGCGGATTAGAAATCCGTTTTAAAATATTTTACATAAGTCAAGTTATGTAGCAATACATAAAGACCATTTCAGATGAAAATAAAGCCCATTTAAATTAAAGAGGTCCAATTGTCAGAGTAAACGCATTAAAAATATTTCCATCATTCATTGTGACCGACGCCATGCTCTGCACCCGGCTAAACGCATATCAGTTTCCTAAGAAAAACATGCTAAAAGTCAGCTAACGCTGGTGAGTTCATAGGTTTAAATAAATAGCACATATGGACCAATAGCAATATCTCAAAAACAATTCAGCAGATACACACTATCCGTTATGCAAACACTAAGCCTCATCCTACCGATCTATGACATGCAGCACGACTAGCGTTAGCAAATAAATAAGGGTGCCCGCGAGTGTTAATCCCCAGACACTCGGACTATTATTCGATTTGGTATACGTTCGCCTTGGCTATGCCGAGCCAACCGAACGGGGACGTCACTCCCAATAGATCTATTTATATCAAACGGCTTCCTAGACATGAATTAATGGCAGATGATAGTGGGCACAAAATGGGATTCAGCAAACTTAGGTTTCTGCATACTAGTGTGATCTCAAAAGCAAATTCATTTCTGGTCCATGAAAACAGTTTTGCATGTTTCTCACCCCAAGCTTATAAAGCAAAAATCGTATAAAATATGGGGCTATAAACTCACCTTTCAAATACAGCAATTCAGCTAATCAATCAAAATAATGCAACCGCGCCGACCAACACCTAAATCAGTACGGTAAGTCTTAGCAAAACGTTCGTGTCTCATGTGTCTTTATTTTTTTGAAAAGTTTTACGTTTGGCCAGTGCTCGTGTATTTCTTGCTTGCTATGTGGTAAAATATATTTCGAAATGATTTATTATTGTAACTCTTAGTGGTGGCTCATGGTGAAAGTGCATGGTGGGAATACGTAACGGAACATCCGTGCTAGTATTCGCGGCTTAAATGCGCAAGTGTTATATATATGTATTATATATATATATATATATATATATATATATATATATATATATATATATATATATATATATATATATATATATATATATATATATATACACATATACTCATACATTTATGTATATATATTTATTAAGTTTATTACCTATGTATTTAATTTACTTAAGATCAAAATTAATTAAATAAGCTTTTGGAAAATAATTATTATAACAGAGTTAGTGAAGAATTATTATATTAAAATATCGTTTATTATTTCTAATGCAACCTTTATTATAAGAAAAATAAGTATTGTTAAGTAATTCCATAAAGTTTACTTAAGTTAAGTGTTTTCACAAAAATATTCTAAGTGTTGTATTTTTAGAAAATTTGGGCATGACCCATTTGTTTATACAACGTTTCCATTTATCTCAAGTGTTGCAAATTCTCCTCAAATATTTCACTAACTAGTTATAAGTGCAATAATACTTTTGTGATATATATATATATATATATATATATATATATATATATATATATATATATATATATATATATATATATATATATATATATATCAAGTGTCGTGAATATTCTCCTTGTTATATTATTCGTTATCTTTACTTTTAAGTATTAACGCTAGATTTCGACATAAAGTCAACATTTTGTTAAAAAGTCAATCTCAATATCAATTTAGTAAAAATGTCAATTTTTACCCTTTCGGAGACTAAGCGTCTCAAAACAAGTCCAAAATAGTTATCGTTATATTTATGGTTTCGTTAAACATTAATAACCACGGCGAGTCGGAAAATATTCCAAAAATCAATTTCATCATTTTTATTTGTTAATTGGGCCGAAATTCTCAAATAAGCCCAATAACCAATTTTAGTCCAAAACACATTTTTAGTTATAACGTATATATCGACGCGTTACTAAAAATCATTTTACTCGCTCAATAGGTCCGTTTGGTCAAAAAGTCAAAACTCCATATTTCTTCATGGGCTTCGGCCCAACAGTAAAACCATGGGCTTTTTGGCCCAAAAATTAGTTTGGCCCAATTTGTTAATACTTGGTACTTATTAGATATTTCTAGTTACCAAATAAACTTTATACTTATCAAATAAGCTCTAATAAATAAGCTACTTAGTCAAATAATTCAAGTTGACTATTTTATGGTCTATTCGACCCATAATACTTGTGGTAACTTATTTTCACCTTTTCACTAGTTATTTTCAATAACTTAAGGCTTATTTTCAATCCATTCCAAATAAACACTCAATTATATTTTTCCACCATTTCACCACTTGAGCCAAAATTTTATGTTTTTCAAAACCCCAATAATCTTTTATTTATTTACATGGCCGAACCATATATATCTCTCAAAAATCAATATAGTGCTTAAATTAGTGTAAAAACCATAACTAATGTTTGTATCATCAAACTAGCACCATATGTAACAAGATTTACCACACAAGCAAGAAATCTACAAACTAACTCATAATCATTCAAAAATGTCGAGCACTATGCATTAAAGATCAAACCCTAGCTTTTTCCATATTATCAAAACATACACATTTAACACTTTTAAACATCATTATACACCAAATGAACAAGAGATTAACAAATTTAGAAAAGTTTTATGAATCCTTACAATCCTTTGAAGTTTAACGTGGCTAGGAGGTACCAAAAACACCCAAAGCTTCACCAAATTTACCCAAAACAAGCTCCAAATAACCCAAAAACCTTAAATATCAATCTTGATGTTCTTGAAGTTTAGAGAAATTTTTTGGATGATGATAATATGTGTGTGTCGTGTATGGTGATGATGGTGGTATAATGGTTCTAATCTAAGTAAGCATTTAAGATAAGAATGGAAAATCCTAAAAGTGTTGCACCATATATAGTAAAAATGAGATTACATTTAGATTAGATGTGAATTTTTGTCCCATGTGGTGGAGTAACTATCATGGCCGGTCATAGGCTTATTTAGGGGAGGGCAAAATTATTTTTACTCCGCGTTGGTGTATCGTGTGTCGGTTTGAGCTTAAATGTTACCGTAAAGTCCCGGTTTGATGTTTTTGGACAGGATTACGTAAAATAAAGTTTTTAACCATGTTTTTTGTCAGAAATATAATAAAATGTCATTACTGACTCAAAAACATATTTATTTGACTATTACCATATGTACTGTGTTGTCGGTACGCGCGTGCGGTTGTTTTTCAGAAAAATGCGAGAAAGCTCTCAGTTAATTACAAGACTTGTCAGTAACTATCAGAAATGTGATAATTTAACTTTACTGAAAAAAATATACTTTTTCTGCAGTGACTGTAAGCTATACTATGCTAAATGGCTCCCAAAAATGCTCAAAAATACTCAGAAACATGCAAATGCGCATAGAAATGCTTGGCTTAAAAATAATTAATACTCATATAATATTAATTAACAACGTGAAAATTACCATTTGTCACAAGAAACAAGTGTATAAATAAGTATGTTTAAGGAACAGGTTCGTACTAGGTGAACCGAGTTCTCAATCCTCATTACAAGGAAGGAGTCTTCCCCAATTGGAGAATCAAAAGGCTCCCACTAGGTTTTCGAGCTAGGTACCTAATGGACCACATACATCATAATAAATGACAGCGTGAGCCTTAAGACTGGAAAAGAACCTCCCCTTTAAATGCAACTTTAAACTAAATTCAAGGTAAATTAAACTTTCCAAATACTTTATCATATCTATACACTAACTGTTAGTGGAAAATTAAAGTTCACAAAATTTTGCAAAAGAATTTACAAGATTGGGTGTACCGCCGATGCACTAAGTCTTCGCAAGATCACAAGCTTTCAAAACAGTTTCCCATGTAGTTTAAACCTGATCGGGAGTACAGACTACCTCCTCCGTGTCTTAATCACAAGCAGGATGAATAATCTGAGGCCCGATATCTAAGCCCAATTCTACAGGGTTAAGTAAACCGACCATCTATGGTTCAAGGATGCCCGGATCTACCCCTTGATCCGTTTCCCCCCAAAGATTCCCATAGAATATCCGATTACCACCATGGTGATACAACACTTGGATCGATTGCAAAGTCAAAAACAAAGGTTTCCAACGCTCGCACTTGAAAATTGTTTTGTAAAATTGTATTAAGTTTGATTTTCCAATAACACATTTTTTCCATCAACTGAATCATTCCTATACATATGACATATACACACACAATTTTTTCCATCAACTGAATGACATTGTAAATTTCACAACCAGTAAAAAATTAAAAAACACAATGTCACTGATCATTTTTGACATTTAAAACACTAAACGCTATACCTAAAATACACTTAAATGTCACATACAAGACCCTGCTGCGTCACTGCATAATACTTAAGCTACTGCATCACATCATTACCGCAATTGCATCAAGCATATATACACACACAGACACTTTTCGACACCTAATCTAGTTTTATATTGCTTAAAATAGTAAATATTGCATAGACACTTTTTGACACCTAAAACAAAACATAATCATATACTGAAAAACATGATCTAGTGCATTAGTTCTTTTTATCTACTGCATTTCAAAATCTAAATACACTCAAAGAAACGTTTCGATATTTAAAACTCACTCCATGTTACCTAATCAAAAAATTAACAAAATCTAAATACACTCACAGAAACATATACTCTTCGACATCTAAAACGCTCTCCGCGTAATCTACTGCATCACATCATTATCACAACATATACTCTTCATCACATCATTATCATATCATAAGCTATATACACACATATACTCTTCGACAGCTAAAACACATCACATCATTATCACAACTGCATCACATAAGCTACTGCATTACATCATTATCACAACTGCATCACATCATTATCACAACTGCATCAAGCATATATACACACACATATACTCTTCAACATCTAAAACGCTCTCCGCGTAATCTAATACAGTCATATTCTTCGGTTTTGTTGTATCAACTTTATACATCACTTATTACAACTATTGCATCACATAAGCTACTGCATTACATCACATAAGCTACTGCATTACATCACAATTGCATCACATAAGCTACTGCATTACATCACTACGCGCAAAGAAACTTTTCAAATACATTGAGAGAAACTTTTCTACCTCTAAAACACACTGCATGTTATCTAAAAAAAAATATTTGCCACAATACATAAGCTACTGCATCACATCATTACCACAACTGCATCAAGCATATATACATACACAGACACTTTTCGACACCTAAAACGCTCTCCGCGTAACCTAATATAGAATTATATTGCTCAAACTAGTAAATATTGCATCACATTATTACCACAACTGCATCAAGTACACATCACACGCATAGACACTTTTTGACACCTAAAACAAAACATAATCAATCATCATATACTGAAAAACACGATCTAGTGCATTAGTTCTTTTTATCTACTGCATTTATCATTCAAAAACACATTTCAAAATCTAAATACACTCACAGATACGTTTCGACATCTACTGCATCACATCATTAAAAATTTATTCTAGATTATTTATCACAACTTCATCAAGCGTAACCTAATCTAGAAAATATTGCATCAAATTATTTATACAATTATATTTTACACTTACGAGGAGGTTTAATTTTGATCGTAACCATCGCTTAATCGTGTGATTTTATTGTGTGAGTTTAATCGTGTGATTTTAGTGTGTGAGTTTAAACAGATCTAGGGTTTGTGATTTTAGTGTGTGAGTTTAATCGTGTGATTTTATTGTGTGAGTTTAATCGTGTGTTGGACCATTCATTGTTGAATAGTCCACCCATAAAAAGAATAGTGTTATGATCAACCTCAAATAATCGTGTGTTGGGCCATTGTTGTATAGTCCATCCTCAAATAATCCTACTAACTTTATAAAATTTGAATAAGCATTAAATTTAAATTTAATGCATTTAATTTGTTCAAGGTAATGCACTAAATTTAACATTGTGATTGAACAAGTAGATAACATTACGATGTTTAAATACAAACATCCTAATTTGAATAAGTATAGGTAGTCTAGACCGCGGACATCACCGTCGTCAAGACATAAAAAGTGACATGTCGAAATAAGTGATGAGATATTGACATAGTTCACTGTTGTATAGCACATAACCTGCATGTTTTAAGTTATTTGGTTAGATATCTACAAAACTATTAAAGAAAAAACTTGATGATTTAATAAAAAACATGACAAAGAAACGAAAAACCTGATGAGCTTTTACAAGCAGTTGAGAAGATACGAAATGAGAAGATGAACCAGTGCTTTAATAAGGAACGTTGGAAGTAATTTAATACATGTCAAAAAGGAGCGTTGAATTTTTTTAATGAAGTGCAAAGGTGGTAGGCTGAGCTTTGTCCATCTTCAATGCTGTTTCATTTAAACTTCCAAATTACTCTAAAAAAGTGTTCCGTGGAAAATTCAAATTTGCTTTAAGTTATTATTAATGCTTTTTCTAAAAAAACAAATACTAATATCCAAAATTTGTATACTTTGACCATATTCAATAGTGTTTCAATTCATTAATTTATCCATAGTAGTTTTGTAAAGTTTCATTAGGTTTCATTACGACATGGTACCAGATTACATAACAATTTAACGTCATACACTATTCACTTGTTTTACAACTACTGCATTAAGCATTCAAAGTTTTTGACCCTTAAACAAATTATATTTCATTACGACAGGTTATGGAGGATAGATAAATTATATTTCAAAAGATAATCTGTTAAATATCTACTGCATCACTATATAATATAAAACCACATCAACCTGAACAGTTGTATCAGATTACATTACCATTTAAATGTCATACATATTTTACCATAATCCAAAGTTAAACCAGAAAAAAAAAAGTTAAAGACATATATGATCCATAACCAGGTAACACTCCTGTGACAATTATCTAAAACACTAATCAGATTTTCTCTCATCCCAAGAAACATTTCTTAATCCAAATAATCACAACATCTTGCTTATCCTCCTTCCTTCCTGGACATCTGTTTGGATAATGGAAAAAAGCTCAGATTAATGTGTTAAACTTAAACACATGTAAATGGTATTAGTTGGCAAATAGGACAAGGATAAATAGTGTACCTTCAACAATGAATTCAAGTCACTGAAGTATAACAAAACATTCCCATCACTTCTTCTCCTTCCTAGCTCTAGTCACTTTCTTCACTCTCACAGTCTTTGAATTCAAAGCCTTCTTCACGGGTGTCTTCTTTGCTTTAGATGCCTTCTTCCCAGGTGTAGACCTTACCAATGTCCTTGCAACCTTAGCACGCTTTGTTGGACTTCTCAGCAATAGCTTTCGGCTTAGCCACAGGCTTGAGAACAGTGTTTGCCTTGGCAGGAGGTTTGGCTTTCACAGCTGTTTTAGCTTTCACAACCGCCTTGGCAGCAGGTACTTTGTTTGCTGCAGTCGTCGCCTTTGGCTTAGCAGCATCTTTCTTCTTTGTTTTAGCAGGAGCAGCAGCTGATGCACACTTGGAAGCAAGTAGTTTGTAAGACGCCTTAACCTTAACCAACTTACCACCAGCATTTAACTTCTTCAAGTGAGTCAACAAAACTTTCTTAAAATTTGCTGGAAGATTTTTTTGCTTCTCTTTGATAAACTTTGTAATTGCATACTGACTAGATCCAGTCTTCTCTTTCAATGACATAATCGCCTCCTTAATCATCTATAATCACAATTTTTAACTCAATTATTACATCTATTAATACCAATAGAATCGCAAACTAACATCTATACATCCTTCAAATAGATCTAACAGCATTATAACAATAATATTACAAATTAACACAACCAGTTAAAAATTAACACAACCAGTTAACATAACAGATAGATTAACTAAATTATCGCATTATAACATCATTTTAGACCAATTAAACAGATATTAACATAATTTACTAACAACAACACTTCAATTTAGCGTTATATCAATTAAAACATATATTTATTAAATCAGTTAGCATTATATCATCAATTCACATATACTTAACCGATATAAACACAGAATTATACCTCAAAGTAAGGTGGATGCAGAGCATGAGTCCTAGGCTTACTCTTGGTCACCTTTTTAGCTTTCTTCGCCTTTATAAAGATGATTTTGCATCTTGATTGAAGAAGAGATAGTGCTTTCAAAAATGAATTCAAGTCACTGAAGTATTGTTCATCTTCGGAAAAGGTACTCAGCACAAATTTAATATAAGTTTGGCACTCATCTTCTTGTTGAAGTAGTTTCTGAGATGTATACTGGAGAGAAAAGATTTATCATTGTACTTGATTTTTGCAATGGAAATGAAATACTACATAAACTAACGGATAATTAACATAAACACATATTAATCTTACCTTTGCAATATGACTTATGTATGTACACAAATCCAGTTCTAAAGTTAGAGATCGAGGCCGACAACACCAAAGCACAGCATCCACAAGAGCTATGTAAAATGATGATTCCCTTATAAAACTCAGGTGTCTCAGCTCAACATGTTCGATTTCATAAGGTGGGGTCTGGATCAGCTTTAACTCCTCTACATCTATGAGCCTCTGTCACGGATTATTTTATATCATTGTTTGGGAGCAAGTAAATACACATAAATTGCTGGTATAATAAATGAGTAAATTAATGAATACGAGAAGATACCCAACAAATAACCAACTCTAAAACTTTGAAAATGCCATTTTTTTCCAGAAATCGTCTCAGCTTCCGGAATGAAAGAATGTCAAAATCCTTGTCTGTGTGACATTTCATATATCCTTTCGCAAGGGATGAATGTTTCATTGACATAGCTACATCATTGTGTCTGAAGGTTACGTCATAATACTTTAACATAAATAAGTATGGTGCATTTAAATCAATTTCTTCCAGATCACAGTCCGATTGTAGTTCTAATCTCTTCAAAAAATTATGTGACAACTTCAGGTTGTTGACAGGAGATGAAAGATTTAAAAACACATTCTCGAGGAACGCGAAGTTAGATAAAAAGTCATTGGGACTTTTTAATGGAAACCCTCCATAACAAAATGTTGTTAGCTTTTTGCATGAAGCCATCATCATAGATGGTTCTTTATCTGTATCATTCTTCAAAGAAAAATAACTTAGATTTGGAGCATCAACATCTATTCTCTTAAGCCCAATGTTCGAGAAAATCGTAACTTTTTGAAGATTATAATGCCTATTAACACAAAATGCAGTGAAGCCATAGCAAAATCGGAGATAAATTTCTTCAAGTAGAGGGCAACCTTTGGAAAGACACTCAAATACACCTTCATCTATTGGGAGCTCTGTAAGTGAAAACAGCCTCAATGACTGTAACTTTACATCATTATCCATCAAGGACGAAGGCAACTCACACTTATGCAACGTTAAAGATGTTAACAAAGACGCAGATAAGAGTGTGTTAGGCAAACGAAACATTGGCAAATTCGTATCCAAAGATACAATTCTAATAACCAACACTTGCAAGCCTTTTTTGATAAGTGATTCAAGACATCGTCCAAAAAGTTCTATTTGTTCAAGATATAAATATTCTGCATAGATGTCAAGTGTGTGTGCACTGATGTTTTGTTTGCAGAATCTAGACACACATATTCAACATATCTATAAAACGTATCCATTTCTTGTGAAAAGAAGTTAGAACACGCCCCTAGATTGAAATACAAAAGGGGTAAAGAAGCGGTTAAAGCAAACCATTGCTTGGACAAAACACTCATTCGAATAAGTGATTCTGTATCCCTACGGAGATATGAAAATATGTGGTGAATAATAAAGTCCGGTAGCATTGAAATCCGGTCGGTTGTATCTATTCTTTTTTCCTCCATCTTCTTGCTTGCCTCTACTTAAAGTAAATAATGAGTCTAGTTAATAAGTAAAAAAAAAAGACTACATCTCAGTTCACATAGTCTAATTATTTTATAAGCTTATTATTTGCAAAAAACTACTGCATCATCAAATCAAATACATTACACAAATTGCACAAACATTACACAATCTACTGCATTATCTTATTCCTCAATTCACATATCTTCTGCATCTCAGTTAAATCTAAAAAAACATTACAAAAAATGCACAAACATTCAATCAAATTCATGATTCATTATTATTCACATATTAAAATCTATTGCATCACTTCATTAGAACTACTGTATAAATTTTAAATTTAATTATTTGCTTCAAAATAAATTTTACTACATCAATTAATAACACATACTGCATCACAAATCCAAAATTGCAAACAAAGACTTTTCGTAATGCTTATATGAAAAACTTTTTCAAGCAGTAAATAAAACATTAAAACGCATAGATAAACTATTTATGATTCAGTAATAATTTAAGGTTACAATATGAACTTACTAGGATGTTTAAATTTAATCTTAACCATCGTTTTTATGGTTTTAAAGTCTGTAAAGTCTATTTATAACGTTTTTCTAAAAGATTATTTTGTCACCATTGGGCTATTCATTGGGCCGTAAAAACATTGGGCCCATTGGGTGATGTTGTATATAGTTGAATCATAGATGAATACTTAATGTAACCAAAATGGCTTCTATTTAAGTTTCAATGCATACCATTTCCACTGATTCATTAAATACCTATTACAAATGTTTCAAACATTGATGAAGCCCGTAATGGAATGCAGGAGAAGGAACGCCATTCAAGATGTTTGGTAGTTTGTTGTGGTTATGATCATGTTTTGTTGTTACTGATGATCCTGTTGTTAATCATCATTAATGAATGAAAAGTAGCAGACTTTCTTATGATGCAGTAAATTATTTTAGAATTTTTGGTTTGGTTTGTATGTACTAGACTTTCTTATGATAAGTTAATTATTTGTTTTGCTAGAAACATCAGAGCTCAAACCAGTGTAATATAGAGATGAATAAAATTGAATGTATGTGTTTGAATGAGAAATTGGAATGGATGCAGTAGCATAATTATGTGATGTATTATCATAATTAAGTGATGCAGTAGAGTAACTTTATACTTTTTCCGCTATTTCCATAATTTTAGTTTCTGAAATTGTTCGAACGTTGTCAATAGCATCCAATGGTTTTTTCCGAACAATTGCATATATTTCGTCACCGCCACACCAAACTACCATCTCCATGCCATAACCGCCGCGAATCACCACAAACCACCACCACAACCACCTATATTTCGTCCTTGTGAACCCGAATAGGAGGCGCACGCACCCTCTCTTTCGTTTATCACGCGCCGCTGCTCTCACCTCCCTCCTTCTTGTCTCTTTCATACGGTAAGCCATAAATCTACGACAGATTGAAATTTCATCTAATACTTCTGGAAATTGCCATTGATAAGAATTTTTCAGCTCATGTAAATTTACCAATAGAATTTTCAACTGATTCTTCACAGATTGAAATTTTACTGCATCACAAACTATAATATACTGCATCACAAGGTATAATACACTAAACATAATAACAAGAATACAGCTTGAACAAACAATAACAGAATGCCAGATAAAAATACATAGAAGTAAAAGTTTTAAACATTCATTGATTATTCATCATTAATCATTCGATGATCAAAAGACATATAAGTAAAAGTTTTAAACATCCTACACAATAAAAGCCTGATACTGAGGCATCATCTTAACTCGTTCAGTATTTTTTTCTAGCAAATCCTGATTATCATTTACATTGTCTATAATTGATCGGTCCCAAACGGTCAACTAATATTGACCAAGTAAATGGTCAACAAGAGTCAAACAACTTAAGGACACAATAACCAAGGAGTATAGAGTATCCCTGAGTCGTTAAATCCCAACGAGGTGTGAAATCTGTAATAGAACGAATATGAGATCGGGTGAATATTGAACAGGAAAGGGTTTTGATTGATTTATACTAAGGAATATAAAAGGAAATAGCTTAAATGAGCTATAATAACCTAAAACTTATTTTTTTTTTTAGTTTTTTTTTTCTTTTTGCTAACTATTATTTAGCTATATTTAAGCAACTTTAAAACTGGAAATTATTTTTAAAACTTATTAATAAGCTAAAATTAAGCAGCTTATACCAACAGTTTAGTTATAAGTTTTTTTGAAAACTAGGATTTTGTGATTTAAGCTAAAAGCTAGGAAATAAGCTATGAGGTAAAAGAAAAGGCTGAATGGGACTTAATAAACAATAGATAAGCTAAGGGATACATAAAAAGCTATGGCTTATAGCTGAAAAGCTCTAAATAAGCCAAACCCTCCCTGAGTCTGCTGATGCAGGCTCTGCACAGGGCAGAAATGTGCCTTTTTCAAGCTACGAAAAACCTGCTTAGAAAAATTCTAAAAAATAAACTAAAAATATGACTAAGTACACAAGCTGGCCAACTCTATGCGTGCCAAATTTTAGCTTATAAATACTTAAGATGAAGAAATGAAAAATAAAAGAAAATTGGCTGAAAATGGAAAATACGAAAAATTTAAGGCTGCTATGATTCTAGGCAGAAAAGCCCTTTTTGTAGGCTTATTTTGAGGGCTTAAAAAAATATAAAAAATAAACTAAAAATACTAGGGTGTAGATGAGCTGGGTGAGCTTATTAGTTCCAAAGATTAGCTTATGAGGGCTTGTTATGAGTAAACTAAAATTCACCAAAGATCTAGAAAAAACCTGAAAAACTGCATATGGCAGACTGATGTGGTGTGTAGACTTGTGTGCAGAAGGCACAAAGGTGTTGGGCTATTGGATATCACTAAATGGACTAAGGTGAACTCAGAGAAGCCAAGTTTAGGGTCAGAATAAGCTTGTGTCAGATTATAGCTTATTTGATCTCCATGAGGGCTGAAATTGACACAGACAATGCAAAAGGGCTATATCTAGCTATATAACTTAAAAAATCTTAGAAGCAGCTTATAAGGACTGAATTAAGCTGGATCAAAATTGGGCAAATGGTCAATGTACAGTAATGCCTAGTTTTTACCCGTTTGACTATAAGAACCAAACAGCCCTTTATAATCACTTATACTTGATTTTCAAAACAACTAGTGGACTTAGACCTTATTATTGATTCTAAACCTTATATTATCATATCATAAGACCAAATAAGCATAAAACATCAACAATACTAGCATGAAACTCATAAAGTACCAATATGCTATATTAACTGTAAAATGGAAATTTTAAGCAACTACAAATTCAAAAGAACAAGTAAACTGTTTTAATCAATAATTCTACTTAACTATAACACAGAAACATAAAAACTCAAGGATTCAGGCAATAAACTACTTATACAGTAAAATGCAAAAGTTGAGTAAAAAGCTTACAAGAGACTATCCAGCTAAAAACCAAGAACAAGGACCAAGAAACAACTCCTATAGGCTTACCACTAAGCCACTAAACCCAAGGCAATCCAGAATTCACCTTGCTCCAAGCTTGATTCATGATTTCCACTGATTTTTATATTTTTGAGTATTATGATTAACAGTCCTCTAAATGATCTAAAAGCTTCAAAAAGCTTATAAGGAAACTGAAATGAGCTTAAAGGAACTTAATGAAACAGGTTTAACAACAATTAACAAGATTTAAGCAAAATTGTCAATTTTACTTAAAAATGCTAATTACTAATTCAACAAACAATACTGGAATTTATGATGAAAGAAAGTTCATTTAATATTAAGAAAACTGATTACAACATCTTTAAGCTAAAAAGTACAACTGGAAAAGTAAATGACATTAAAACGACATGTTTAAAACTAAAACTACACTACTCTACAACTAATTAACTACTACCTCTTCTCTCATGCTTCTTTATTCTTTTATAAAGACTTGTAGGGTTCTTGGAAGTCTTCTGTTACTTTCCCACTTCTTTTTATGGCCATTGGATCAGTAGAAGTGATCCTGGCCTTTAAATCTTCTTTTGGCTGATCGGGTAACTTGTGAGGGTTTTAAGGGCAATTAAGGGTGTTTGGGAGGTTGTGGAGGTGGAGGGGAGTGGGTAGACAGCTGGTTAGTGGAGTGGAAGGCCAGGTGGTGGTGAAAACCACCTGGTTTTGTGACTCAGAGGGAGTATATACGTGGTGTTTGGTTTATGGTTTGTTGGGCTGGAAATGTTTTTGGGCCAAGGGGGATTGGGTGGTTTTATTTAAGTTTTGGGTTAAGGGTAGTAATAGGGTCCAATTGGTTTATACAGGTTTTAAGCCCAAGGACCTTTAGTGTAATTTTTTGGATTTTTTGAGGGGTGGAAATGTAACTTATTCAAAGTTATAAGAAGGGTCATTCTTGCCATAGATGAATAATACAAGGACCATAGATGTAAGTTTTCCACTTTTGAATACCAGGGACTATTTCTGCCAATTTATGAAACTTCAGGGACTGTAACTGCCAATTATGCAAACTTTGCTTGTTTTTCACCTGTTTTCAATCATTTTGTACCTGAATCATATAAAAACACATTCTATGGATATTTGTAGCATTATGTGACTTTTCAAAGTGTTTTTGGCTGTTTTTGCAGTTTAAATGGAAATAAAATGATGATTATTTAGACACTCATCAGTCATCTGTGACAAGTTTAGAAGATTCTTTTTGCTTCTTCACAAATGCATTAGCTTCTTTCAAGATTACTTCTCTTTGAACATTAATCTCCAAAAGAATCATCTTTGCTAAGAACTTCACATGCAACATCTTAAGTTGTGTTTTTAGACCTTCTTCTTCATTCTTCAAATCATGCGAAAAACTACCACGTCCCAGATATGTTTCCATATACCTCATAACAAACACATCACTGTCATTAACAATGCATTTTGTGATCGAAGGCATCTTCGCATGTTTAGGTTTGGCCATTAAAAGCTCAGTGCATTTTGGGTGTTTTACTCTTCTAAGGTAGTCAACAAATAAATCAACCTGTGAAAAAACATTCATAGATTTATTATAAAAATGTGATGCAGTAAAAAGATTATTAATATAATATACTGCACTAAAAACATACTTACAATAGTATTTGCAACATTTCCATATCTGACAGATATATCATCAATTTCATCATATATGTTGTCCATGATGTCGATTTCAGCTGTCCTCAGATTAAAACAAATTAAATAGTAATGGTGTGATGATTTTTCCATTTTTATCATTGGAAAGAAAACCTGTACATGAAAATTTTATTAGAAAAAAGATTCATTATCACTGAAATTCATAATAATAACTATATTTTACCAAATCAATATCCCGGAAAATTTTCTTCTGTGCCACTTTCAAAAACTTTTGTCCTTTTTATTTTATCTGCTCCATTTTCAATCACGGACTCTGTCATTGTTTCCAACTGTACCAAAAATTAATTTATTATTAATCATAAAAAATTTACAGTTAAAAATAAAATTGTTACTTCTTATATTAACTCACCAGCATTCCTGTATTACAATAAACATTAGCTGCAGTTGAAAACTTTTTCCTGTATTTCTCTTCATGATTAAGCGTAATGCTCCATGCGTTCAGTATAGGTGCAGCAACTTCAACTTCTGGAAAAAGGCTTTCGAAAAATTTGCATTCCAATTCATAATGTTTGGTCTTGAAAGCAATATCACTGAAATTTAGATAAAAATAAGGATGATTCAGGGGAATAGAATAAGTGATGCAGTAATCCCTAATCATTAATACAGAAGGTTTAAAATTTTTGTTTTAATGTTTCTAGCATCAAATGTTTCCACAGAAATGGTCGTTGGTGACTGTGCGTAGGTTTTGAATCTCATTGACCATCTCAAACACACATAAACTGCCAGAACAAGATGATGGGCAACGTGAATTAACTTTTATACCGATGAACATCATCTTGTTGCTGTGAAGTTTCTGTGTGTTTGAGCTGATCTATGAGTTTCAAAAGCTACTCACACTCACCCAACGGCAATTTCGGGGAAACAATTCAAGATAGAAACAGTACTTATTTACATTCATTATATCAATATTTAAAGATATCAAAAAAGATAAAGATAAAGATAGGTGGTGTAGAGATAAGAAAGGTGGATTTTTTAAAGATATTCTCTATAATAACAGTATAGATATTCAAAGATTGCTTACAATACATTTTATCTCTATAAATTTATTATGAACTTCAATACAATAATATCTTGGTGTTGAATGAGAAACTGGAATAGCATAATAATTATGATGCAGTAGAATAATATGAGTATTTAAAGT
Organism: Artemisia tridentata subsp. tridentata; assembly: GCA_021014915.2. NCBI lineage: Eukaryota > Viridiplantae > Streptophyta > Magnoliopsida > Asterales > Asteraceae > Artemisia > Artemisia tridentata. The sequence continues at coordinate 399,265,264 of CP139506.1, read as the reverse complement.
AAAGAATGTATGTGTTGAATGAGAAACTGGAATAGCATAATAATGTGATGCAATCAATACCTACAAAATCAGAACATTATCTACTTGAAAATTTTACCTACTAATAGAAGATGCGTACCCTGAGATTATTTTTTGAAACACATTAATCAGTTCAAACGATTTAACTTATATATATGTTCAGAATATCATCTAGTGAAGCATTTCAATAATAAAAAAGCCATATATATTTTTTTTACATTGTGATGCAGTAGGTTTTATATTGTGATGCAGTAGGTTTTACATTTTGATGCACTAAATGTTTTAATTGTGATGCAGTAGGTGTATTTTGTTATAAGTTGATTGCTTGGAATACAGCATAACAACAATTCAATAAAATGTTTTAGTATTCGTCTTATTTCGAGTTATATCCTAACCGTAACAACAATTCAATACCTGTATCCGCTAAACCTTCTATAAAATGTTATATTATTTGCATTTTATACCAAAACTGACATCAAATACTTGCAATCAACTTTCAATAACTAACACACACTAAAATACGCCTAAAATTAGAACTTCGTATATCCACTAAACCTTCTGAAAAATGTATTGATATTCAACTTATATCCAGTAATATCCTACCATAAATTGTGATGAACTGGTGCAATACTAATTTATACAATAGTAAAAATACTTTAATTCATTAAGATCTACTACATATCAATGTAATATCTACTGCATCTCAATGCAAATGTATAAGAAATAAATTTATTAAATCTGATTTATTATATTCATATACATGATACTTTCTTATATCTATTGCATCATTGTCAAACACAAACGTCACCAACACAACATGAAATTAAATCTACTGCATCTCAATGTAAAATCTACTGCATTTTAATGTAAAATTTACTGCATCTCAATTTAAAATCTACTGCATCTTAATGTAAAATCTACTGCATATCAATCTAAATGTATAAGAAATAAATTTACAAGACTAGAGAAGCAACTTGCACATAATTTTATATTTCTTATCTTCAAATACTTTCACACATTTCACTTTTAAATATAAAAATATTTATTGCTTTCTTATCTTTAAGTATTAAAAAGTATCTTATCACAAAATCCATACCAACTTTTTCATCTACACCACACATTCTAATATCTAACATAATGTTCTGGAGACATGTGTGTGTTTGAGCAGATTGATGAGTTTAATCAACTATTATATCTATTGCAGTTGATTGAATAACTAACACACACAAAAACTTATACCCCACAAAAAAAATCCTACTACATCACTATATTACACCATCTGCATAATGCATACACACACACAAACACTTTTCGACACGCAAAACACTTATATCCAGTCATATCCTGTTGGATCTCTGCATTATACCAGTTTCATCATACATACAACACACAAACACATACACACACAAACACTTTTTGACTTTTAAAACACCTTGTATGTAGCTTGATCTAGCCTTATACGCCACAATAAAGATCCTAATGCATCACCTAATTAAACTTTATTTGCCACCTAAATAACACATAACACATCAATTCTTGACTACAATTGTATCAAATTAACACCTAACATTTTAAACAAAATTAAATATACCTTCCAGGTTTACTGGTACTCCATAAGTACTCAACAACTTTCTTTTCTTCTTTGAATATTGGTTTGTTTAACACCACTTTCCTTTTTAAATAACTCATTACTTCAGGTGCTGGATTAGCCTTTCTTTCATTTGATTCATTTACCGTACACTTTTCTTTGGCTCCTCTTTCAGGTGCTGGATTAGCCTAGACGCTACGGCTTTACCAGCTGACTGTCTAGTAACTCTCATTGAAACACTTTTAGCCTTTTTAGAGTCTACATTTTTAGACACTACAGCTTTACCATCTGACTGTCTAGTAACTCTCTTTAGTGTATCAACATTCTTCAGTTTTGGTGCATCAACTGTTGTATCAACCTTCCTAGCTCCAGTCACTTTCTTCGCTATCACAGCCTTTGCCGCATCTACCTTTGAATCAACATCCTTTGCTGAATCTAAAGGATCTTTCTTTGTCGCAACTACCTTTGGATCATCAACAATTGTTTGGGCATCAGATGGTGGAAAAATTGTTGGTGCATCATATGGTGTAACACTTGTTGTTACATCAGATGGTGCAACAATTGGTGTAACACTTGTTGGTAAAACTTCCCCATCTGTTTCTTTATTTAACTTTCTTCTTTTTTTACTTTTTTGCACCTTTTCAACTTCTGTACTCAAATGTTCAATGTCCATATCTTCATTAGAATTTTCTTCATCACACTCCATCACCACATTACCAACTTGTAAGCCATCATTGTCTTCATTCTCAAGTTCATGATCATTTGCAGTACCTTCATTTTCAGATTCATGCTCAGTAAAACCATCTTTTACATTACCAACTTCTTCATTCTCAGATTCATGTATATTGGCATCCTTGTCATCTTCCTTATATGCTTTTAAGAATAATTTGTTTCTTTCTTCAACTATGTTTTTTATCTCATCATCTTCAGGGTATAAACCCAATGCTATCTTCATCTTGTAATCAAAATCAGCCAATAATGAATTACACTTTGACAAATTATCTCTTAAACTATCCTTCATTTCCTGAATTTGTAAAAAAAAAGTAATATAAGAAGTGCATCGTAGTTCAAAATTAAGTGCATAACATTGTATAAATGTATTTAAATGAAATACCTGAGCTGTTTTAGAATCGAAATTTAGCATTTCTTCAACTATTCCTCTTGTAATTATGTGTATCACATTGTGACCATGGTTTGCATCTTCTTCCTCTGTTAGAACATAAACATTTTAACCAATTAGAAATCTACAATTTTTTCAAAAAAATGCAAACATAAATTTTACCTAATTGCTTTTTTGTGGTTTTCTTCTTCTTTTTTATAACCTTCTTTGGTTCTTCTATCAATTACAAACCTTCATCAATTTCTAGTTGTCCAAAACCACCTGCAATTTCTTCTTTCTCCCTTTTATTCAACAATGATGTACTCCACGCTTTAAATGCTGGTAATGTTCTGATCACGATGGTATTTGTGGAAATTGTTGAATTGACGTATATAAGCTTAAAAAAAAGAAGTAATTCGGTAATAATAGAATTTTAACTCTAAAGCAAAAAATATTAAAAACTATTTTATAACTTACCGCCAAAAGAAGAACTGGTCCGGCAAAAGAGGTTCTTGCGTTAAATTTCTCTAACTCTTTTTGCATACATTCTAGACAATAGGTACACCAATCCAATTTTGGAACATTCTCAATATCTTCAAGCGATGGAAGAAATCTTTGATTTACTGAACCATCCTTATTCCCATGTGCAAAAATAGAGAAAAAAAACCAAGAATCCTACTTTAAAAGCCAAACCTTCATCTGTACTTTCACTCAAATATGCTTCTAGCCTGCTTATTGTAATTTTCTTTTTACTATCAGTTCCTTTAGGGTCATAAACAGTCAAAGGTAGTGATGCTCTCCATTTTGCTGTTGTTGGATCTTCAGATGTGGTCTCTCGAAAAGCAACGACCTTTATATCACCCATTGGAATTCCAAGAATTTGATGAATGAGTTCCCGGGTGATGTTGATCTTTCTATCATTACTTAAAACCAAAGAGCAATTTTTCGCATCAAAATTCTTACAAAGCCACATTCCTAAACCTGTGGGTGTAGAATCAAAGTTAAAATCAGAAATAAAATTTCCAAAACCCATTTCTTGTAAACTTTTCTTCTGCCCATCAGTAAATGATTCAATAATATTCTTCAAATTATTTGGTGAAATTCTTGTTTGCAAATTCTTCGGTTCAAACTTTCTAGCTTTATCTTTAACTTCATTATTAGATTCAACTTTTTTACCTTTCTTATTTTTATAAACAACCATCATTTTATGCTTCAAAGAATTAGCATCAGATTCTGAATCTTTGTCTTCAGCAGTCCTTTTACGCTTGTTTTTCATTTTAGATGTTGTAGGTTCAATAAGGAAAAAAAAGAAAACCAATATTCAGGAATCAGGTATAAATCCAACCTACTTACTCATTAAACAACTACTGCATTAAACAACTAAATCATACTACGTGTGACCTGATAAAGCCTCATACTTTGCAAAACATAACCTACTTCATCATACCAACTGCATCACAATGCAAGAACCTACTACATCACTTCTTTTCAAATACTGCATCATTCATTTAAATACACTCAAATAAACTTTTTGACATCTAAATCACAATGCGCACTACTTGCCACAAAACATAACCTACTACATTACATCTTTACATCTCCTGCATCAATCATTCAAATACACTCACAGAAACGTTTCGACAATACATAATTAAAAAATATTTGCTACAATACATAAGCTACAACATAACTTCATTACAACTACTACATCACATCATTATATTGCTCAAACAACTAAATATTGCATCACATTATTACCACAACTGCATCAAGTATACGTAACATGCAAAGACACTTTTTGACACCTAAACGCTCTTCGCATAAAGATATCTAGCATTATAATGCACAAATAAGTAACTACTGCATCACATCATTACCACAACTGCATCAAACTCACAAACACATACACTTCTCAACTCCTAAAACACTCTCCGCGTAACCTAATCTAACATTATATTGTAAAAATAAGTAACTACTGCATCTCATCATTACCATAACTGCATCAAGCACACAAACACATACACTTTTCAACACCTAAAACACTCTCCACATAACCTAATCTAACATTATATTGCACAAACAACTAACTACTGCATCTCATTATTACCACAACTGCATCAAGCACACAAACACATACACTTTTCAACACCTAAAACACTCTCCGTGTAACGTAATCTAACATTATATTGTACAAAATTGCATCTCATTATTACCACAACTGCATCAAGCACACAAACACATACACTTTTCAACACCTCAAACACTCTCTACGTAACCTAATCTAACATTATACTGTATAAACAAGTAACTGTTGTATCTCATCATTACTACAACTGCATCAAGCACACAAACACATACACTTTTCAACACCTAAAACACTCTCCGCCTAACGTAATCTAACATTATATTGTATAAACAAGTAACTACTGCATCTCATCATTACCACAACTGCATCAAGCACACAAACACATACACTTTTCAACACCTAAAACACTCCCCGCCTAATGTAATCTAACATTATATTGTACAAACAAGTAACTACTGCATCTCGTCATTACCACAACTGCATCAAGCACACAAACACATACACTTTTCAACAACTAAAACACTCTCCGCGTAACCTAATCTAACATTATATTGCAAAACATCTAACTACTGCATCTCATAATTACCACAACTGCATCAAGCACATTAATCATTCAAAAACACATTTCTAAATCTAAATCTCACTTTGCAAGATCTAATCAATTTACCGCATCATAATACGTAAACAAAATTATTGTTAAAAAATAAACTTACGATTCAGTAAACAAGCACAATAATAAAACGATGCAGTAAACAAAATTATTGTTAAAAAAATAAACTTACGATTCGATGAACGATTTGCTGATTTTGATTTAACCATTGTTGATGCAGTTATGATCTAAATTTGGTAGGTAGAAAGAGAGAGAAAGAGAGAGTGAGGAAGAGTGAGTGGATAGCCATTTTACGAATGAACGGGTGATAGGATCTCATGTTTCTATTACTAACACTTTGCCCCTTAAGTTTCTATTATTTACAAAAATGACACTCCGCCTTTTTGATCTTGCAAGTTAGATCCAATGGTTGAGATGGCTTCTCACCCTTCTCATTTTAAGGGGCTTCTCATTGTATCCCCACCCTATATATATATATATATATATATATATATATATATATATATATATATATATATATATATATATATATATATATATAGGGGGGGCTTTATTTTCAGAACCCTCTTAAGTGCGGGAACTGCGAGAACCACCTTTTTACAACTAATAATACACAATGTACATCATTTAATGCTCCATAGCATTTTGTTATTTTTATTTAATTCAAAAGGGTATAATAGTAAAAGACATTTTCATATTACTTTTTTTTTCTTTTTTTTTAATTCATGTTTTTTATAAATAATAAAATTCGGAATTTTTAATTTTTTTTATTTTTATTTTTTATTTTAGTAAAAGACGTTTTTTTTTTTTTTTTTTTTTTTTTTTTTTTTTTTTTTTTTTTTTTTTAAGAAATGTTATTTTCCAGAAGTAGTGCATAAGTGTTTTTATGTACTAATTTTTTAATTTTATTTTCCAGATGTAATGCATGGGTGTTTTTGAATAATTTTAGAACATGCATGTTTTTCAAATAGTAAGGTGCATATGTGTTTTTTAGATAATGTAAATTTATAACAAAACAAGAACATAGATGTTACATACAAAATTCAATATCAATTGAAATACAATTAAAAAACAAATTTCTAAAAAGTATAAATACATGAATCTAATCGATCAATACATGTCTGCACTAATATATATAACGAAAACGGACATATGTGCACACTCATTATTATCAACATTTTTAGAAGTTGGACATATATGCACGCATTCAATAATCATATTTTTTCAAACGCCGCATTGTATCTATGTGTGCATCCACTTCTAGATCTTCATTGCTATCACCATCTTCATTAATCTGATACAAACATGCCCAAAAACAATTAAACCTTAACCAAATAGTGTAAGTAACTTTTTAATCATAATAACTAGCCTTACATATATGCACAATCTAAAACATATATGCATCCATTTAAAACACACATGCACCATTCCAATGAATTTTAAGTTAACTTTAAAACACGTATGCACCTACTTACGTATTTGCACCGACTCAAAATGTGTACTGAATAACATGTATGTTCTATGAAAACCAAAATGTGTACCGAATAACATGTATGTTAATAACATGAAAAACAGCCATGTTCAATGTAAAAACAAGTATGTTCAATGAATAACATGTATGTTCTATGAAAACCAAAATGTGTACTGAAAAACAAGTATGTTCACCGAAAAAACAAGTATGTTCAAACACGAATTCCACGTTTAATCTAGACATGTATTATCTACACATGAAAAACAGCCATGTTCAATGTAAAAAACAAGTATGTTCACTGAAAAACGAGTATGTTCATAAAAAACAAGTATGTTCAAACACGAAGTCCAAGTTTAATCTAGACATGTATAATCTAGACATGAAAAAACAAATATGTTCATCATCGAAATCCAAGTTTAATCTAGACATGTATAACATAAAATTAATATGACATAAAATAATGGAATCCAAACATAGATCCAGGATGTGTATAAAGTATAATAAGTTCAATCTTTAACCTTGTTTCACTTATGAGATACCATTTAGATGGGAAAAAATAAACACTTTTTATCTACCATATCAAGAATAAATCACCACTATCTAACCAGTCATTTTCATATAAAGTTAACTACCTGATCAACAATTATGGGTAGACACTGAATGGGAGTTAACCATTGCTTATGAACTTTGCGTGAAACAAACACCAGTATATCAGTTAACATACCTTGACGGATCCTAAACCCAATTACAGGTATATGAGTATATCAGTCAACACACCTTGACGGATCCTAAACTGTTTTAAGGCCTGAAAACATTCACACCATCAAAACCTCGACACCAGCATAAATAATCTGCCATCTCGTTTATCTTTCATAAATTTGTGATAGGGTTCATTAGCTATTGTGGATTTGGGATGGAAGCAGTGAACGATGGTGGTGTGGGAAGGAGATATAGAGAGAGGGCGGCTAGGGTTGAGGGAGGCGGTTATGTGAGATAGAGAGGAAGACGTGTTTAGTTTAATAACTGATATCCAAATTTAACTAATAAGCAACAATTTTATAAAAAAAAAAAAAAAAAAAAAAAAAAAAAAAAAAAAAAAAAAAAAAAAAAAAAAAAAGATAATTTGTAATTCCTAAAATACCCTTTGTGTTTTACAAATAATAACCAAATCTTTTAGCTATTACATTAATGGCACAAGTCATCTCTTCCATTGATTAGATGATCTAACGGTCATAGATGGGTTCTCGCAGTTCTCGCACTTAAATGGGTTCTGAAAATAAAGTTACACTATATATATATATATATATATATATATATATTCCTACAAGTGATATTTGGCTTTTTTTTTAAACCTTAGTTTTTGACTTTTAGCCGACAAATCCACGAGATTTGAACTTACCGCCACACGCACTCAAACAGGGTAAAATCCTCTTTTTCAGGGGTTGTCGTGACCACTTCAAATAGCAATAGCAATAGCAATACCAATACCAATGTGAACAAACGAACATTGGTTACAACTGTAGCATATAGCAATATGAACAAGATATGTTCGTTTGAAAACCTTGCAATGTGGTGGGACAACAAATGACTCCTATTGCTAAAGGAAATTACAAAGAAAAAGACTATAGGTGTGTTTGGTAAAAGTAGCAGTGAGCAGTAGCAGTGAGCTGTGAGCTGTAGCCGCTGCTTATAGCTCACCGCTCATAGCTTCGGCTATGTTTGGCGCGGAGCTTTTTGGGGCGATGAGCGGTGAGCAATGAGCTTTTTGATTTTTATTGTTCGTTTGGCAAAGGAGCGGTAAGCTTTGATATTTTTTAGGAATGCTCATTTTTCCAATGCTTCTTTAAGAAGCTGTGAGCGGTGGGCTGTGAGTTGTGGCTACTGCTCACAGCTACTGCTCACAGCTCACTGCTACTTTTACCAAAGACACCCTTAAAGAAGCATTGGAGAAATAAGCATTCCTAAAAAATAGCAAAGCTCACCGCTCTTTTGCCAAACGAACAATAAAAATCAAAAAGCTCATTGCTCACCGCTCATCGCCCCAAAAAGCTCCGAGCCAAACATAGCCAGATCATGATTAAGATTTTGGTCATGACTGTAGCACAGATAAGATCATGATTAAGTAGTTGTGGGTTTTCTTAGTTCCATATAATAAAATCACACGCAGTTCTTATTTGTAGATATACTTCATTAGAACTTCACACATCACATGCATGCCTTTGATTTACAAAATTTGATCAAATAACTTTATGTACTACAATTCATGAAAATAATACTTTTTAGATATAAAGATAAACTAACCCCAAGCACCTTCTTGATATGGACTTCATCTTGTGCCTATACTTCCCATTCTCCCCACATATATATTGGCAAATATTTTTGTCACCAATGATTAAGGGTGCGTTTGGTTTCCCCCTATAGGAATCAAACTATCACTATGAAAGTGATTAATGGTGTTTGTTTAAGATGAGAGGGCCCACCACTATGACTATAAAAGTGGGATATTATCCATACTCCATATACATCAAACTAGGTGGGAATAAATCTTTCATAGGTGAGGGACCCACCACTACTATCAAACTCATACCCATTGTCATTTATGCCAGCATACCAAACGTACCCTAAGAAATATACTGGTAAGTCCTAGTCTATTATTCAAAGAAGTTTATACTCGAAGATTCTTGGATTGATCATCTAGTTGGTTAAGAGTAGGGACGAGCATTTGGACCCAAATCCCGGAACCGTACCGAAACGGTACCGTACCGAAACGGTACTTAAGAGTTTCAGCCTCTGACCGCGCGTCTGAACGAGAAAAAAAACAAACGCACTTATTGGGCCAAATGTCTGAGCGCGTCTCAGATCAAGAGCCAGTTAAAAGGCTCTTTTTGAAAAACAAACACCATCTTAGACATGAACACAAATTCCCCATTGCATACTCTAATGCCAAATACGTTGACATAAAGCTCATAAACCTACAAACTCTTCTAGTCATATCTTATTAAATTACATTTCTAAGACCATAACCATCTTGAAGTATATACATATTTTTAACAAATAGTACTAACTTTATTTTATCGACGTATATTTGTGATTTGTCACATATTTCTTCATAAAACTAACACATTTATTAGAAATGGTATATTTGAACGTACACAATGGCTAAAAAGGTATCTAACATGTTGTTGAGGGGTTTCATACATTCTTATATATCTAGCAAAACTAACTCGTTTATTAGATATGCTATATCTGAAAGTACAAAGCCGCTAAAGCATTTAACAAGTCGTTGAGGGCTTCAAGTATAACTGGCAAATCTGACTTTGAAATAAACTGTATTGCTTATAACATGTGTGGTCAATATGTGAAAATAAAAACTTCAGTTTTCTCATAGGTCATCTCTTTACCTGATTTTGACCCAAGTAAGATCCAAATTCAGAAACAAATAAAATCAAGCTCCGTTTTCTTACTAAAATCAACATGCAATGTAACCTTATAAATTCTATTTATACATATATTCAATAAATTAGTAAAACATGTATTAGTAAACTAAAACAATCCTACTTTAGGCTCAAACTAACATTTAAGCTCAAACTTAATTCGACCAATATGATATCCAATTATAAATGGAAGTACTTAAAAAGCTTCAAATTCTTATTTAGAAACACTAAATTTATGTCTAAAATATGTTTATTAGTAAAAAAGGTATGGACTACAAGTTAAATTTTATAAATCTTCTGCTTAATTTCCTGTGTTTTCCGGTACCGAGCTGCCTCAGAAACTTCACCAAACACTTCTGAAGCTACTAGTGTCAATTGTAATTGAACAATCCCATTTAGACTCTTAGCGTCTCAAGATGAGTATATACCAATCCCACATGTAAGGCACAGTCTGTTGGATAATGAAACCCGTGAGAGTTATTGTATTATTGATATGCATTTATAGTGTTACATAGAAGATACTAGAAACCCTAATGTACCCAACCCACATTCGGGCTTGGGTCGTTATATCGTAATACTCTCCCGCAATCCGAGCGGCGAAATCGCGAAAGCTTAGATTGGATTAAAAAGCTAAAAAACATTAAAATAAAACTAAAGATAGTTAACCATTAACACAATAAAAACATAATTTGTTGATAAATAATTCCGGCAGCAAGCGGAAGCAATTATTCAAGCAGCAACAAAGGCAAATCAGCAGCAAAAGCAAATAACATATTTGGCGGAAGCAATTCTTCAAGCAGCAACAAAGGCAAATCAGTAGCAAAAGCAAATAAAATATTTGTTGATGAAGACAACTGACAGCAAGCGAAAATTAATCTTCACCATGCATCATCAGCAAAAGCAAAGAAACAAAAATAAAATCAAATCATATACTTTTGTTTTTGGAAAATGGATAAATGGTGGCGGCTAGGGTTTGACGGGGTGACATAGAAGAGGCGGCTCAACTTAGCCACCTAGGTCTGAGTATCAGACCCGCTCCGATACCATGTTGGATAATGAAACCCGTGAGAGTTATTTTATTATTGATATACATTTATAGTGTTACATAGAAGATACTAGAAACCCTAATGTACCCAACCCACATTCGGGTTTGGGCCGTTATATCGTATAATACAGTCAACACTCATTCTTCTTGGTGGAAGTTTTCTTCGCCTTTTTATTTTTAAATCCTCCACCACTCTCCTGTCAAAAAAAATAGATAATTCTTCAATGATTATTAAAATCAGACTTGCTAAATGACAAAAGCATTATTCAAATGCAAAAAATAAAAGTTTAAAACAATGTTTAACAATTATAAAGCAAAACAATGTGAGAAAGTTGGGAGATATATATAATTGAGCAGAAGTACCTTTTTATAGTAAATGTAAGCAGCTTTGCCAGTCATTTCTTGCCCATTTTGAATTACATAAACCTGAAAGTAAAAGAAAATTCTATTCACAACATACAACAAACAAAGAGATGCAATCAAAAAGTAGGGGTGGCAATTCCTAACACGAAACACAACTCAAAACCGACACGGAACTAAGCTGGTAGGGTCTTGTCTAAACAGTTTTCTGGTCATGGGTGTTAAAAAATGTGACCCACCAACCCGTTTGAGTTTTTTTATTTTAGAAAAAAAATATGTTTATAATGGGTTAAACAGGTTAAATGAGTTAAATCGATTAAACGACTCAATTGCCCACCAGTTTAGAAAAACAGGTTGAATACGCAGTGTTAAGTGTACTAGATCATCACAGCCATCGAGTATTAGCGTCTCAAGATTTGAGCTTTAAACTTTCTGCAGGCATTTGAAGCTCTACTAGATCATCACAGCCATCAAGTATTAGCATCTCAAGATTTGGAGTATTCCCGATGTGACGGTTTGTCAACTTTGAATAACTAAGGTCGAGATATTTGAGCTTTAAACTTTCGACAAACATTTGAAGCTCTACTAGATCATCACAGCCATCGAGTATTAGCGTCTCAAGATTTGGAGTGTTCCCGATGTGACGACTTGTCAACTTTGAATAACTAAGGTCGAGATATTTGAGCTTTAAACTTTCGGCAAACATTTGAAGCTCTACCAAATCCTTACACCTATTTAGTTTTAGTATCTTAAGATTCGGAGTATTCCCAAGTTGAAAGGTCCTAAGTTTTGAACCGGTGAGGGTCAAGAACCTGAGCACCGCAACTTATGTCAAGTTCAACAAGATTTTTTCCCTTGAAATGTAGTCGGTAAACTCGAAAAAGGAAAACCAATCCATTTCACAAATTGTAAAGAATTTTGAAGGTATTGTCTAACTTTATCTGATTCCCAGGAACTTATAATACCTTAGTTATTTGGCATTTTGCTATATAGGATCGATGGTTATCGCACTAGCAATGTGAACATGATCATTTAGGGTGGAAAATATTTGGGAATGAGATGGTGAAAAAAAAAAAAAAAAAAAAAAAAAAAAAAAAAAAGGCCATAAGATTGTTAATTTACGCGTCAATGGAAGTTGTAAATTTATTTTTTATAAAAGGGTTTTTCTAACTTGTGTCTTAGGGCATAAGATAAGAAGGTAGAGACCCACAATAAAAGACTCAAAGATCTACACAAAACTGACAAAAGTATAATTTTCAAATAAAAAATGTTTTTCTTATACTTTTGTGTGGTATGTGAGTTATTTTTTGTGAGTCTCTGCATTCTTATTGTATTCCTTTAAGGCACAAGAAAAATCATTTTGTAATTATATTTCTTTGTCTTGGACTTGCTTATTTATTATAATCATATACCATTGTAGTGGTTTAAAAGTATCTTTCCCTTATAATATTTAGTTATTTTTATAAACTTTCCACACACTTATTGGTTTATTCTTGGCTTATTCGTTAGGTGCATTCGATATGTCTAAACATCTTTTATTATATAAAAGAAAACCTCGTTTTTAACATAAGAGATTTTTAAAACTTTACTTATTCAGTATTACTTGAATGACTTGGGATCAAATGAGAAATTTAATTAAGATGGGAAGAATGAGAAAAAAACCACAACTACAAATTTGAGATGCACCTACAAAAGTAGATGCAACTCCTTATGATTTCTCTATTCTTATTTAAAATATGTGGTTATAATTTCTTCTCACTCTTCTCATTTCAATAATTCTTCTCACTAGATCTATTCCCTTGAATGAATTATTATTATTGTTATTGTTATTGTTATTGTTATTGTTATTGTTGTTGTTGTTGTTGTTGTTGTTGTTGTTGTAATAATTATTATTATTTATTATTTTTTAATAAAATTATTATATTTTATTGAAACATAATAATTTACATAAAGTTGGATGGAAGTTTAGACACAAGCTGCGCTCACACTCCTTTCTGAATATAATAATAATAATAATAATAATAATAATAATAATAATAATAATAATAATAATAATAATAATAATAATAATTTATTATTATTATTATTTATTTATTTATTTATTTTTTTTATTTTATTATAAGCATCACTTTATTATAAACTCATAGGATTTACAAGAAGTTAGTAGGGAGCCGAGATACTAACTAGGCCCCCACTCCTCTAGCTATAGAAAAGCTAATCCTACTAAAAATATGAGCAGCAACACGTGCTCCAATGTCTTGAGTCATCGAGAACTTTCGAATTCGCTTCAGTAAGGTCATTGCATCCTTCTCAAATTCCCCAAAAGAAGAGAAAGAGAAGGGGAGGAACCCATATCCAATATTTGCGCACTTAGCCTCATACTTGACGCGTTTACGTTGTGCAGCCTCAATCACCACACGACCCGGCACAAAATCAACCATACCAGTTTGCGTCAAGTGCGATGATCCAGTCAAATCAACACATACATCAAGACCTCCGTCCCACGAGTAGAGCAACATATCAGCAGGACGTAAGGATTTGTCCCTTTCACCACAAAGCCCAATGTCAACCTCTTTACGAGCCGAAACCCCGGACCGAGAACATATGTCAACAAGAACATCACGTACCACGTTATGCCGATGTTTAATACCAATAATACCAGCACAAGATACAGCATGGTCCCCATAAATATCTCCAGTAAAGACCTTGGAACAAGCTGAGCACGGCATCTGAACAGATAATAGGGGAACACCGAGCCGATAACATAACACGCACCGATAGGTCCTAGCATTCATAGTCTGTCCCAACCCAGATATCGGAACCACCCTAAGCCAGTCCGAAGTGTAGTCCTCCATTTGAGATTTCCATAACGCCATCTGTCGAGTAGATAAAGAAAATGTAGATTCGGCTGTTTGGGTAACACGTGTGAAATATATATCTGCCAGTTTCTTCATGAGTTTGGGGGCAGCGATCTCACATGGATTACTCAAAAGGTCAATCTCCATTTTCGCATTAAAAGCACACAAGGCATCATCAAAGGAAGGCCTAGAAGTTACAATACCATAATGTCGAAGCAACTTAGTCTGCAAGCTAGCAGATTGAAGTCTAGACGCAAGAAATGCATAGTTTAAGACGTCACCTGCAGAGTAAACACCAAGCCCCCCGAACGCAAAGGGTAATAAAGTTAGCCTCTATTGCCAATCGCCAAAACCAGGTCCAGAAGCAGTGACAATACGCTCTAGAGTAGAACGAAGAGCCACATCAAAAGAAATCTGAGCACGCTCAAAGACCCGGGGAGAGCAAGTGCGCATAGCAAAATATAATTTGGAAATACCGGCACAAAGCACGAAGGAGCAATAACTCACACTGAGGGTCATTAATCTTAGCAGCAGCACCCATAAGCTCAATGGTTTTGGCAACTCTTTTCATAACAAGCTCACTACTAAAATCAAAGTCCACACTAGCGGGCCCACCCAGTAATTTAACAACATGCAAAGGTCGGGCAATATTAGGTGGGAAAACACCAACAAGCCTGCTTCTGGGATCTTTCTTAGGCCAAAAAACCTCAGTTTTATCAACATTGAGGTTCAAACCACAACGAGGTCCATCCACCATGATAAGCTCTAAAACCACCCCCACAACCAAAGTATCTCCAATAATAGTGCCATCATCCAGGTACCAAGCTTGAAGGGAAAAGCTAAAGGAGTCTCTAATCTTACATACCAAAGGATGTAACACTAAAGAAAAAAGCAAAGGTCCAAGTGGATCACCTTGTTGTACACCTTGATGTGACCATAAAGTGTGTTCCCCATAATATAATCTAGCTGGGCTGGAGTAACAAAATTCCACCCAACGTAAAATAGCAGGACAACAAAGGCGAACCTCATGTAGCATAACCTCACGATCCACCAAGTTGAAGGCGTTTTTGAAATTCACCAACAACATCAAAAGACCCACATCATCTCCACGGTCTTCAATCAACCGATTCACGGCATGAAGAATAGCCTCTCCTCCTCCAGATACTCCAACACCAAACTGTAGATCATTTAAATAACCGTCCAAAGAATGGCCAATCATAACAACACTATCCTTGGAAACTAAACGCCTCCAAACGGTCCCCACAACAATAGGACAGATACCACCACCCAGCTTGACCAGCGGTGTGAGAGGAGCACTAGCAATATACTCACCCAATGCCCTGGGGCATTTACCATCAGGAAAAAGATTCACCACTTGGGTGATAGAAGCGATTAACTCATCAGAAATAGCCACAGCAGCACCACTTAAACAATCCAAAAGGTGTTGGGCACGCAAACCATCCCGACCACAAGATGTACCACGAGGGAAACTCTTAATCATATCAAGAAGCATAGTAGAAGATGCAATGAGGTGATGATGATCAATAGGTAAAAGAGGCAAAGAAGGAGCAGCTTTGAAAGGGTGCTTAACCTTTAAGTCCTCAAGAGTTGCATCATTATAAGGTGCAACACCAGAAGAAGAAAGAACTCTGACAGCCGCAGTATAATGACCATCACAAATTTTCCTCTTACACTGCTTAACATTATGCTCACCCAAGTCCAAGTTATCCTCATCAATATTAGACCATGATGGGGAGGGTTCGGCTAAAGCCTCTCTCACGAGCTGCAAACTACCACCCGACATGCCCCAAGATCGAATGGCATTAACAATATACTCTTCCTGGTGTTGACGCTTAATAGCAGACCTATACTCTTGATTACTCCTCGGGCAAAAGGTTTTAAGGATATAAGTAGGCAAGACTAATAAACTAACCCATCAAGAAATGTCATCAGGCGTGCAAATCACCTTATCAAGAGCTCCTTTCAATACCCAAGAGAATCATAAGCGACACTTGGGAGGGATGGATTTAACGGTGCGCAACCCCTTAGACAACAAAGTATCAAGAAGAGGCAAATCAAAACCAACATGCTCGTCAAGAACCAAATCTTCAACATGGGCAAGTTGATCAGAAGAAAGAATTTGTGGTTTGGTGAGACCGTACAACACAAACCTAACAACACCATCACCACAATCAAAGGGTGACACAAATTTAGAGCCATGACGACACTTAGCCCGGAGAGTATGCGTTTTGAAACAAACACCACATAACCGAAGTCCCATACGCTTAAGATTAACCTCAGCCCTCTAAAAAAAAACCAAATCAGAAACAAGAGAGTGTTTAGTGATAGCTTGTGTCTCACCATTGCAATGTCTATCACGAAGATGTATGATCAATGAAGTCTTGGTAAGCCCATTTCCACTACCATTGTGACACCTGCTTAGCCCCGCGAAGGGACAATGGAATCTCACAATAGGCATAGGAAGGATATCCAACACACAAACAAACCCCTTGTAGCATATTCATAACACTTAAACAAACATAAGATGTGATTTGGCCGAATGGATGTAGAGAGAGAAAGAGAAGTTGGGAACTTAGAGAGAGAAATGAAATAGTATTAGATTAAGGTGAAGGAAGTTCCAACCCTCTCCAGGGAGAGGGGTATTTATAGTGCTAGCATATGTGCCCCTAGTGGGCTGTGGAGCGAGCTGACAGTGGGTAAAGACCCGACCCACTCCACGAGTTCTATAATAACTAATCTATATTAACTTACAACTAATAATCCTACGATCTATTCAATGCTAATGAGTACACGGGGTGACCGAGTCTTCATATGAATATTTATATTCCTAACAATCTCCCCCTAAGGGAGGTCACCCCGGAAATTACATTTTAAATTCTAGCATTCTATCCTCTGAACTTGACTTCATAGCTCGTAGTCTTTGATTCTTCAACGTCATTGATCTTTGTGCTTTCAGCAGTGAATTTTTGATGACAGATCTTTTGTCTTGGATTATTTTTGATGAATCTTTGAGAATATCATCCAACATACGTCTTCAAGTCATCTTCTTGCAGTATTGTCTACATGTGATAGTTTGATCTTTGAACCGACATGCTCACACTATTCTGGGTCATGATTTTCAGCATCAGAGTTTGCAGAAGCAGTGTTGAAGGTCTTTTAATTTATCATGACTTCTTTGAATACGATGATGGTGTAGTATGAGCATGAGGTAATGGATTTTCATCTTTTCAGCATCGTCTCTGTGTGAAGTTGTGATCTTTGAGCATTCTTTGAGATCATCAGTCACTGTAAATCTCCAAGCTCATCCGTTGTAATATTGCCTCCATGTGATTTGTTGTGACCGTTGGACTCGCATGCTCACACTTTTCTGGATCATGATATCTATCATCAGAGTTGTGGAAGCTGTGTTGTAGGTCTTTCAGCTATCATGATGTCTTTTGATAATGAATTGGAAGTGTGAGCATAGAGTGTGGATTGACACGTCTCTGCTGGAATCAGGTACCACCATCACCATCCTTATATGAATCTGAAATAAAACAGTTAGCAATAAAGTTGGGGAACGAATATGGCTTTGTCATTCGCCCGGTGTGGTTGGATTAACCTTCGGATCCGTGAGGACCGACCTGTGATCAGGTAGAATCCCCTTTAAAGAAGATTCTCCTTGACAGGACTTTCCAGCTTGTAGTAATGAGTCTTCCAACAAATTAATGTCAGAATCATCATACTAAGCATGTTCTCATACCGGAACGTCTCAAAGCAGACAGCACGGTAGAGTGAATCAGTGAATTAAATACCCACTGATTGATGAGAAATTGATTAGAAAAATCACTCGCGTGTCACTGGATAAACATTTTATGCAACACGACGAGGGTTTTATAAATTTAATCACATTTCTGTCATAAACACTTTTGTTTGAAAATTTTCACAATCAATGTGCTCGAAACTCAGTTGGTGAGCACATTGAAAGGTTTTCCAAAAGCGTCCGTCAATCCATTTCCTGGAACAAGTTTGATTCAAATGAGAATCGCCCCATCGTTTCTTTCCAGTTGTCACAAGTTTGATCCATGATGGATCTCACATGTCACCCACCAAGAGCTTGTTTGATGTTGGCTCTTGAAGGATTTCCATCTTCATTGTGAATACTTTACGTATCACTCGGATGTTCTGGAAATACCATAAGGATAATGCGTAGGACTCTTTAACATATTTTTTCTTACTTTTCACGGTGTATAAAACAGCAAGCATATTGGAAGTGTGTCCTACTGAGATTTATGGATGATCTCTTGGCTCTAGACTCAATAGTGCGTTTTGATTTAGTGATCGGAGGCTGGAGAGGACTGCCACCTTTTCAATATCATCTAACTCGGAGTGAGAGAGACGATAGAAATGTATTGATCTCCGTGACAAATGAAACAAGGGTCCTTTGAGGGACCTTGAGTGGCTAGGGAGGGTTGTGCAGCGTATCATTGAGTCCATGATACTTGTCTTCAATGTCAGCAATCAACTACGTGATTCTGACAGTATATGTATTGACCCGGTTTCTGCCTAATGTGTAAGGAGGGCTTCTTTCTTTTCACCCTTTATCTTTACATTTCTTTTTCATTCTTCAACCCCTTCAGCGCTTATCGAGACTTCACCACTAGTACCTTGTTGGGTTTGTTCCAGTACTAGCTCCATCTCAGTCGGCACTCTTCCCTTATTCACTTTTCTCCTTTTTAATCATTCCTAAGGACTTCTATTCTAACTAGAGGATTGTCCCTGGGAAGATCCCTCCGGTTCTGGCTGGATCATGGGAACTAATACCTAACCTCACCATCCTTATAACTCTAGTGCATTAAAATAAGATTGGTCGGTCTTTGGTATTCTTCCACAATTGCCATCATAAACCATTTGCTCCCCCTCAATATGTGCATCGATATACGAAAGAGTTTAGCACATATTTGGGAGCCTACACATGAGTCCAAAAGATCACATTTTATCAGATTTCATATTTAAATCACATTCTCTCCCCCGATCAAAAATTTCAAACCTTTTGAGATTTGTGATCCCAATTGATTTAAATAAGTTTAGAAAATATGGGAGAAAATGTGGTCAGGTTTAATGTATGCTGATAATGGAACGATACACTGCTCCCCCTCAATTTATGAGGGAGATTCACTACTTATTATGTACAAAGATAATCGTTATGACACAAATGATGTTGACCTTTTACGCACAGATGATGTGATCATTCGCTTCCCTGAGGGAGTCAGTAGTCAGCATCAATTATCCATCCACCAACAAAACTTCCCAAGTATTGTAGATCCCCACTCGGCGAGACCAGGATTAGTAATGCTTTTGTTGAAGTGAAGGTGGTGGTGGTGGTGAAGGTGTTGTTGTTGTTGCTGCCGATGTTGTTGTTGTGGTGAAATCAGAGCCAGTCAATAGAGTTTGAACATCTGATCAAATGGTTAGCGCGGGAACTGGCACATTCATATTGGCCATGGAATCTGCATAAGAATATCAACACAGATATACATACATACAGATTCACTTTTCATTAATAGCTACCACGTAGCAGCTTGCCAACTCATAATACCATATTCATCTCATAATCAAACCACAGTCAGGAAATACATCAAACTGCTATCTAGCATGAAGAGCAATCAGCAATCATGAACATGGCAATTCACTCATATTTCAACATTCAACTCAAGAGCTTAGGGACAAGATTCTAACATGATAGCTACATACCTAAGCATATCCTGAGTGCACATGCACTGAATCAACAACAATTAAGCAGCTATCGACTAACAAAAATAAATCAACATTTGAGACTCATTCAATCAGATCATACAAATGCCAGTGGAGTATTAAAGAACATCAAACACAATGGGTTTTCTAACTCCTTTTAGATTTTGGTTTTTAAAGTATTTAGGGGATTAAACGAGGATTCCAGAGTGACACAAATGGACCTTATAGTTACATAAAGCTAGGATACTATAAGCAAATTGTACATAATGCCCTAATCTTTCTAACAACTAACACATTTGGCCATTTGAGATAAAGCTTAGTAAGATCCTCTTCAACTAATACCCCATTAACTACAAAACATTTTCTAACAATTATGAGATAACCAAGAAACCCGTTTGATGATATAAAATTTGAAATCACTCTCCCCCTCAATCAATGACCCGTATTCTAGTTAAGGAGCTGTAGTCATTGATTGAGTGACAAATTTTATGCACAATCCAAGTCTGAAAGAATTTCAACCAACATGTGTCTCACAAATAATTTTCAGAAGAATCATAGAATGAAAACTATTTGTATACAAAGAAGACTTCTCTTCTTATACCATAAATAATGCACTGAAGCGTGCACTAAATCGGGGATGCATAGATATGAAGTAATCCATGCCCGGGTGAACTTCACCCGTTGTTAGGAACAGCCGTCTTTTTGCCGATGTGCTTTCCTCATTTTGAAAAACCGGGTTGCATATCTGAAGTAATAGCAAGCCATTTAGGCATGTTTTGAAAACCTTTTGAACTTCTGCTCGAACTTCATTTAAATACCCGTGTCATTATTGAATGAAATTTCTAAGACCGTAAATGTTATCGATACCAGAAGACATGCCTTGAAAAACTATTTTTGGAATTTTCTATTTTTCTGATTTTTATGGTTTTTCTTGGTTTTATAATTTTCTATTTACAATTTGGTGTTATATTTTTCTATATACAATTTGGTTTAAGATATGTACAAAATGTATTATTCAATTTAAGAAGATGTTGACATGAATACCGAAATAAGGATATCGTTCTGTATGTTATAGAAGTCTGTAGTCAGCATCTCTTAAACTTTCACCACCAAATCTTTCGAGGCTCCTGAATAATCGTCTGAACTTGAGCCTTCTCAATTGTGAAGCTTTGATAGCTTCCCCCCAAACCGACAATCTTCTTTTGAGCAGTTTCAAAGCTCTCTTTCAAGCTTACATAAGGTAAGTGTACAGCGGAAATCGTAGCAAACCACATCAAATATTGTTGCTCCTTTAAGAATAATCATCGTGATTCACCGTTCGGGGGATCATTAAATAGATCAGCAGTGTATCATCTCACACTTGAATAATTCTTCTCACATTTCTTCCCGCTGAAGTCTGAAGTAATGCATACCAAACGTATCCAGAGACCACTTCCCCCAAGTAGTTAAAGTGATGCAATCAGTCACATTGTTTGAAGCCCAAAAACCCGAAGTACACACTCAATCCCATTAATGAAGTCGAAAACGTAACATCAAAATCAATTAAGAGTCAGAAATGCACTTTTCTCCCTTCAGGAAATTGCAGATGAGAATTGTTATACCAAAGTCAACAAAGTCCCGATTGTAAGCAATTTTATCCCTTATGTAGTCGAAATGATAACACCAAGACAGTACCACAAAAGCAACTGAGTACCGGATGTATTCGAAACGATAACACCAAAACAGTACCGTAAAAAATCAAGTAAGTCCCGGATGAACACATTTCCTTTTGTAGGATACCGACTAACCAGAGGAATCATCATACAATTGTGTACCACTTTAATCATCAGAAACTATTTCTTACATCTCTTCCCCCATGTAGTTGGAATAATACACCAATAAGCCACGAGTTAAAACACTGATTTTCTCTGCGGTTATGACATTTGTCTTCCCGGAATGACTTCAACTAAGAATAAGTATAAAGTTCATCACGTATACTCGTTGTACGTTCAGATGTATGTCTCCTTCCCCCTTGCTGGTTTTGATACCTCAGAATCAGCAACACATTTTACACACATATACTTGACATCTTGTGAGAAGAACAAAATTGGCTCAAAGGTATCAAGTGAGAATCAACTGCTACCGAAACTCTCTCTGACTATCTTTACCAACCCTTAAGTAGGCTATTTGAAGTGATAACTGATGGAGCAAACTCGATATACCAAACTTGAGACTGACGAAGAATTCCCCAAACTTGTTACTTAAGCTTGCATTGTTGTTGATTGAAGAACGATGCAGAAGAAAACCCCTAAGTACCCTTATACACTCAACTAAGAGCCAAAATAAGTACAACACCTCTTGAGACTATCCACATCTGCATCTGCGTGTGACACTGAGCACTACAATGTAACTCCTTGAAGTGATAGATATAACCCGTGAGTACTACAATGTAACTCCTTATATCGGGTATAACTTGATAATCCAAGTCCCAATCATAAACTTTATAAGTTCAAGCAAGTCATCAATCGATAGATGAAGTCTCTATGATGAAATAAGTAGAAGCCTTCGTGAAACCCACTTCAATCTCAAATAAGGGATACCAAATAAACTCCGTGATTACTTGACATTCCATGTCCAAATTCTTAGCCGTTTTGACGTTTTAGCCAACATTTTCCTTTATGTTCTTGTGGTTGATTTACAGAGTGCACATTGGAAGGAACAACAATCCGTGATGAAATAGATTCTTCAGAACCAGGTTCTGGGAAAGGAATACCAAACAACGAATCATTATTCAATCGTGCAACTTCAATATCATGAGAGTCATCATCAACACCTTTGAGGAATAAGTGGAACATTAGGTGTTGATGGAGAGTCGTATGACCATTTCTCAAATCTCAATCAACATGTAGTTTATTCACCCTTCTCCCCCTCAAAAATTGCATATGACTGCCAACTGCCATTTTTGATTGAACGAGTGAATAAGAATACAATCAACGGTAAGTAGATCCACTTGATAACTGGCAATTTGTTTATTCACCCTTCTCCCCCTCAAAAATTGCATATGACTGCCAACTGCCATTTTTGATTGAACGAGTGAATAAGAATACCATCAATGGTAAGTGACTCCACTTGATGACTGACATGTAGTTTATTCACACTTCTCCCCCTCAAAAATTGCATTGAACGATGCCATTTTTGATAGAACAAGTGAAGAAGAATATACTCCAATAAACATTGATCCACTTGATGACTGAATGAGCATGGGAAGAGCATGAAGCTTGTTGATGAGAATGGTCATAAACAAGAAGATTTCTCTTCTTCCAAAGATAAAGCGCACTCAAGCGTACGCCTTTCTTTTCTTTGAGGAACGGGGCCTGGAGTGTTTTCAGCAATCGCCATAATGTTGACATTGAGGCCCGAGGCTTGAACTGCAGAGTTCAAACGTCATTGTCGATGAAGAACGAGGCCTGAACTGATGTGAACAGACGTCATATATTGATGAAGAACGAGGCTTGAACTGATGTGTTCAAACTTCATTGTCGTTGAAGAACGAGGTTTGAACTGATGTGTTCAAACGTCATATGTCGATGAAGAACGAGGCTTGAACTGCAGAGTTCAAACGTCACTGTCATTGAAGAACGAGGCCTGAACCGAAGTGAACAGACGTCATTGTCGTTGATGTTCATAAAGTTTGAATTGCTTGAACCCCTACTTCATGAGATATCAATCTTTTCGGCAGCCAAACCCTGAGTCTTTCCTTAATATGAGTGAACGATGTACCTGCACTTAAGTAAAGACTACCTGCACTGACATTAAGAGTTTGTTTGCATTTATATAGGTTAGTGATATCAACATCAAGACCATTTGGGGTTTCATTGTCAACCTTGGTTTTGCATTCAGTGAACATCTTTCTAATAGGTATCCATCTAAGACCAACAATCTTAAAAATTCTACCCGTCGGTATCCAACTAAGGCAAGATCTAGGAGTGTTTGGTTTCTCATGTACAGTGGAAGACTTGTTTAGAGAAGACCTTTTTCCTACAGCAATCAGCCTACCAGGTTTCTGAGTATAACTCTTTGGTTTTACGGGCGTGTTGTTTTTTCTAGTCTTAGAGGATTGAACCTTAGCACGAGCATTCACTTCCTTCAGGAATTTTGTTACACAATTATCATGATTTGCCTTAAAAACACTGTGGGAAACTATAAGGGGGGTTGAATAGTTTACCGGTTTAAAAACTTCTTTTAAAAATCTTGTTTTAAAAGTATGCTATTGGAAACTTTGATTCGAACTCTATGTGTAATCAATCAACACCAATATGAACTACACACTAAGCTAAGTAATAATAACAAATAAAAGTAAAGAGTAGAGTTGGAAAGATCAAACCGAGACAGAGGATTTATAGTGGTTCGGCTACGAAGCTCTTCTTCGCCCTACTCCACTCCCCGAGTACCACACTCGAGAGTTTCAAGCACTATGTCAACAACCTCCCTTAAGGCGGAGAAAACCGTACACGTCGCTTATCCTTTTACCGACACTAAGCTAGATGTCGAGTGCTAATCTTAGCTAGCACCAATCTACCAAGGTCCACGTGACCAAACACTCAAGCCCAGTGGCTTCAAGAGATCACCAAGATCTCAACACGATCACAATGATCAACACTCACTTCACTCTACTCAACTAACACTAACCTAATGACCCTTGATCTTATTGATCAATCACACAAGCCCAATGGCTTCAAGAGATGTTCACTATCTCTATAGATCACACTTGATCTTCACTCTCACTCACAAAAAGGAAATAAACTTGATGTATGCTAAGACACAACAAGGATGTAACAAGTGTTACAAAAACCTATCAACTATAACTCTAGTATCTTCTTGATTACTTGAGTTCTTCTCTTGCTAATGAAGAAGGATGACAACACCTTGTATCAACTTGGATACTTGTGTTCTTCTCTTGCTAGTGAAGAGGTATGAAGAGGATCACTTGAAGGATGATTGGATCACTCTTGAAACAAAGAAAAACTAATCTAAATGAACCTAAGAAGTGAAAGGTGTGAGAGGATTTGGCTAAGGGATTTTTCTGTGTGTGAAGGGTGCCTAAAACTGTGAAAGGGGTTGGTATTTATAGGCAAAGAAAATCTGAACGTTACAGAAAAAATGGTACGGATGGCTCCTTTAAATAACCCACGACTCCGTTAAATTTAACGGTACCGTGGAGCCGTGGTAGACTAGGACGCTCCAAATTTTGTCTTTTCTGGTGAAAACTTATTTGGGGAAGGTTGGAGCTGATTTTGGGGGGAAAAATAGTTGTTGTGATTTTCAAACTAATTTTTCCATTAAAACAATTCTTAATATTTCAAAAATAATTTGTCATGTATATTTTTGAAAAAATGTTTTGTCCCATTTAAAATGTGAATTTTCAAAACATAAATTCACTTCTTTGATCACTAGTTCAAGTTGTAACTTTGTTCAAGAGTGATTTGCGTAGAAACGGGATCTTTCGATTAAAAACTTGTTAACGTTAATTTTAACGTAACGTGAGTTCACATTTTGTCATCCTCAAAATGTGAAGTAATCGAAAGATATAAATAACGTTTTTAGAACATTATTTGCATCAACAATCTCCCCCTTTTTGATGATGACAAAATATAAACTCATTTTAGGTTAAAATTAGTTTTAACAAGTTTTTAATGAGTTTACTCCCATTTCTCCCCTTTTTTGTCAAATCAAAAAGGTGGTTAAGGCTCCCCCTTGATGTGTACTCCCCCTCATTTGGAGAACACCAAGGAATCGAGCAATGGATCATGCTACAAAACAAAGTTAGACGACAAATATACAATATCTAACAAGTAGCACATTGTGACAAATAACCAATCCTTTAAAAAGAAAACCTCCACATAAAAACATTCATTCATAAAACAAACAAGTGTCATAGTAATGTATGACTACATAGAAAGCACAAAGGAAGATAACAAGAAGCCTAAATTCCTAATGACTAGAGACAAGCTTCATTTCCAAGAGGGGTCCTAAGAGTTTATTGTGGAGGACTAAACAAGCAAGTGTTTAGTTGTTTTGGTTAGGAGGTGGTGGAGATTGGGGTCCCATTTGAGGTGGTGGAGGTGTCAAGAGATGTTCTATAAAGTAGAACATGAAATGAATCTCGTCTCTTAAGAAGTAGATGAGATTACGGTTATGGAGACAACATAGGCAATTAGCACTATGTAACTCAAAGGGATGTGGTTGGTTGGGTTGTGCCATGATAGGAGATGGTGATTGTGGTAGGTTTGTTGGAGGTGAAATTGGCATGGCATTGTCCAATGGGGTGAAGGGGGATGGTGTGTACTCCATTGATGATGTAGTGTAATAGGATGATGAAGATGTTGTGTAGGTAGATGATGTTTTAGATGGTGCATAAGGTGGTGATGGTGAGTATGGAGTGGCTTGGGAAGGTGGTGTCATAGCTTCATCATCTCTTGTGAGATCCACAAAGAGTGGTTTTGAGGGTGGTTTTTACGGTTATCCTAGGTTTCTTGGAGATTTGAGAGGTTGAACCATGTGTGGAGGACATGGTGTTTGTGTGATGGGAGGTTGAAGGTGAATTGCAAGATAAGCTTGCAAGAGTGAGGCCTTAAATAGGCAAGTTGGGTGAAATTTGAATTAAAGTTGATCCTATGGTGTAGGAGGGGAATCCTAGGGTGTGTGTGAGGGTGCAAGGTTTGCAGGTTTGAGGTTAGGGTGATAGGGAAGTAGGAGCAATAGGAAAAATCCGTTATACAGGGTCACGGCTCCGTTAAATACCCCACGGTACCGTTAAATTTAACGGTGTCGTCCCTATTTAGTGGTGCCGTGACACTGTTGGCACGAAAATTTCTTTGCAGGCTAGTTTTGGGCAGCTAGGGGGAATTTTCTAGGGGAACTAATTCCTGGAAATGAGAGTGCCTCAACTCACTAGGTACTTATTTTCCTAATATATCCATACAATGCTACATCTAGCACATAAGGATGATCATGCAATGTTCTTAAATAATCATAAGCATGCAAGCATAAAAGGACAAGATAAAATATCATTCAAGTATCACATAGAATATTCATGTAAGCATGTAAGATAATTTGAAAATTAATTCCTAAAATTATCTATTAGTAATAAACCCTAGTGAGAGACATAAATCTCTTCCTAACTACTTATGACTTGAGCATTCCCCTTTCTTGTCACACTCTCGTCTTGAGTATTTGTCTCATTCTCATGATTAGGATCATCAAAGGGTGCATAGTGGGTGTTGAATTCGGAAATGAGGATGGTTGAGACATATGACTCGGTTATGGGTTTCATGACAGGTGTGAAGAGGGAGTATTGAGGACTATGAAGGTAAGGGTGAAAGGTCATGAAGTGATAATAGAGACGGGTTAGGAACATCCCATAGGGTATCAATTTATTCTTGTTACCCTTGAGATGAACAATTCGCTTAGCGAAGAAGTAAGCAAGATTGTAAGGTTGTTGGGTTAAGAGACAGTAAATCATATGAGCACAACACGCCGGGAGTTGCTCATGATTTCCTATGAGACTTAGAACATTTTCTCGCAGGATGACTGCCCAAGAAAGTAGTTCATGACGCACTTCTTCCAAACGAATTTTCGTTGGATGTGGGTGAGGGTGAGTACGGATGATTTTGGTTAGTTCGGTTGGAGAGGGTATGTACGAACAGTACGGACTATTCTCCTCATGATAGTGAAAGAGAGACTCAAGACACCAATCTTCAGTATAGGCACATTGCCCATGATTGGGTATTCTAAGGATTTGAGCAAATTGCTCAAGAGTTAGAACGTATTTGAAGTTTTTGACCCAAAACCAAAGTGACAAGGATTGATCCTCGTTACGTACGAGTTCAACTTGTCGGAAGAACTCCAACACAAAGCGAGGACAAATGTACTCGTTAATGTGGAGTAGACAATCGAATCCTATAGCTCTAAAGAAAGTGTTGATGTCCCGGTGGTAAACTATGGATGGATCAACGACACGGCCTTCATGAAACCGACGGGTTTCAAGATTGACATAGGCACGAATGTGGTTACCGGGTGTAGTGGGTTCACGTGAGATTTCGGGTGTATAGGTATTGGTTAGGAGATGATCAAAATCATATTCATGAGACATTTTTGTGTCCTGTAAGAAAATTTTAAGAAAAATTTAGAACAAAAACCAGTTGCATACAACACGTGCCTAGTGTGTGCCTGTATGCAGACTATGTGGAGGTGCGGTAATCTCGACTCAAAAGAAAAATAATGAGATTACCCAAACACTCCTGATTTCACTTTAGCTCAAACAAATATGTCGAAAAGTACATATTGATTATGTAATTCGAATAATATTTGTGAGATCATAAATGCATGAGAAAGTGTTTTTAGTTTGCATCAACAATGCATGAAAAAGAACAATTTCATGATCCTAATTTTGTGAGATTTTAAAATTGATGGAATTGGGGTGTTTTAGTGTTGATGACTTCTAATTTTGAAACATTCCTGGAAAAAGGTGAAAATCCCCAATTCAATTTTCATCAATGAACAAACCCTAGACTCAAAATTAGAAATAAATTAGAGTAAGATAACTTACAACTTATGTAGAAAATGGTAAAATGATTGAAGATCTTGAAATTAATGTCTTGAATATGATCTTGAAGATGTGTAATTGAGTTTTGGGTTGTGACGTTAGGTTATGACATCAGTTGCTGAGATTGAGAGGGTTTGTGATGAGTAATGTGGAAAAAAGGGACTGAAATCCTGAATGTTCCAGATGCACGGTTCCACGATACCGTTAAATTTAACGGTGCCGTGTCACATTTAGTGGAGCCGTGATCTGCTGGGACTGTTTTCTGTCCCATTTTGATTTTTGATGAATAAGTCTCGCTGTTTTAGTGAGATCTTATGACACGAGGAAAGAATTTGTACCTAACAAATTCTTAAGATTAGGAGTTCCTAAACTTGACTAGACGAGACACACGGGATGACTTCAAGAGTCATGAGATTTATGGAATATGATCCATCATTCCTAGACCTAGACGGAGGTAGTTAAAGGATTCTCGTTTGAGATGTTTGGTTAGTATGTCAGCGATGTTGTCCTGAGAAGGAACTTTTTCAATGGAAATATTTCCTTTCTGAACATTATCGCGAAGGAAGTGGTGGCGAATTTCAATGTGTTTAGTACGGGAGTGTTGGACAGGGTTTTTGCTCAAGTCAATAGCACCTTTATTGTCACACATAATAGGAACATCATCTAATTGTATGCTATAGTCGTTAAGGGCTTGTTTCATCCATAGTGCTTGCTGACATGCCTTTTCGGCGCTTACGTACTCGGCTTCGGTAGTGGAGATGGCAAGAGCCGTTTGTTTCTTGGAGAACCAAGAAGTTAGACAACAACCCATGAAGGTACAAACGCCACTCGTGCTTTTTCGATCCACGTAATCTCCCGCATGATCAGATTCGGCATAGACAACAGTTTCTATACCGGTCCCCTTGGGATAAAATAATCCCAAGTGTATAGTGCCTTTAATGTATCGGAAGATACGCTTAACCGCTTCAAGGTGAGAGGTTTTGGGATCCTCTTGGAAGCGAGCACAAAGGCAGACACTAAACATGATGTCGGGCCTACTTGCCGTGAGGTATAGTAAACTACCTATCATACCTCTATACTTAGTGCTATCCACGGACTCACCTTCTTCATCTCTCGTGAGTTTTATTTCCGCGGACATGGGAGTTTTCATGGGCTTCGACTCTTCTAAACTAAACTTCTTAAGCATTTCCTTACTATACTTAGATTGATTAAAGAAGATACCATCTTCCATTTGCTTAATTTGTAAACCAAGGAAGAAATTTAATTCGCCCATCATGCTCATCTCAAACTCGTCATGCATGATCTTAGAAAAATCATTGCACAGTTCTGGACAAGTTGAGCCAAATATGATGTCGTCGACATATATTTAAACAATGATGAGATGTGAATCTCTTTTCTTTGTGAAAAGTGTGTTATCAACAACTCCCATGGTATATTCATGTTCAATCAAGAATGCTTTTAGTCTATCATACCAAGCTTTGGGAGCTTGCTTAAGACCGTAGAGTGCTTTCTTGAGTTTATAAACATGATTCGGATGTTCGAAATCAACGAATCCCGGAGGTTGTGCAACATATACCTCCTCATTGATATAACCATTTAGGAATGCACTTTTCACGTCCATTTGGTACAATTTAAAGTCTAAGGCACACGCATAGGCAAAGAGTATTCTAATAGATTCTAATCTAGCTACGGGTGCATAGGTTTCATCATAATCTATTCCTTCTTGTTGGTTATAGCCTTGTGCTACCAACCTTGCCTTATTCCTAGTCACGACGCCATTTTCGTCGAGTTTATTCCTAAACACCCACTTAGTTCCTATGATGGTTTGATTCCTAGGAGGAGATACCAACTCCCAAACTTGGTTTGCAGTGAATTGATTAAGTTCTTCTTGCATGGCAAGTATCCAACTTTCATCCTTAATCGCTTCACCGACATTCTTAGGTTCTACGGTTGATATAAAACAAAAGAAATTACTTTTGTGTTGGGCTTGTGACCTAAGGGTTCTTTGGTTTAGGTTTCCTATGACATTTTTAATAGGATGGTTCTTGGATTCCTTAATGTTGACAGTTTCGTCAAATTCAACTATTTCATCCTCAATGTCATCATCTAAGGTTTTCTTTCCATTATCCTTAACGGCTTCTTCCTCATCTAAGTCATCATCCACCAAGGGTGATGTCTTAGTTGGTGGAGGGCTTTCATCGAATGTCACGTTGAGTGACTCTTCGACTTTCATTGTTTCCTTATTTAGGACAATGTAAGCTTTACTATTTTGGGAGTATCCTAGGAAGACACCTTCGTAAGACTTTGGGTCAAACTTGGTGAGGTAATCTTTAGTGTTTAGTATGAAGCACTTGCTTCCAAACACTCTAAAGTAATCAAGAGTAGGTTTTCTACCTTTCATGATTTCATATGGGGTTTTTCCTAAGATAGGCCTAATTAAAATCCTATTAAGTATGTAAGTTGAGGTGTCCACCGCATTACACCAAAACTTTTGCGGAATTGATTGTTCATTCAACATCGTTCTACTCATTTCTTGTAGAGTACGATTTTTCCGCTCTACTACCCCATTTGATTGTGGAGTGCGTGGAGCTGAGAAATTGTGAGTAATACCATTAGCATCACAATATACTCCAAATTGCACTTCATTATCAAATTCCCGACCATGATCCGTCCTAATGGAAACTATTGTACATCCTAGTTGATTTTGGACTTTCTTACTAAAAACCTCGAATTCCTCAAAGGCTTGAGTCTTATTCTTAAGAAATCTAGTCCAAGTGTACCTAGAGTAGTCATCAACTATTACTAAGGTGTAGTAGTTTCCTCCGTAGCTCCGTACGGCGGATGGACCAAATAAGTCCATATGAAGGAGTTCTAGGCATCTAGAGGTCGAGACTATATTCTTAGCTTTGTGACTAGAATGAGCTTGTTTTCCAACTTTACAAGCGTCACAAAAGTGTTAATCAAACATAATCTTAGGTAGATCTCTAACTAGTTCCTTAGACGCCAATGATTATATCAAGCGCATATTGGCATGACCTAATCTCCTATGCCATAGAGTGGAGTTATCATCTATGGTTGCTAAGCATATCCTATCCTGAGGCTTATTTCCTATTTTCATAACAAATAGGCCATTTCTCCTAACTCTTTTGCCTATGGTTTTACCATCCTTAATGATCTCACTACCCTATTCAGAGAATATAACTCTACATTTATTATCTACCATTTGACTAATGCTAAGCAAATTAAATCCTAAGTTATCTACATGCTCAACATTTCTAATAGTGAGGGAGTTTTGAGTGATCGTACCTTTTCCAATAATGTTGCCTTTAAGCTTGCTACCGAAAGTGACATTACCTCCATTGTATGCCTTGTATGATGAGAATCGACTTCGGTTGCCCGTCATGTGGTTAGTGCATCCACTATCCTTGACCCATTCATCAGGCTCCAAGTCGATTCCCAAGCATATCTATTGCATAAGATAAACATTCAAACGTTTGGTCCCCAATATCTCATGGGTCCAAAGTGGTAAGCATTAAACATCCCATGCATCATTCGCATGTGGTTAGGATGTTGAAATGGTGGGAAAATTTCCCATGGCAAGTAACTTTGTAGTTGACGGTCATTCCAAGTTATGGGATATTCACTTGGAAAGCTTTGTCTTCTAAAGTTACGTCTCGGTAGAGGAGTTCTTGACCGAGGTTTGGGAGTGTTTGTTTTACTAGGTGGAGGAGTCTTAGACCTAGTGTCAGATTTTACAAATCTAGGTTTGGGTTTTGACATAGGTTTGTAGAATCTTTTAACTTCCTTTATACTAGCAATAGAGACCTTTGTACCATTAACAACAATGTGAGTTGGTTTAGGACTTGATTCATTTTTGAAATTTGACTCAGTTCTGTCTCCAGTGTCGGACGGTACCACGGTTCCGTTAACTTTAATGGAGCCATTGGTACCTTTAGTGGTGCCGTCTGGAGTTTTGACAGAGTTTGAGGTTTTAACAGATTTCTCTTGATTAGTTTTATCTGTCAAAGCATTTTCTGTTTCCTTTTCAAAACTAGTAATTCTAATTGTGTTTTCCTTTAGTTTTTCATTTTCTACTTTAAGATTTATGCATGACTCACATCCTATGTCTAATTCTTTATATCTTTCAAGTCCTTTGACTTGATCCTTTAGTTCTAACATTTTCACTTCTAGTTCATGTAATTTTGATTTTAGTAATTTGTTTCTACTTAACATTTTTGAGACAATTTTGCATAGATTATTATGTTCGTCATTTAGTTTGTTATCATCTATTGACGAATTATCATCTATGAAATTAGGGTAGTCGTAACGTACCTCATTTGAAGCGTGAGCCATTAGACATGTTTCGTCCTTGGGCTTCTTTTCTTCATCATCACCGCTATCACTCCATGAGCCTCCTATGAGAGCTCGTTGGTTGTTGACTTTCGGTGGTTTGGGACACTCTCCTATGAGATGATTAGGATCTCCGCATCTAAAGCATTTCCTATCACTTGTCCCTTTCTTTTCAACATGGTTCTTTTGTGATGTCTTCTTCTCATCACGAGGTTGCCTAACGAACCTACCTCTTCTCCTAAAGAACTTTTTAAAGTCCCTAACCGCTAATGCATATTCCTCATCTTCACTATCGGAACTCGAACATTCCTCATCACTAAACTCCTTCCTGGCTTTTAATGCTAGAGATCTAACTCTCTCACTTTTGCCTTTGACAATGTCGGAGTCTTTCTTGATGATCATCTCGTGAACTTTCAAGTTTCCTATAAGTTCATCGAGTGACAATGCCGCCAAGTCCTTTGACTCTTTAATGGCGGTGACCTTTGCTCTCCATTTAGGATGTAGAGCTCTAAGAAACTTCCTAACATAGTTCTTACTAGAATAACCTTCATCAAGAGCTTTAAGACTAGTGATAATAGTATTAAATCTAGCAAAAGCATTATCTATTGACTCATCCTCCGAAATGGAGAATTGTTCATATTGTTGAACAAGAAGATCTATCTTGTTCTCTTTGACTTGGTTATTACCTTGGTGAGTGACTAACAAAGTTTTCCAAATATCTTTTGCCGTATTACACATGAAAATTCTTTCGAATTCCTTTTTAGGCAAAGCATTATAAATCATCATTTTAGCCTCATTATTTTTGGCTAATTTCCTTTTTAGTTCATCACTTTGTTTATCATAAGAAACAATTTCATCCTTTTTAGTTTCCGGATTCATTTGAATAGGTTGAAAGTCACCCTCGGTAATAACATGCCAAAGATCAATGTCTTTTGATTTCACATACGTTTCGAATCTTATTTTCCAATAAATAAAAAAATCGGTTTCGAAAAGTGGTGGTCTTTGCATAGATTGCCCTTCTAGATATTTGTCGGAATCCATTGATCGATTCAAGTTTTAAAATACAATATACTTTAAAATCTTGACTGACGTGGCTCCTGATACCAATTGTGGGAAACTAGAAGGGGGGTTGAATAGTTTACCGGTTTAAAAACTTCTTTTAAAAATCTTGTTTTAAAAGTATGCTATTGGAAACTTTGATTCGAACTCTATGTGTAATCAATCAACACCAATATGAAATACACACTAAGCTAAGTAATAATAACAAATAAAAGTAAAGAGTAGAGTTGGAAAGATCAAACCGAGACAGAGGATTTATAGTGGTTCGGCTACGAAGCTCTTCTTCGCCCTACTCCACTCCCCGAGTACCACACTCGAGAGTTTCAAGCACTATGTCAACAACCTCCCTTAAGGCGGAGAAAACCGTACACGTCGCTTATCCTTTTACCGACACTAAGCTAGATGTCGAGTGCTAATCTTAGCTAGCACCAATCTACCAAGGTCCACGTGACCAAACACTCAAGCCCAGTGGCTTCAAGAGATCACCAAGATCTCAACACGATCACAATGATCAACACTCACTTCACTCTACTCAACTAACACTAACCTAAT
The DNA here is from genome assembly GCA_021014915.2 of Artemisia tridentata subsp. tridentata. Lineage (NCBI taxonomy): Eukaryota > Viridiplantae > Streptophyta > Magnoliopsida > Asterales > Asteraceae > Artemisia > Artemisia tridentata. The sequence goes on along the minus strand of CP139506.1, from coordinate 399,230,396 downwards.
GACCCTTGATCTTCTTGATCAATCACACAAGCCCAATGGCTTCAAGAGATGTTCACTATCTCTATAGATCACACTTGATCTTCACTCTCACTCACAAAAAGGAAATAAACTTGATGTATGCTAAGACACAACAAGGTTGTAACAAGTGTTACAAAAACCTATCAACTATAACTCTAGTATCTTCTTGATTACTTGAGTTCTTCTCTTGCTAATGAAGAGGGATGACAACACCTTGTATCAACTTGGATACTTGTGTTCTTCTCTTGCTAGTGAAGAGGTATGAAGAGGATCACTTGAAGGATGATTGGATCACTCTTGAAACAAAGAAAAACTAATCTAAATGAACCTAAGAAGTGAAAGGTGTGAGAGGATTTAGCTAAGGGATTTTTCTGTGTGTGAAGGGTGCCTAAAACTGTGAAAGGGGTTGGTATTTATAGGCAAAGAAAATCTGAACGTTACAGAAAAAATGGTACGGACGGCTCCTTTAAATAACCCACGGCTCCGTTAAATTTAACGGTACCGTGGAGCCGTGGTAGACTAGGACGCTCCAAATTTTGTCTTTTCTGGTGAAAACTTATTTGGGGAAGGTTGGAGCTGATTTTGGGGGAAAAATAGCTGTTGTGATTTTCAAACTAATTTTTCCATTAAAACATTTCTTAATATTTCAAAAATAATTTGTCATGTGTATTTTTGAAAAAATGTTTTGTCTCATTTAAAATGTGAATTTTCAAAACATAAATTCACTTCTTTGATCACTAGTTCAAGTCGTAACTTTGTTCAAGAGTGATTTGCGTAGAAACGGGATCTTCCGATTAAAAACTTGTTAACGTTAATTTTAACGTAACGTGAGTTCACATTTTGTCATCCTCAAAACGTGAAGTAATCGAAAGATATAAATAACGTTTTTAGAACATTATTTGCATCAACAAACACATTTCTGACAAGTTGAGCAAACAAAGTGTTTGGATTCAGAGAAAGATCTAGAATTCTTAGAGTGATCTGCTACGGGAATCGCATTAATCGAGATGCAACTACTCTTAGAAGCAAGCAAATTCCTAGTCTTTTCATGTGTGTTTTTCTTAGTATCCTCTAGGTTGTGATTCTGAACGCTGTTTTTATGTCTAACATGTTCCTTTGGTGTCACAAATGACACACGCTTTGAACTAATCCTAGAAGAGCTAGAGGCACTCATATGATAAGGTTTTGCAAGCGTATATTCCTTTTCCTTAGGTCTAGACTGTGAAGTGACTGGTTTTGACAAAACTTGTTTCGAATCAACTTGGGAGGCAAACCGTGGTTTTGAGGATTTTGGTCATTCAGATCTAAACGCAGTCGGTTGTTTAACAACTGATTGGTTTCTAAGTGGTGGTTTCCCCAAGATTGATGGTTTTGCAAACTTAGTGTTTACACTATTTCCTGTCAATTTTCTTAACTTGTTTTTCAACGCTGCAATTGTAAAACCCTTTTCCTGAAGTTGAGCTTTGAATTCATCATTTTTTGCAATCAAAGAAGTTGTTTGTTCTGTAGTCTTAGTTCTTTTTTCTTTGATAGAATCATACAGGTCTTTGTAATGTTTTTTCAAAGCATCATTTTCCTTAAGTAATTTAGCCACTTTAAGTTCCAATTCGATGTTTCTTGTTTCAATTGCATCAATGTCATGTTTAACCTTGGCTTCATTACTTTTCTCATGCATATTAATTCGAGTTTTCAAATTGTTGATCGTTAAGTTTTTGGCTTGTAGCTGAGCTTTCAAATCGTTTATCTCAAAAAATTCATGAAATTCAGGAAATTCTGGATTATTACATGGTTTGTTAGTTTGTAGACTTTCTTCCTTTTGTTGTATTGATATTTCAAGTGAAATACAATATTTTTCAAGTTGTAAGAATCTGTTTGAAAGTTCATTATAAACTTCTTTTTCAACCATATCATTCGTTTTGAAAAGCTCAGCCTTAACCAAAGGACTTATAACATGATCATGTTCAACATCCTGGTCAATTTCTCCCCCCTTATGACTCATATTTGTTAAATTAGGGGTTGTATTGCTATCAGCCTTTTCCAACAGATATGTGTCATAAACAGGTTCAGATATTCTCAGTATATTGTTGTTCACTAGCAAGGACATTATGTTGAACAGTTAAATGTACCTCAGCAAATGGCACTTGGTCATTTACTGGTCTGATATCAGCATCCACACCATGTGTGATATGAGTCACATAACTGCTGCTTGTATCATGCTTATCTGACTTTGTCCCACTGCATTCTGTGACAACTGAACTAGCACCCATTGCTTTACTCGAATCAATTTTAATCTCTCTTGATTGCATCCGACTTTCATTCATCTTGATGTCATACTTTAGTTTGTGTTGTGCTCTTTCCTCAATGTACTTCTTAACATTATCCATGTGTTGGAGTAATGTTTCTCTGAACATGTTAACTTCAATTCCAGTGTAATCAGTAAAACACTTTTCTGTCATTTGACTGTCATAATCCCAAGTGTATTGTGAATTGATGAACACTTGAAGTTGTTTGTTGATCACCCGAAGAGCAGCCATGGATCCAATTTCATGAAATTCTTCTTTGTCAAGTTGTTGTTCTAGTTGATCTAAGTTCAGGAACATAGTGCCTATGAAAGTCTGAACATCTTGACCAAAGAGTGATGCAAATGCTCGTTCGAATCCTCCCATGGATCCAGGTCTTTCTGAGAGAACCTTGAGATGTGAATGAAGTAGTCGAAAGCATTCTATGCAACTTTCCTTTGCATCATCGTGCAATTGTTGTGGCTGATGCAACACTCTCTCTTGCGAATTCGAGCACAAAGATTCCATATTAGCAATATCAGAATCAAACACGTTTATTTGTTGTACAGGGTTGGAAGTCTTATGTTTATCGTACGTGTCGTACAACTTGAGTACCTCAGATATGAAAGAATCTGAAGTAGTAGACATGATGTAAACGTGCACGGGATTTTACAATTCTATGATTTAAACCGAGAAATAGATTCTTTCGCGGGATTTTACAAAAATCAAGAATAAACCGTGAGATGATAATGATTATGTGTTATGATGAAGGTTTGGTAGACTTGGTGATCTGTTGTTTAGTTATGATTTGGTTTGGTTGATGCAAGTTGTTACGGTGAAATTTTGGTCTGGAAACTTAAAACCTCCATAACTTCATTTTGGAGCGATTTCAGGCTTCGAAAGTTGGGTTGAATGAATAAATTCATTCAATGTGTCCTTCTCCTCGGTCTCACGGTCGTTTTGACAGGTAATTCGCTGAAAACGGAGTTACGGTTCAAAAGTTATGGCCGTTTGAAGTTTTGACGTAAAAAGTCAACTTTGGTCAAAACGCAGAAAGCTCAAAACGCAACTTGGTCAAACCGCAGAAGACACAAACCGCAGAATATCACAAACCGCAGAAGACTCAAACCGCAATACCACAAACCGCAGAAAATTCAAACCGCAGAGTACCACAAACCGCAGAGTCAAACCGCAAAGACCTAAACCGCAAAGACCTAAACCGCAAAGAGTCAAACCGTAACACCTTGGTCAAACCGCAAGATTGGTCAAACCGCAATAAGGTTAAACCGCAATAAGTCAAACCGCAATACCTCAAATCGCAAGAAGTCAAACTTCAGTGCAAAACGACAAACCGCAAAAGACAAGAAATGACAAACCGCAGCAGCTACAGGACAAGACGTCACTATCAGTCCTTTTTGTCTTTTTCCCGTTTTAGTTAAAATCCAAACCGCAATCCCAAAACAGGTCAAACCGCAACAAGTTCTTACCCAAAAAAACACAAACCGCAATCAAGAACGTACTATCGAGAGACAAACCGCAGTGAAGAATGTACTACCGAAACACAAACCGCAGTCAAGAAAAATCTTCAAATCTTCCAATAACTAACACCACACGACTGTATGTTGTCAAGAAAGATGCAAGATAGTTTTGTGAACACAAAAGTACAAGTTTTTAACGAATTAAACCACAAACAAAGCTTAAATCGTGATTTGTGTCCTTTTTTCAAGTCGACACAAAACCAACCAAAAATGCCAAAATCACACCACAAATCCGTGAATATGCAATCACTCGAACCTAACCATGGCTCTTGATACCAATTGTAGCATATTCATAACACTTAAACAAACATAAGATGTGATTTGGCCGAATGGATTTAGAGAGAGAAAGAGAAGTTGGGAACTTAGAGAGAGAAATGAAAGAGTATTAGATTAAAGTGAAGGAAGTTCCAACCCTCTCCTTAGGTGAAGAAGGGTATTTATAGTGCTAGCATATGTGCCCCTAGTGGGCTGTGGAGCGAGCTGACAGTGGGTAAAGACCCGACCCACTCCACGAGTTCTATAATAACTAATCTATATTAACTTACAACTAATAATCTTACGAGCTATTCAATGCTAATGAGTACACGGGGTGACCGAGTCTTCATATGAATATTTATATTCCTAACACCCCTTTCACAATAACAGTGCTAATAAGAAACAAAAGAAACCCACAAACGTCCAAAAACCACAACAGCTTTATGACAGAGCACAATTGTTTCAGAGAAAAGAAGTATGACCCAAACACCACAGCAGCTAACACAACCCTTAAACCTGAATCGTTTTTGACGAAGCAGACCCGGTGCGAGCAAAAACAAACACCCGTAGCAACAAACAAAACCTTAAAACCTGTAAGCGAGAAGCAACACAACTGCTATGAAGGAGCTAAGCAACCACATCAACAACCGAAGCAAAATATAATTGTTTGAAACACGAAATGGTTACGACGAAGCCAAACTGTTTGGATGAGCCAAACACCCACACAGCAGCAAACGAATACTAAAACCTTAGACAACAGTTTAGGACGAAGCCACACCCAGCAAATGAAAGATGAAAACTGCTCGAAAGTCCAAAAACCGAATCGAAAAAGCAACCTGTAATGAATCCACATGCGATAATAGCAAACACGATAGTCACAAACGTGGCAGTAACAAAGACAACCACAAAACCACCAAGTTAACACCACAGCCTGGAGGAGATGATCACAGTTACAAACATACGATCGAGAAGGGTTTAAAGAGCAAACCCTAAAAACGTATGAAAAAAAGTGTCCCACAACCTTTCGAGCGTATAACTGTATGAAGAAAATCACCACGAACCAAAGCGAAGGAAACCCGGCATCTTTAATGAAGAAGCAATATATACACAGTACCAAGCAGACCGAAACGGGTTTTTGAATCGAAACCCTAAAAAAAACAAACAGAGAAGATGAAACGAAACCCTAGATAACCACCATCGAACACATACCTCTACCAAGAAAGCCAAGATCCATGGGAGATGTAGAATCAAGGAGGAGGCGTGACGTTCATGAAGATACAGGATGGAAACCGTAAATCGCCATATTCGCCCCTAGAGGAGAGAGAACGTTGTTATATTATTATTATTATTATTATTATTATAAACATCACTTTTATTATTATTATTATTATTATTATTATTATTATTATTATTATTATTATTATTTTAAAAGATGTTTAATAAAATAAATCAAAATATTTTATGATTTGGTAAAAGAAATTATAAATTTTTTTTAGGCCACTCCTAACAGTTAACTCAGCTTTAAAATTTAAGGCATGCCACGTCAGCTTTAACACACCTTAACTTAACTCAGCTTTAACACACACCCAACAATAACTCAGCTTTAACACACCTTAACTCACATTTATACATAAATTTTCAAATTCAACCCCTAACTTATAAATTACTTCATTTTTTAAAAACATAACATTCATTAAACAACATAACATTACATACTTAAATAAATAAAAAAAAAAAAAAAAAAAAAAAAAAAAAAAAAAACTTACAACGAAATTAAAAATTACAACATAAAAATAAAGACAGTCCTAAATCTACTGTGGAGGTTGTATTTTTTCACAATTCGAACGATACGCAGCTTCAACCACTTCCCTTTTCGAACGATACTCGGATGTCATAGCCTCCACGAATTGCAACGACGAGCTCGTTCCTCCCGTACTCTCGGATCGAGCTTTCTTTGCAGCACGCCTTCCCATTGGCCTTGGTTGTTCATCACGACCAAACAACGCCTCATTTGTTTGGCTTGGTTGTTCATCGCCGGTTAAATCAATTCCTTCCGGCGCGTCCCATTTCATATGACCCCGTAAAACCTCCCAAGCCTCCTCGTTGCTAAAAGGAGCGGCTTTGTGCTCGTCCCGATACATTTCTCGGGCACGTTTCAGGATATCCAATTCACTTTCCCCACTTTTTTTCTTGGTGTTGGGAACGTTTGTAGTACGCGATGAACTTTGAGCAATCACGGTTCAACGTTTTCCACTTACTTTGGATCATATCCTTGTTTCTTTGTTGATAATTGAGTCTATTAAACTCATGTTGCACCCGTTGTCAAAACGTATCCCTGCTTTGACTTCGACCCACTTGTGAGTCTTCCGTCGCTGCAACATAACACTGAGCAAGTAATTTTTTCTCTTGTGGGTTCCAACGTTTGATGATGTTGGGAACATTTTCTTCATAATCATCCTCCTCCAAAGGTTCGGGGTTCTTTGATTTTCTAGCCTTTCTTTTGATACGCCCGGACTTCTTTTTCTTTGGAGGAGACGTTGGAGTGTCGGGAACATCATGGGTTGCGGTTTGAGATTGTTGTGAATGTTGGGTGAATTGGAGATTGGAGAAATTAGTGTTTAGGTTCGCTTGTTGTTGTTGTTCGAAAAATAGCGTTGCTTGATATTGTTCGTAAGCTTCTTGGCTCGACACACCAAGTGGGTTCGGGATTGAAGATGAGCCGGCGTTTGGGTTTAAAGATGAGCCGGCGTTGGGGTTATTCCACCCGGAGTTTAAGAGATTAAAGAACGTATCGTTCCCGTCATCGTTTAGGTTGAAGCCGGACTTTTTTTTTTTTTTTTGGTTGAAGGTTGAAGAAGATAGTGTACTATGTAGTGTATTGATTTGTGGAAGTGTGAAAAAAAATATGGTGTGAAATGATTATTTATAGGAGATTGAAAATGGTTTTGAATTTATTTATTTTTATTTTTATTTTTTTTTAGTTATAGCCGTTGCATGAAACGGTAATATAAACTTAGGGGGCTAAAATGAAATTTTTTTTGAAAACAACGGTCGGAAAAGGACGTAAAGAGGGGGCGAAATGAATTTTTTTTTTTTTTTTTTTTTTTTTTTTTTTTACAAGTTATACCCTTAACGCAGCGTTAAGGGTATAACGCAGCCCTTAACTGTAAAACCCGAAATTTTTGAACCATAAATTTTGCGCCATTTTAAAATCCCCCTAAGTATGAAATATTAATATAAATCTCATGGAAACTATGCCTTATAAATTAAAGACACCTTAAAATTAAATAACTAAACTAAATATATATAGCCTAAAGTTACCTACAATCAAATTATGTCCTATGTACCTATGCTGCTAGCCGAAATTTTTCCCTAGCCCTATCTCCCTTGCAATTGGTTGTCACAAGAAGATAAACATACACATTATTCGTCCCAAAAATAGGAGATCTCATGCCATTCTTATTCCAAATCACTTTACACGGCTTACCTTAAAACACAACACGCTTTTCCTTTTTATTTTGAACCGTATAATTTACTCCTTTGTATCATCCTCATTTACACCAATTCTAACCAGAAGAACACACACAAAATCACATATTTTTCTGCCAAGGAAGAAGGAGAGAAGGAGCAGGTCGTTGGTGTCAATAAAGAGTACAATCGTTGGAGTCCTTGTGTTGTTAATCCGAGCCTTAGTCCTTATTCCATTCGGTTTCCTTCGCCCTAGTCGACATCAGGTTCTTGATGTTCTCCTTTTTGCTCTCTTTGATTCGACTTATGCACCATGAAACAAAGCTAATAACCTGCTAAGAAACTATAAGAATCATGCTCGCATGTACGTTGTTTAATTTGTCTCGTAAACTTTGTCACATAAAATCATAATTTATATTCACAAATAACGATTGTAAAAGCTGCTTATACATCGACCCATATCTTGTTCGACCTCCATATTTTTCTGTTTTGTTTTGGGTCGTGTTAAACCCTTTATACACGTATGAGACTAAATCTTTTCAAACTAAAATAAAGAGTATACATACAAGTTTGGTTTTGGGGTCGATCTAGTATAACACAAAACATTCTTGAGTGTGGTTGAGTTGTGTCGAACTAAAAAAAAGAGATCACATACTACCTTGGGTCGTTTCTGTATCGAACAACAACCATAAAAAGAATCACAAACCTGTTAAAACTCTCATATTCAACTCGCACGATATCACCACTTCATTCACATGAAATAACGATTTTAGTAACCTTTGCATATCGACATAATGAAGCTGTTTTCATTGAAACTGTTTGAGACCACTCTTATACGACTCGAGCATACTTTATATCAATCCTAACGAACTAAATAAAAGAAAGAAAAGGCATGCTTGTTTTGTTATATTCTTCGAACCCATGCTGTGGATAAAGTGTGTGTCGTGTGATGTTAATGGGTGTCGAAAGGGGCTGTGTTTCATGTGTGTTTTACTGTGTCGATGGGGGGGGGGGGGGGGCTGGAAAGGGAAATCATGCTTGTTTCTCTTCCTGGTTCAAAACGCATCCAAATAAATATAAGAGAGTGTTGCAAGTTCATGTGGTGAGAAGTATATGTTGTGTTTCATACGAGTAGGAAAAAAAAAGGGGTTTGCATGCATGGCTATATTGTCTTTTTTTTTTTCCTTCTCTGTGTCTACTTTCGAATCAACCACATGGCAGTAGTGTAAATTGTTTGGTTGTTGGATATGGTAGTCCTTCTTGTGGTTTTCCTTTTCAAATCAAATAATATAAAGAATGTCTAGGATTGTTTTTTTTGTGTACAGCAAGGATGGTTAAAAAAAAATAGAGAAGCATGTGCAATATGTGTGTTGTCACATGTTTATTTTTCTTCTTTTCTTTTGGTCCTATGTTCGAGTCATCAAATCATAGGAGAGTCATGTGAGGCGTTTTGACTGTTTCATGATAGACAGTACTACACAAACTTTTTAGGCCTACTTTCCACTAAAATTCACATTTCACCCTATACCTTAATATTTAGACACATTAAACCCTAAAATTTCTAAAGGTGTTATATTAAACCTAAACTAAAATATGTATCCTATTAAGTCTAAAATTATCTAATTGTCATTTTAAACCTTAAACGTTATTAAATCAGAAACGTGATAAAAATAGATAATCACTAAAAATGGAAAGCATACTAAAATTCATATGACTTAAAGTAATACTTGGTATTTAATTCGTATAGGTTCTGTGAAGCGGGAGTGATCTTTTATCTTGTGGCTTTTCTTTCGTTGTTTGCTTTTGCTTCGAATAAGGTACAGATATTCTACCCTATTTCAGTAAGGGTGTTTTCTTTCTCATGACTCATCGATTCTGATTCATTTTAAGAATTTCCTAAGCCATTGCTATGTTCCCCTACACTTTGGTTCGTTTGTTTGATTCGTTTTGATCTTGGTGTTCGATATGACCCTTTTTCGTTGAGCCTCTTTAATGATCCATTTGATAATTGTTCGTTACCTTGTGATATTAGTATTCGAGACACTTGATACTTCGAAGGTTCATTTGATTTTGGTAAATAGATGTGAAAACCTTTTAATTATAACACGGGAATGGTTTGAGGAAAACTATTTTAAAACGATGTTTATGAAATATGCGATACCACTTTCATTTGGAATTTTACTAAACTTTTATGGAAACTACTTTTAAAGATTACTTTTGTAAGAACAGTTATTAAAGATCATTTTAATGAAAACCATTTGATAAAGATTTCTTTAAATGAACCAGTTGATGATGAACCTTTGATCAGTTCGTTGGATTCATTTGACTTTGATATTGGATATGAACCCTTTGCCATGAACCTTTGATATTTGGACTTTGACTTTGATTCGATGACTTAGATTATTTGAACATTTGCTATGATTTGGACCTTTGACCTTTGACCCTTCAGTTTGATACCCGAGCCAAGTTCGTTTCCTAGCCATGAAGGTAACATGGCCGTGTCATTTGATGCACCAGTGGCATGACTCACGTGTGGGTGAGTGATTTCTCACATCGTCCCCATTTTGCTATGGCGCCTTTATTATTTATTATGGCCTATATTATTGTTCGGGGGGGCGTATGGGTTGCAACCCTAGTTTCGTGTCCGTGTTCGTGGACTTAACATGATTTGATATTATATATTGTTCGGTAACTGATGCTGGGTGCAATCCACGTCTTTCACAAGTTCGGGAGCTAGCTACTCCATTTGAAGAATGAGGACACCCCTCATATTATCTGATTATCTGAGAGGTCTCCCCTCTATATGATTTTGAGGATATGGTTACTATATTTGATTTGTTCGGGCTCGTGGTGGATTACTGACCTTCCAGTTTCCGTTTCCTACTTTGTACATTTGTCTATGCCTTATATTATTCCATTGTTATACCATATTTGTTCGTTTGCTTTTGCTTTCGTTTTCGTTCTTTATATATCTGTTCTGTAACACCCCAACCCGACAAGGGTAAAGATATCACAATAATGGATTCTTATCAGATCAAAACAGAACATACATCTACAGTAATTGTAATACCCGAAAATTTGAAACATGTAAAATGACCAAAATGCCCCTACTATTTTGAAATCTAATTAAAACTCGTATAAGTGCAAAAATAATTACAAAACCTTTGTAATTAAATTATATATGATACAAAATAATTATGGGACATCATTTAAAATATTTGTACATTTTGGACCCCAAAAACCTTATGATAACCGAAAATTTTATATAATTATATATATGTTATTATTAATTGATTTAAGTAGTATGATTTAAAGATAAACATGAAACTAACTAAGGAAACTTTGTCAACCTTGAATGCCTTGATTTGGGGCATAATTTGGCCGATCTCCTTGTGATTCCCCCCTAATTTCGGCAACAAACTCCAATATAATTTAAATTATTCCCTTCTTTTTTTTTTTTTTTATTCATTGCCGATTAACCCTAAATCCCTAAACAAATCCACCATTCGACCTACAGAAATTCTGGAGGCCAACCAACATTTTTCCCATGTCCTTACATGTCCTGATAAGCCTAGAAAAATAGCATCACGATTTATAAGGGCCGGATTCAAGGAGCATCGAAAATTCTTGTTCTATTCCACTCGATAGGTATTAATTCGCCAATCTTTGTTCCACTCGTTCTAAAATTCATTTTATATTTTTCTTACATTCCTTACATCATATTAGACTCAGGAAAAATGGAAATTCGAATCATGCAAAGTTTTTATAGCGCTTTGAATTTTGTGGGTAAAAACACACCTTAATTCCAAAATATGTGTCACATATTTTCTGGGTGCCATGGTTAAATTATTTAGACCATATGTGATATATAAGGTCTGGGAAAAATGAGAAAATGAATTATTGAAGCCTAAACAAGTCGTGGTGAATTATGGTCTTAAAAACGTACCTAAATTATAAAATATGTGATACGATTTATTGGAGCTATGTTTATAAATTTTATGGGTTCTAACATCATCATATAACTTGGGAAAAATATGTGTTTGATTTATGGAAGCTTAAATGATTTATTGGAGAATTAATTTAAAGCCGGATTTTGTGAAAAATAGAGAAGAAATCAAATAAATTGGATCGGGAATTAGGGTTAGTATTTTTGGGCTTAGATCTGATTATTAATTGGGTATAATGATGGTACAATTATTGGTTAATGATTGGTGTGGCTTAGGGCTTGAAATGGTTTTTAAAAAGTGTAATCCGATTTGTAATTAAATCACAAGGGTGTGTTTTGTAACTTTTGAAACTCATGGGTTATTTTTAAAATATTATTTAGGTCTGGTAAAATGTGGGAAAAATATAACTTGAGGGTCCTATGTGTAAATATTGCAAGATAATGAATTAATGGTAATTAAAGGGTATGATTTGTAATTAATTAAACTAGAGGGACTAAAAGTGTAAATTCTGGAAATTTGAAGTTATTCTGGGTAAATTATGATATTAAAAGTGTTTTGGGTAAATTTGAGTATTTATGGGCTTAATATGTAATTAATATAGAATTATGATTTAAATTATAAGTTTTGTAAACTTAAGGGACTAAATGTGAAATTTCTGAAACTTGAGGGGCTGGATTCGTACAATAAGTAATTCTGATGTCATATTCTGTATTTTGATAAAATATGAGGCTTGTTTGATAATTATGGATAAGATAAGGTTTTAAAGTGTAAAATTATGAATTAAGAGGTTTAAATGGAAATTTTGTAAACTAAGGGGTATAAAATGTAATTTTGGCAAACTTGAAGTATTGAAGATGTACATTCTGAATAAATGAAGGATTAAAATGAATGAATGTGATAATTACATATTTGACCTTTAACTTTGGAAGAATTACATTTGAAACCCTAAAGTATGGAAACGTGCCAAATAAGGAAACCTGCCTAAAATAGAAAGTTATTAAAATGGTAATCTGACTTAGAATCTTCTGTAATTCCGTCTTCTATTCCTCTAGGTGTGAAGAAGGAGAGATCCTGATCTGTTTGTGCTTCTATTTCTGTTTTTGCATTCCTAATAAGGTACAGATATTCTGCCCTTCTTTAGTAAGGTGCCTTCGTCTCATTTCTGATTTCTGATTCACTGCCATGTTCTTTGATTCTGTGAACCTTTCTGGTTTCTTTCATGATATTATGAACCTTTGACATGACCTTTCTGTTATGAACCTTTCTGATATTAAACCTTTCTGATACATGACCTTTCTGTTATGAACCTTTCTGATTTTAAACATTTATGATATATGACCTTTCTGACATGGAACCTTTATGGTAGGAACCTCTGATATGAACCTCTGATTATGAACTCTGATATTCTGAAATGGAAATTGACTTATGAAACTAAATTAAATACTGGATACATGATACTTGACCCTGACCCACAGTTTGATACTACGAGCCACTCACTAGGCATGAGGGTTTCATGTCCATGTCAGTCGATGCACCGATGGCATGACTCTAGGGCAGGAGAGTGATGACCTGTCCCGTCCCTTTTCTGTATTTTATTTGGTGTGTTGGGAGTTATGGCCACCAGGGGCGTATGGATGCATCCTAGATTTGTTTCTGTATTATGTTCATGTTATGATATGTTATGCTATGCATGGTGACTGATGGTGTGTGCGATACACGTCTTTCACAACTCTGGGAGCTGATCACTCCATATTTCTGATTTCTGGGATTAGTGAGAGGAACATCTCTCTGCATGGCGGTATGATTATGATTTCATGTTCATGTTTCTGGGCTCGTAGAGGATTACTGTTTTCCATGCACATTATAGACTTATGACCTTTACCTTTCATTACTGATATCCTATAACATGATACTGGACTTGATATGTTTTGGGCTTGGGATGGGATTTTTGTCTACCTTTATCATTATCCATGGTACTGTTCCTTATTTTCTGATATCTCTGCATAACGTTCATATTTCTTTCCTAACTATGGTTATATCATGTACGGTTTCTTTTCATTTTTCCCTATTCCATTATTACTACTTTGTTTCCGTTATATCTGTTCACTGGGCTTTTTAAGCTCAGCCGCACGTTTTCTTTTCGTGTGCGGCAGGTTATAAGCAGGACGACGGGTTTGGGTATGAGTGAAGAGACTTTTGGACTTAGAAGACCTTGATAGTATTTCTGAAGTAGAAGTCTTTAGCAGGATTGCTTTTGCAGACTTAGTATTTAGTTTTGTTTCATTCTTAACCTTATAATGTTAGTATTTCATTTGTAACCTTTTACATTTTATTGTATTACTATTGAAGTATGCTTTGTTTGATCTGATATGAAACCATTAACGTGACATCTTTACCCTTGCCGGGTTGGGGTGTTACAATTATGGTATCAGAGAGACAGGCTGCGATTTCGTAATACATTTACCCTTGACCTGTGTAAGTTTGGACCACTAAGTTTCCACTGTAGGCGCTCATAAGATGACCTGTAAGAATTGCTCTAGGATTTCCCTATAGGAGCTTAAGTTCTGACCGGTGAGGAATGGGTAGACTATAAGGCATTTGTTTAAGTATCTTTGCTTCCGCAATACTCTGATTCGTGCCTTACTTTTGGTTTAAGCCTGTTGAATCCCTCTTGGAGATTGAAAGCTTATGCCTTGCACCTAATATTTGAAACCTAATTAAGCTTTGAAACATTGAAATTTGCATGGAAAGTACCTGACACTATTGAACCTTATCTTTAAATTCCAACTCTGATATCTGATCCTTTTGTTAATCATTTTGATGCCTCTTCGGACAATTCTGAGAATCTCCATGGCGATGACGTACTAGATACATTCTGTTGTTTGTCTCTTGCTTTTGATAAGCACCTATGAATCTTCTGACGCTATTTGATTCCGTCTTACCCCTCTCTATCCCTATGAAAAGTCTTGTGATGTTTTAATGTTTCCCTCTCACTTTTGAACGATAAGATTTGCCTTGTTGATCCGTCTTTCTTTGGATAGTCAACTTCGATTTTATTCTGATAAGGGATTGGTTGATTGAGCATTCGAAATTTTGACAACAACGGCGGCTACCCTGAAGAGTGAAGACGTCCCTTTCAAGCAGAAGCGTGGGCGATGCAGGAGAAGAAAATCTAGTCAAGACGGCGAACCTGGAGTTGATGAAGACATGCAGTCTAACTTCCCTATTCGCCTTGGTTGTACTAAGATGAATTGAGAGCGGAAGCAGACTGGATGATGAAGGACTTGAAGATTGTGCTAGCAATTCATATTACTCCATCACATTCTAAGAAGAACAGCAGGAGGCTTGACGGACCAGACACAAGTTCACGATTTTGTTTCACTTCCAGATTGATGGACTCACTTAAATTTCGTTATATAGTAATAAGATCCCCTGATGTTTTAAGAAGCATTTCAGTTCCGTGATTATTCGTACGTTCATGGCTTTGTTCGGGGAAGATTTTGGCGAATTGTGAAAGATCTGACGCTTGTGGACGGCGTACCTTATTCTGCTAAGCAATCTGGGATTCCGATACTCTTGCAAATAGTTTGCTTTTCCCTCTTGGCTATGACATCGATTTTGTTGACTTCTGAGACTATTGAAGTACTAGGTGGGTTAAGATAGGCTGTTTTGTTCACGACTTGAGATAAAGTATGATCATCATGAAGGCATAATTATGTGGTGCTGGTATTATTAACGTAATAATACTTACACCATATAACGTGCCCTCATTGTGGCCATAGGATATCTTGGGAAGTACCTAAGAAGTTAGAAATTGATCACCGTTGGATTATACGTGATTTGTGAGACTTTAGGTTCATCCTACCTGTTCATATACTCTACCTTCGTTCGTTAAATATCTGGATGAGCTGGACTCCCGTTTTCATTTTGTTGACCTAAATTGCAAATCTTGAAGTCATGTAGAACTCCCTACCGTGGATACAGGTGAATTGATTTGAAATCTTGTTCACATTCCGTATGAGTATTCCGTTCTCATTTCTCTCCGCTTCCTGCAAATTTCGCGGACGAAATTTTTTTGTTAGCGGGGAAGAAGTTGTAATACCCGAAAATCTGAAACATGTAAAATGACCAAAATGCCCCTACTATTTTGAAATCTAATTAAAACTCATATAAGTGCAAAAATAATTACAAAACCTTTGTAATTAAATTATATATGATACAAAATAATTATGGGACATCATTTAAAATATTTGTACATTTTGGACCCCAAAAAACTTATGATAACCGAAAATTTTATATAATTATATATATGTTATTATTAATTGATTTAAGTAGTATGATTTAAAGATAAACATGAAACTAACTAAGGAAACTTTGTCAACCTTGAATGCCTTGATTTGGGGCATAATTTGGCCGATCTCCTTGTGATTCCCCCCTAATTTCGGCAACAAACTCCAATATAATTTAAATTATTCCCTTCTTTTTTTTTTATTCATTGCCGATTAACCCTAAATCCCTAAACAAATCCACCATTCGACCTACAGAAATTCTGGAGGCCAACCAACATTTTTCCCATGTCCTTACATGTCCTGATAAGCCTAGAAAAATAGCATCACGATTTATAAGGGCCGGATTCAAGGAGCATCGAAAATTCTTGTTCTATTCCACTCGATAGGTATTAATTCGCCAATCTTTGTTCCACTCGTTCTAAAATTCATTTTATATTTTTCTTACATTCCTTACATCATATTAGACTCAATAAAAATGGAAATTCGAATCATGCAAAGTTTTTATAGCGCTTTGAATTTTGTGGGTTAAAACACACCTTAATTCCAAAATATGTGTCACGTATTTTCTGGGTGCCATGGTTAAATTATTTAGACCATATGTGATATATAAGGTCTGGGAAAAATGAGAAAACGAATTATTGAAGCCTAAACAAGTCGTGGTGAATTATGGTCTTAAAAACATACCTAAATTATAAAATATGTGATACGATTTATTGGAGCTATGTTTATAAATTTTCTGGGTTCTAACATCATCATATAACTTGGTAAAAATATGTGTTTGATTTATGGAAGCTTAAATGATTTATTGGAGAATTAATTTAAAGCCGGATTTTGTGAAAAATAGAGAAGAAATCAAATAAATTGGATCGGGCATTAGGGTTAGTATTTTTGGGCTTAGATCTGATTATTAATTGGTTATAATGATGGTACAATTATTGTTTAATGATTGGTGTGGCTTAGGGCTTGAAATGGTTTTTAAAAAGTGTAATCCGATTTGTAATTAAATCACAAGGGTGTGTTTTGTAACTTTTGAAACTCATGGGTTATTTTTAAAATATTATTTAGGTCTGGTAAAATGTGGGAAAAATATAACTTGAGGGTCCTATGTGTAAATATTGCAAGATAATGAATTAATGGTAATTAAAGGGTATGATTTGTAATTAATTAAACTAGAGGGACTAAAAGTGTAAATTCTGGAAAGTTGAAGTTATTCTGGGTAAATTATGATATTAAAAGTGTTTTGGGTAAATTTGAGTATTTATGGGCTTAATATGTAATTAATATAGAATTATGATTTAAATTATAAGTTTTGTAAACTTAAGGGACTAAATGTGAAATTTCTGAAACTTGAGGGGCTGGATTCGTACAATAAGTAATTCTGATGTCATATTCTGTATTTTGATAAAATATGAGGCTTGTTTGATAATTATGGATAAGATAAGGTTTTAAAGTGTAAAATTATGAATTAAGAGGTTTAAATGGAAATTTTGTAAACTAAGGGGTATAAAATGTAATTTTGGCAAACTTGAAGTATTGAAGATGTACATTCTGAATAAATGAAGGATTAAAATGAATGAATGTGATAATTACATATTTTACCTTTAACTTTGGAAGAATTACATTTGAAACCCTAAAGTATGGAAACGTGCCAAATAAGGAAACCTGCCTAAAATAGAAAGTTATTAAAATGGTAATCTGACTTAGAATCTTCTGTAATTCCGTCTTCTATTCCTCTAGGTGTGAAGAAGGAGAGATCCTGATCTGTTTGTGCTTCTATTTCTGTTTTTGCATTCCTAATAAGGTACAGATATTCTGCCCTTCTTTAGTAAGGTGCCTTCGTCTCATTTCTGATTTCTGATTCACTGCCATGTTCTTTGATTCTGTGAACCTTTCTGGTTTCTTTCATGATATTATGAACCTTTGACATGACCTTTCTGTTATGAACCTTTCTGATATTAAACCTTTCTGATACATGACCTTTCTGTTATGAACCTTTCTGATTTTAAACATTTATGATATATGACCTTTCTGACATGGAACCTTTATGGTAGGAACCTCTGATATGAACCTCTGATTATGAACTCTGATATTCTGAAATGGAAATTGACTTATGAAACTAAATTAAATACTGGATACATGATACTTGACCCTGACCCACAGTTTGATACTACGAGCCACTCACTAGGCATGAGGGTTTCATGTCCATGTCAGTCGATGCACCGATGGCATGACTCTAGGGCAGGAGAGTGATGACCTGTCCCGTCCCTTTTCTGTATTTTATTTGGTGTGTTGGGAGTTATGGCCACCAGGGGCGTATGGATGCATCCTAGATTTGTTTCTGTATTATGTTCATGTTATGATATGTTATGCTATGCATGGTGACTGATGGTGTGTGCAATACACGTCTTTCACAACTCTGGGAGCTGATCACTCCATATTTCTGATTTCTGGGATTAGTGAGAGGAACATCTCTCTGCATGGCGGTATGATTATGATTTCATGTTCATGTTTCTGGGCTCGTAGAGGATTACTGTTTTCCATGCACATTATAGACTTATGACCTTTACCTTTCATTACTGATATCCTATAACATGATACTGGACTTGATATGTTTTGGGCTTGGGATGGGATTTTTGTCTACCTTTATCATTATCCATGGTACTGTTCCTTATTTTCTGATATCTCTGCATAACGTTCATATTTCTTTCCTAACTATGGTTATATCATGTACGGTTTCTTTTCATTTTTCCCTATTCCATTATTACTACTTTGTTTCCGTTATATCTGTTCACTGGGCTTTTTAAGCTCAGCCGCACGTTTTCTTTTCGTGTGCGGCAGGTTATAAGCAGGACGACGGGTTTGGGTATGAGTGAAGAGACTTTTGGACTTAGAAGACCTTGATAGTATTTCTGAAGTAGAAGTCTTTAGCAGGATTGCTTTTGCAGACTTAGTATTTAGTTTTGTTTCATTCTTAACCTTATAATGTTAGTATTTCATTTGTAACCTTTGACATTTTATTGTATTACTATTGAAGTATGCTTTGTTTGATCTGATATGAAACCATTAACGTGACATCTTTACCCTTGCCGGGTTGGGGTGTTACAGTAATACAAAAATCTCTAAGGATTACAAATGAAATACTGAATCTACAAGGTTACAACGAAAACTTTCAAAACTAATTCTAAAACATAATATCTTCTATCCAATTCTAATCCAGAATAGCTACCAAGCCTTCTAAGTCCAGAGGTACACTCTCACTCATTCCCAGCTTCCTACTAAAACCTGCCGCAGGAAAAGAAATGCGGCTGAGCTACGAGAGCTCAGTGAACAGATATATAGATGACAGAAACAATAACAGATAACAATACAGAAACAAATCAGAAATACAGGTTATACAGATACATAATTAAAGTGAAAGAATAGAAAAGGAATAAGGGTGAAAGAAAAGAAATGAGAAAGGGATAATGTACAAACCAGGTTTAGGGAAATACAGAAATCCATCACGAGCCCAGAGATAACAGATAATATCATAACAGAGTAATCATATAATAATCCAGAGGGGATGCCTCTCAAGTAACAGATAATATGACGGGTGACCTCATGTATCAATTGGAGTGATCAGCTCCTAGATAATGTGAAAGACGTGTATCGCACACACCATCAGTCACCAGATATATATATATATATATATATATATATATATATATATATATATATATATATATATATATATATATATATATATATATATATATATATATATATATATATATTTGAATAAGGTACAGATATTCTGCTCTTCTTGTAAGGAGCCTTCATCTCATTTCTGATTTCGAATTTATGGCTATGTTTCCCTTGTATTGTGAACAGTAGATTTGAACCTTTGCTTTAACCTTTGTCTTGAACCTTGTCATAAACCTGAACTTGAACCTTAATACACTTGATTACGAACCATTTGACTTGAACCTCTACTTGAACTCTTGCCTTGAACCTTTGACCTGAACCCTGCTATGTTTTCTTCCGATACTTGACATGACTTGTTCACCACTGGTAACCTGAATAATTAAGACCTTGGGTACTTGAAGGTTCATAGGATTTTTAGAACTACTTTTTAGTTATATATGAAGAGGTTTTGAACATTTCCTTAAAAGACTTTTATTATGAAAACTGTTCTACCGATCATTTTATTAAAACCATGTAAAAAGGAATTCTTTAAATAAACTATTATGAACCTTCTGGTATTGACTTTCTAGTATTTGACCTTCCTGATATGGACCTCCTGATAATAAACCCCTGCATCTATCTCCTGTCTTGAACCCTTATATGATTCCTGATATGAACCCTGATATGATACCTGACATTTGATACCTGAGACTTGACACCTGATACTTGACACCAGAGACTTGATACTTGACCTTGACCCACAGTTTGAGACTACGAGCCATCCACTAGGCATGAGGGTTTCATGTCCATGTCTGTGATGCACCACCGGCATGACTAGTGTGTAGCCCTAGTGATTTGGTTACACCGTCCCCGACCTGATTTGATTTGTTATGTAGAGGAAGACCCTGTGGCCTGCGGGGGCGCATGGATGCATCCTAGACCTGTCCTGATTTGTTATATTACCTGTTATACCTGGTGACTGACGAGTGTGTGCGATACACGTCTTTCACAACCCTGGGAGAACGCGTCTCCAACCCCTGGAGGTATCCCCTCACCCTATTCCTGGTATGCTGAGGTCACCCCTCCATACACCCTAATATATGATTTGATTTGATGTGATATGTTTGGGCTCGTAGAGGATTTCTGTTTTCCTGAAACCTTGTAACCTTATGACCTGATATTTGACTTGACTTGATTTAACTTGGGATTTTGGTGGGTTCTGGCTTCATTTACATCTACCATTGTAACCATTCTTAGCTCCTGGTATGTCTGCATAACTCTTTTGTATTCCTTTTCCTGACTCTTGTTACATCTGGTATTATTTCTTTTACTTTACTATTCCATTACTACTGCTTTGTTTCCATTATATCTGTTCACTGAGCTCTCGTAGCTCAGCCGCATTTCTTTTCCTGCGGCAGGTACATTTAAGCTAGGAGCTGGGTTTAACTTGGGATGAGAGCAACTTGTGTGAAGTTTAGACCTTGTCATTCTAGTGTGACCATTTGGATATTATTTCAGTTATGCCATTGTTTGGGCATTTTGGATTCTGTTTTGTACTTCGTTATTTCTGTCTTGCACTTGATATAAGTCGTGTTGACTTATTTTCCTTTGGATTTTAATGTTAAGGCTTCCGCTATTTTATTTCTTGAATGCTTGTATCTGATATGAAACCATGTATTTGTGACATCCTTGCCCTTGTCGGGTTGGGGTGTTACAATTTATGGTATCAGAGATAAGGCTTCAGAAACCCTTAGAGCTTAGGCTCGTGACCTGTGAGGATTGGGTAGACATTAGGTTTCCTTTCGCGCACTCTTTTCCCGTTTTGCTCTGTCCTTGTTCTGCTCTGTCATATTCTATCTGAGTTGCTAATCCTTTTTGTGATCGTTCAGATGGTGAACATGCGCTTTAACAAGTATGATGCTCCAAATTTCGAGGCCATGATTGCTGAGGCTTTGAAAAACGTCCTCCCTAACCTTTCTGCTCAGGTGGTGACCGAGGTCACCAACAACATCCGCAATGGTGTTGGATCTTCCGGTAGCGGTGGTGGTGGTGGTGGTGGTGCTCCACCTGTTGTTAACCCACCTGTTGGCATTCATGTGTGGATCGAGAGGTTCAACAAGCTTAAGCCTCTCTCTTTCAAGTCCGCTGCCACTCCCCATGAGGCAGAGGACTGGATCACCCATGTCGAAAAGTTGTTCAGGGTTCTCGGATGTGCTGACGAGTTTAAAACTCGGTTGGCCACATTCAAGCTAGAAGGTGACGCTCTTAATTGGTGGACTGCTCTTGTTCAAGCTAAGGGGGATGAGTATGCTGAGACCTGTTCTTGGGCGGATTTCATTGAGGTGTTCTATAGGCAGTATATTCCATTATCAGAGCAGCAGAAGTATGAGAGGGAGTATGGGACGATTCGTCAGGTGGATCGGGAGTCGTCGGTGAGTTTATGCAGAGGTTCTTACGGTTGGCCAGCTTTGTTGGGCCAGAGGTTGCTGGGGATGCGCATCGTCAGGCACGTCATTTTAAGTGGGCGTTGAAGACATGGGTATTAGATCGTATAGTGAACTTTGAGCACGAGGATGTGGCTGCTGTTGCGGATGCTGCCCGCAACATCGAGTTGTTACATGCAAATGGGGATTCTAATAAGCGGGATAGGGACGGTAATCGGGTGCATTCCAGGGGGCAGAGTCAGCAGGACCAGAGTAGAGATTATAAGAGTCACCGGGACCAGGATTATGAGCGGAAGGGGCAAGCTAGTAGGGGTTTGGAACCACGAGATCGGGCGGATCGTGGTCATGATCAGCGAGGTCGGGATTCAGGGTCAGCTTCTAGGCAGGATGGCGATCGTCGGGGGCGCAGCAACAGTCAGGGGTCAGCTAGTTGTCCTCTGTGTGGGAAGAACCATACGGTATTTTGTCGTACGACTTCTGGAGCTTGTTTTAGTTGTGGTTCGAGGGAGCATAAGTTGAAAGATTGTCCTAGGCGGAATCCGGAAAAACTTGGGAAATATCTTGATCCTCCTCCTCCTACTCCTACTACCGGTCGTGTTTTCTCGCTTTCTCGTGACCAGGCAGATAAGGCGTCTGGTATGTCCTTGTTTTGTTTTCCGTTCTCTTTCATTTCTATGTCCTTGCAAATTTCGAGGACGAAATTTTTCTGTTAGAGGGGAAGAGTTGTAAAACCCGAAAATCTAAAACATGCAAAAATTACCAAATTACCCCTGAAACTTTAAAAATTAATTAAAGTACCGAATCAATCCCGAACTTCTGGAAATGGACAAGTTATGCTACCAAATAATTTTGGCGACTCCGATTAATATTTTTACAAGTCACAAAATGACCAAAATACCCTCTATGAACCGAATAAATATTGTATATATTATTATGTTTATTAATTAAACTTTATAAATAAAATTTACACTTTTAAATGCAAAATTAAGTAAGGAAATTATTCAATATTAATGGGCCATTATGTTCACACGTTTTTCCAGCCTTCCCCCCCCCCCCCCAATCTCGGCATCCTTCCATTTTATAGCTAACAAACCTTTTTACCTAATTTAAGTTATACCGAAAATCATAAAACACACACAAAAATACTTTCAATCACCATCCGATTTTCTCAAGGCTTTAGATCAATTTTCTTGTGTTCTTAAACATTCCAAGAAGCCTAGAAGAATATCCTTTCGAATTATAGTGGCCGGATTTAAGAGGTGTCGAATTTTCTTGTTCTAAATCACGCGTAAGGTAACAATTCCATTTTAATTCATTCGATCATCCAAAAATTCGTTTATCATTTTTCTTATGTTCTTCATATGGTACATGACCTGGGAAAAATGTCTACAAGGTTTGTGGATCGCTCATTTGGTCGTGGGAATTTGTTGGTGTCGAAAATCTTGTACCGAGCCTCATAAAATCACAGCGTGTGATTCCTTTGATCTATATTTTTTTCTGGTATTTTTCTAAGCCTCTAGTGATCTCATATAACATGTATAAAATAAGAAAATCAGGCCATGCATCATATTTGGATCGTATGCTAATTATTGTACTCGAAACCCTAAAATCGAAATAAATCTCCAAAACATCTATGCAATTTTTCTGGATCTGTTTTATATTTTTCGTGGCCTCTATATACTTCATATAACATGGGAAAAATAGCCATTCGAATTTTTTAAGCCGAATTCATGATTTTTGGATTTAATGTTCATATCGAGTTTTGGAAATAAAAAGGAAATCGTGGAGCAAAATTATGAAACAAATCGATCTAGGGTTTTCATGGATGAAATCTGGTAATAATTGAGGAATAATGATGATACAATGATTACCTATTGATTGGGATGTTTAGGGTTTGATTTTTGATAAAATATTTGTAAACCGATTGGAAAATATTTAATTAAGGGGGTGTTTTGTAATTATTAAAAAGAGTGGGATATTTTTGTAATGTTTTATAGATTCGGGGGAACATATAAAAATTATTACATGAAGGTCTTATTTGTAAATTTAGCGAGTTATGGATTTAATGTGTAAATTAAGTGGCGAATTGAAAATAAATAAAAATGAGGGACCTAAAATGTAAAATCTGGAAAATCAAGGGTTCTCGGTGTTATTAATATTATGAAGGGTGAAATGTGAAATTTGTAGTATTTAAGGGCTTAATATGTAATTATGGATAAATATTAAATCGAATTAACATTTTGATAAATACAAGGACTAATTGTGTAAATTACCGAAACATGAAGGGGCTGTGGTAACATGATCAAAATGAAGGGTATTTTCTGTAAATTGATTGAAATAAAAGGGCTTGATATGTAATGCATATATGATAAGTGTTAAAGTGTAAGATATATAACTATAAGGTTTTAAATTGTAAATTAATTAACGAGAGGGATGTAATGTGTAAATATGGAAACTTGAAGGCTAAAAGTGAAACTCTGGAAAATAAGGTATTCGAATGGTAAATTATGATATTTCTATTTTAACCTTGAACTTTGGCAAATTTACATTTATAACCCTGAACTATGAAACTTGTCATAATTAACCCTGAACTTGTGTAACTTGTTAAAATGAATATTACTTCCATAATAAGCTAATTAAAGACTTGACTTGAACTATATCACTTGAATCTTACTAATTATGGAAACCTGCTAAAAATAAAAAGTTACTAAAAATAGAAGTTACTTATAATGGGAAGATAACTGAAACCCCTTTCGTATTTCTGTCTTCTACTCCTTTAGGTTCAAGGAGGGAGTGATCTTGATCCCTGTCAGCTACTCTTGTGTTTGTGCTTGCTATTTGAATAAGGTACAGATATTCTGCTCTTCTTGTAAGGAGCCTTCATCTCATTTCTGATTTCGAATTTATGGCTATGTTTCCCTTGTATTGTGAACAGTAGATTTGAACCTTTGCTTTAACCTTTGTCTTGAACCTTGTCATAAACCTGAACTTGAACCTTAATACACTTGATTACGAACCATTTGACTTGAACCTCTACTTGAACTCTTGCCTTGAACCTTTGACCTGAACCCTGCTATGTTTTCTTCGATACTTGACATGACTTGTTCACCACTGGTAACCTGAATAATTAAGACCTTGGGTACTTGAAGGTTCATAGGATTTTTAGAACTACTTTTTAGTTATATATGAAGAGGTTTTGAACATTTCCTTAAAAGACTTTTATTATGAAAACTGTTCTACCGATCATTTTATTAAAACCATGTAAAAAGGAATTCTTTTAATAAACTATTATGAACCTTCTGGTATTGACTTTCTAGTATTTGACCTTCCTGATATGGACCTCCTGATAATGAACCCCTGCATCTATCTCCTGTCTTGAACCCTGATATGATTCCTGATATGAACCCTGATATGATACCTGACATTTGATACCTGATACTTGACACCAGAGACTTGATACTTGACCTTGACCCACAGTTTGAGACTACGAGCCATCCACTAGGCATGAGGGTTTCATGTCCATGTCTGTGATGCACCACCGGCATGACTAGTGTGTAGCCCTAGTGATTTGGTTACACCATCCCCGACCTGATTTGATTTGTTACGTAGAGGAAGACCCTGTGGCCTGCGGGGGCGCATGGATGCATCCTAGACCTGTCCTGATTTGTTATATTACCTGTTATACCTGGTGACTGACGAGTGTGTGCGATACACGTCTTTCACAACCTTGGGAGAACGCGTCTCCAACCCCTGGAGGTATCCCCTCACCCTATTCCTGGTATGCTGAGGTCACCCCTCCATACACCCTGATATATGATTTGATTTGATGTGATATGTTTGGGCTCGTAGAGGATTTCTGTTTTCCTGAAACCTTGTAACCTTATGACCTGATATTTGACTTGACTTGATTTAACTTGGGATTTTGGTGGGTTCTGGCTTCATTTACATTTACCATTGTAACCATTCTTAGCTCCTGGTATGTCTGCATAACTCTTTTGTATTCCTTTTCCTGACTCTTGTTACACCTGGTATTATTTCTTTTACTTTACTATTCCGTTACTACTGCTTTGTTTCCATTATATCTGTTCACTGAGCTCTCGTAGCTCAGCCGCATTTCTTTTCCTGCGGCAGGTACATTTATGCTAGGAGCTGGGTTTAACTTGGGATGAGAGCAACTTGTGTGAAGTTTAGACCTTGTCATTCTAGTGTGACCATTTGGATATTATTTCAGTTATGCCATTGTTTGGGCATTTTGGATTCTGTTTTGTACTTCGTTATTTCTGTCTTGCACTTGATATAAGTCGTGTTGACTTATTTTCCTTTGGATTTTAATGTTAAGGCTTCCGCTATTTTATTTCTTGAATGCTTGTATCTGATATGAAACCATGTATTTGTGACATCTTTGCCCTTGTCGGGTTGGGGTGTTACAATTTATGGTATCAGAGAATAGGCATCCGAAACCCTTAGAGCTTAGGCTCGTGACCTGTGAGGATTGGGTAGACATTAGGTTTCCTTTCGCGCACTCTTTTCCTGTTTTGCTCTGTCCTTGTTCTGCTCTGTCATATTCTATCTGAGTTGCTAATCCTTTTGTGATCGTTCAGATGGTGAACACGCGCTTTAACGAGTATGATGCTCCAAATTTCGAGGCCATGATTGCTGAGGCTTTGAAAAACGTCCTCCCTAACCTTTCTGCTCAGGTGGTGACCGAGGTCACCAACAACATCCGCAATGGTGTTGGATCTTCCGGTAGCGGTGGTGGTGGTGGTGGTGCTCCACCTGTTGTTAACCCACCTGTTGGCATTCATGTGTGGATCGAGAGGTTCAACAAGCTTAAGCCTCTCTCTTTCAAGTCCGCTGCCACTCCCCATGAGGCAGAGGACTGGATCACCCATGTCGAAAAGTTGTTCAGGGTTCTCGGATGTGCTGACGAGTTTAAAACTCGGTTGGCCACATTCAAGCTAGAAGGTGACGCTCTTAATTGGTGGACTGCTCTTGTTCAAGCTAAGGGGGATGAGTATGCTGAGACCTGTTCTTGGGCGGATTTCATTGAGGTGTTCTATAGGCAGTATATTCCATTATCGGAGCAGCAGAAGTATGAGAAGGAGTATGGGACGATTCGTCAGGTGGATCGGGAGTCGTCGGGTGAGTTTATGCAGAGGTTCTTACGGTTGGCCAGCTTTGTTGGGCCAGAGGTTGCTGGGGATGCGCATCGTCAGGCACGTCATTTTAAGTGGGCGTTGAAGACATGGGTATTAGATCGTATAGTGAACTTTGAGCACGAGGATGTGGCTGCTGTTGCGGATGCTGCCCGCAACATCGAGTTGTTACATGCAAATGGGGATTCTAATAAGCGGGATAGGGACGGTAATCGGGTGCATTCCAGGGGGCAGAGTCAGCAGGACCAGAGTAGAGATTATAAGAGTCACCGGGACCAGGATTATGAGCGGAAGGGGCAAGCTAGTAGGGGTTTGGAACCACGAGATCGGGCGGATCGTGGTCATGATCAGCGAGGTCGGGATTCAGGGTCAGCTTCTAGGCAGGATGGCGATCGTCGGGGGCGCAGCGACAGTCAGGGGTCAGCTAGTTGTCCTCAGTGTGGGAAGAACCATACGGTATTTTGTCGTACGACTTCTGGAGCTTGTTTTAGTTGTGGTTCGAGGGAGCATAAGTTGAAAGATTGTCCTAGGCGGAATCCGGCAAAACTTGGGAAATATCTTGATCCTCCTCCTCCTACTCCTACTACCGGTCGTGTTTTCTCGCTTTCTCGTGACCAGGCAGATAAGGCGTCTGGTATGTCCTTGTTTTGTTTTCCGTTCTCTTTCATTTCTATGTCCTTGCAAATTTCGAGGACGAAATTTTTCTGTTAGAGGGGAAGAGTTGTAAAACCCGAAAATCTAAAACATGCAAAAATTACCAAATTACCCCTGAAACTTTAAAAATTAATTAAAGTACCGAATCAATCCCGAACTTCTGGAAATGGACAAGTTATGCTACCAAATAATTTTGGCAACTCCGATTAATATTTTTTACAAGTCACAAAATGACCAAAATACCCTCTATGAACCGAATAAATATTGTATATATTATTATGTTTATTAATTAAACTTTATAAATAAAATTTACACTTTTAAATGCAAAATTAAGTAAGGAAATTATTCAATATTAATGGGCCATTATGTTCACACGTTTTTCCAGCCTTTCCCCCCCCCCCCCCCCCAATCTCGGCATCCTTCCATTTTATAGCTAACAAACCTTTTTACCTAATTTAAGTTATACCGAAAATCATAAAACACACACAAAAATACTTTCAATCACCATCCGATTTTCTCAAGGCTTTAGATCAATTTTCTTGTGTTCTTAAACATTCCAAGAAGCCTAGAAGAATATCCTTTCGAATTATAGTGGCCGGATTTAAGAGGTGTCGAATTTTCTTGTTCTAAATCACGCGTAAGGTAACAATTCCATTTTAATTCATTCGATCATCCAAAAATTCGTTTATCATTTTTCTTATGTTCTTCATATGGTACATGACCTGGGAAAAATGTCTACAAGGTTTGTGGATCGCTCATTTGGTCGTGGGAATTTGTTGGTGTCGAAAATCTTGTACCGAGCCTCATAAAATCACAGCGTGTGATTCCTTTGATCTATATTTTTTCTGGTATTTTTCTAAGCCTCTAGTGATCTCATATAACATGTATAAAATAAGAAAATCAGGCCATGCATCATATTTGGATCGTATGCTAATTATTGTACTCGAAACCCTAAAATCGAAATAAATCTCCAAAACATCTATGCGATTTTTCTGGATCTGTTTTATATTTTTCGTGGCCTCTATATACTTCATATAACATGGGAAAAATAGCCATTCGAATTGTTTAAGCCGAATTCATGATTTTTGGATTTAATGTTCATATCAAGTTTTGGAAATAAAAAGGAAATCGTGGAGCAAAATTATGAAACAAATCGATCTAGGGTTTTCATGGATGAAATCTGGTAATAATTGATGAATAATGATGATACAATGATTACCTATTGATTGGGATGTTTAGGGTTTGATTTTTGATAAAATATTTGTAAACCGATTGGAAAATATTTAATTAAGGGGGTGTTTTGTAATTATTAAAAAGTGTGGGATATTTTTGTAATGTTTTATAGATCAGGTGGAACATATAAAAATTATTACATGAAGGTCTTATTTGTAAATTTAGCGAGTTATGGATTTAATGTGTAAATTAAGTGGCGAATTGAAAATAAATAAAAATGAGGGACCTAAAATGTAAAATCTGGAAAATCAAGGGTTCTCGGTGTTATTATTATTATGAAGGGTGAAATGTGAAATTTGGAGTATTTAAGGGCTTAATATGTAATTATGGATAAATATTAAATCGAATTAACATTTTGATAAATACAAGGACTAATTGTGTAAATTACCGAAACATGAAGGGGTTGTGGTAACATGATCAAAATGAAGGGTATTTTCTGTAAATTGATTGAAATAAAATGGCTTGATGTGTAATGCATATATGATAAGTGTTAAAGTGTAAGATATATAACTATAAGGTTTTAAATTGTAAATTAATTAACGAGAGGGATGTAATGTGTAAATATGGAAACTTGAAGGCTAAAAGTGAAACTCTGGAAAATAAGGTATTCGAATGGTAAATTATGATATTTCTATTTTAACCTTGAAATTTGGCAAATTTACATTTATAACCCTGAACTATGAAACTTGTCATAATTAACCCTGAACTTGTGTAACTTGTTAAAATGAATATTACTTCCATAATAAGCTAATTAAAGACTTGACTTGAACTATATCACTTGAATCTTACTAATTATGGAAACCTGCTAAAAATAAAAAGTTACTAAAAATAGAAGTTACTTATAATGGGAAGATAACTGAAACCCTTTCGTATTTCTGTCTTCTACTCCTTTAGGTTCAAGGAGGGAGTGATCTTGATCCCTGTCAGCTACTCTTGTGTTTGTGCTTGCTATTTGAATAAGGTACAGATATTCTGCTATTCTTGTAAGGAGCCTTCGTCTCATTTCTGATTTCGAATTTATGGCTATGTTTCCCTTGTATTGTGAACAGTAGATTTGAACCTTTGCTTTAACCTTTGTCTTGAACCTTGTCATAAACCTGAACTTGAACCTTAATACACTTGATTACGAACCATTTGACTTGAACCTCTACTTGAACTCTTGCCTTTAACTTTGACCTGAACCCTGCTATGTTTTCTTCCGATACTTGACATGACTTGTTCACCACTGGTAACCTGAATAATTAAGACCTTGGGTACTTGAAGGTTCATAGGATTTTTAGAACTACTTTTTAGTTATATATGAAGAGGTTTTGAACATTTCCTTAAAAGACTTTTATTATGAAAACTGTTCTACCGATCATTTTATTAAAACCATGTAAAAAGGAATTCTTTTAATAAACTATTATGAACCTTCTGGTATTGACTTTCTAGTATTTGACCTTCCTGATATGGACCTCCTGATAATGAACCCCTGCATCTATCTCCTGTCTTGAACCCTGATATGATTCCTGATATGAACCCTGATATGATACCTGACATTTGATACCTGATACTTGACACCAGAGACTTGATACTTGACCTTGACCCACAGTTTGAGACTACGAGCCATCCACTAGGCATGAGGGTTTCATGTCCATGTCTGTGATGCACCACCGGCATGACTAGTGTGTAGCCCTAGTGATTTGGTTACACCGTCCCCGACCTGATTTGATTTGTTACGTAGAGGAAGACCCTGTGGCCTGCGGGGGCGCATGGATGCATCCTAGACCTGTCCTGATTTGTTATATTACCTATTATACCTGGTGACTGACGAGTGTGTGCGATACACGTCTTTCACAACCCTGGGAGAACGCGTCTCCAACCCCTGGAGGTATCCCCTCACCCTGTTCCTGGTATGCTGAGGTCACCCCTCCATACACCCTGATATATGATTTGATTTGATGTGATATGTTTGGGCTCGTAGAGGATTTCTGTTTTCCTGAAACCTTGTAACCTTATGACCTGATACTTGACCTGATATTTGACCTGACTTGATTTAACTTGGGATTTTGGTGGGTTCTGGCTTCATTTACATCTACCATTGTAATCATTCTTAGCTCCTGGTATGTCTGCATAACTCTTTTGTATTCCTTTTCCTGACTCTTGTTACACCTGGTATTATTTCTTTTACTTTACTATTCCATTACTACTGCTTTGTTTCCATTATATCTGTTCACTGAGCTCTCGTAGCTCAGCCGCATTTCTTTTCCTACGGCAGGTACATTTAAGCTAGGAGCTGGGTTTAACTTGGGATGAGAGCAACTTGTGTGAAGTTTAGACCTTGTCATTCTAGTGTGACCATTTGGATATTATTTCAGTTATGCCATTGTTTGGGCATTTTGGATTCTGTTTTGTACTTCGTTATTTCTGTCTTGCACTTGATATAAGTCGTGTTGACTTATTTTCCTTTGGATTTTAATGTTAAGGCTTCCGCTATTTTATTTCTTGAATGCTTGTATCTGATATGAAACTATGTATTTGTGACATCCTTGCCCTTGTCGGGTTGGGGTGTTACAATAATTATATTTACTTAATTATGCATATTTCGGATTTTAATAAATAAATGTGTATGATAATTTTTGAACATCCGAAATGATGTAACGTTGTCCCAGAAATTAGTTCGTTTCAGATATAGTTCGATTTCAGAAGTTTTGGAATTGTTTCAGAATTTTATGAATGTTTTATTTAGGTTTTATGATTTCAGGGGTAAATTTGTAATTTTACAGGTTATCAGAATTTCAGGTATTACATGTTCACTGGGCTTTTTAAGCTCAGCCGCATTTCTTTTCCTGCGGCAGGTTTTAGTTGGAAGATGGGTATGAGTGAAGAGACTTTTGGACTTAGAAGACTTGATAGTTATTTTGGCCTAGAGATGATTAGAAGTTATTATATTGTTAGAATTTGTATTCGCATTTGTAACCATGTAATTTCAGTATTTCATTGTAACCTTTGAGATTCCTTGTATTACTGTAATGTATGCTTTGTTTTGATCTGATATGAAACCATTAGTGTGACATCTTTACTCTTGTCGGGTTGGGGTGTTACATTAACGCTGCGTTAACGCTCGTTCCTCCCAACAACTAACGCACGTTAGCGTGCAAATAACGTGGGTCTTTTTTGCCTTAACGCACGTTTAACTTAGACCGTTGTGAGTGGTCTTATATACTCCTATGTACAATAGAAAAAGAAGCAGAAAATATGTATGTACTTACTAGCTACTTCACACACAATTTAGTTTTTTACCCGGTTAACCCAAATAGGATCCGACTCCGTATACACACAATGTAACATTTAAATAAACACGCAATGTAACCTTACAAGTTTAACCATCAATTACACCACTTATTTTCCATAAAACGAGCTTTAATTTAATAAATTGTTTAATCATCAACAATTTGGGGACATTTTCTAACTAATCACGATCAACCAATCTTCTGATTAAATCGTGGCTCAATTCATTGAGCAATCGACTTCAATGTACTAACTTCAAACTATTTTTAGTACCAGTGGCCAAACTGAAAAAAAATAAACTTGCAGTTTAAAACCTTCATTTAGGTATGAAAATGAAGGTGCTTCAAAATCACCTAATGGGTTCGCACAAGGGTTAAAACCGTATCCATGAGGTTCAAAGATCAATCAAGGGTTTATGAAAAGGGTTAAGATCTTCCCCACGGGGTTCATAACTCGCGAGAAGGTCCAAGGTCGCATCAGGGAGGTCATATATAAGGTCCACGGTTACATGTGTAAGTTGATGTATTACTTTTTATAAACCTTTTGTTAAAAACCTTGTGGTCAAAGTATCCACTTTTTTACTGGATCATCATTTTGACCCGCTTTCTACCCAAAACAAACCACATTTTTGAATTCCTTGGGGGGTAGTGTTGTAATAAAACGAGATTTAGGTATCAGTTTTATCTTATCAACAATTCTTTGACCTTCAAGTTTGCCCAATAAAGCTTTGGGGTCCTGTTATACAGTAAGTTCAAATTTTCAGATGTGGGTAGCTTTTAAAACTGGTTTATGACACTTATGAAACCATACTAATTTTATTTATTTTAAACATGATAGTATCCAAATCCAACCTTTTTTCTTAAATGATGCAGTTTGACTTTTTTATAAAGTCAACTCATTTAGTTGGGATTCGAGTCCCAAAATGAAATAGCACAATGATACGAGTTTATCATTATTTCATGTTACAGGAACACGTCCTTACGGTATCATCTTCCGCAATTGATTTTATGATAAAAGTACAAACCTTTTAGACTCTAGTATCATAACAATATCACTTACGTGGTCACAATGGTGATATGGTTTTAGTTATAAGCAACGGTTTGTGTTAGCTCAGTTTTACCATGTTAAACTGTTTACCAAATTGTACATTGTAGCCTTGTAGGGTTTGTAGCTCAACTATGACAAAGACACAATATGACTACACAATGGCAAAATACAAATCGGTTAGGCTCGGTTTCTTATCACTGAAATATGTTTATCCGGTACAATTCAATAGAATTTGATGAAAGCCAGTAGTTTGACTCAAAAGTCAAATATATGCATGATTAATGATTTCATCCATATGTAAAGCTTATTATGTATATAAAACTAGTTTATGATCTTACATCACTTATAACACTTAACTTTATTTTTAACATGATCATCTCCAACTTTTTATCCTAGTCCCGCCATTTTCATCAGTTTGACTTTCTAAGAAGTCAACTGTGTTTATTCAGCTCCATGAATTAAAATAAAGTTCAAATTCTTTATTGGTTCAAAGTAATAAGTACTAGTGACAGCATCCAAGTTGGGATTATAACTTGATCTAACAACAATGTATACATTAAAATGTACTAATCCTGAAAGGTAAAATGACAATCATACTTTGAAACACTTCTTTACAAACAATCGTACTTTGGGAGTGTACCAGAGAAAACTATCAATGACCAAAATGATCAACGATCAACAATGCCTGGGGGAAAAAATCATAAATAAATCATTTCAATGCACATGAGAACAGATGCGGAGAGATATGAGCTTTAGATCACCTTCTGAGCTGAACGGAAATTGTTTCCTGCTCACCAGACCTTGAAAGATTAAGTTGAAACAAAATATTAAAAAACGTAAAATCTGTATGATAAACCATACCCTTCTGAATCCATTCAAATTGAGAAATTGCTTAACGACTTACCTGGTCAGAGTTCACTCGGCTAACTGTTATGCGCTGATTGACGAATCACAAATGCTTCCTGCTGATCAGACCTCCTAATAGCAGAAAATGGTTAAATTGTTAGGATCATACTAAATAACATAAATTGCAGAAACAATGAATATTTTCATAATCATATAAAAATTTCAAAATAAAGTACCTGTTAAAATATATTGGCTCCTTTGGCGTCTGTTAGTACGGGTTATATGCAGTACGGGTTATATGTAGTAGACTGTTTCGTCATCATCAGAGGGGAAATGATAGTAAAATATGTCATCAGCATCGGTTCTTTGTCTCTTGAGTAATAAACCATATGTATCAATAAGCCGTATCGACCCAACAATACGCAGACCTCTCAACTGGAAAATGCTCTGCGGAAGACGGGTTACGCCTGTACCTACTATGTCTAACTCTTTCAAACCTTCTAAGCATCCAATATCCTCAGGCAATTCAACAACTCGAATACAACCGTGGAGACGTAAGTTGTTTATACATTTCATCTTACAAATGCTGTTTGGAATATATTGTAAAAGCTTACAGTCTGTTAAGATTAGCGTCTCTAAAGATTCTAACCGGCCAAGATCATCGGGTAACTTCTCAAGAAGTAAACATGACTTAAGTTTGAGAGATTTCAGATGTTTCAACATACAAATGCTATCTGGAAGATTTTTAATCTCTGTAGATGAAAAAGTCAGCTCCTCTAGACATTCTAACCGATCAAGGTCCTTGGGTGCTTTTGAAATACTGCCTTCAAGTTTAAGCTTTCTTAAACATTGTAAACTACAAATACTTCTTGAAAAGCTCTCAAGATTGATACAAGCACACAGACCTATAGAAATTAGCCTTTCAAGATTTCCAAACGATGAAGCTGGATCTTCTTTATAATAACATTCAAACCGAAACTTTGGAGAATCATTGTCGGGGTGCAGTAGGCATACATCTGTGGGTTCTGCAATCAGATGTAACTCAGATAAAGAAACAAGAACTGGTTGAGACCATTTGTCCAACACAAAAGACTTAAACCTCCCACAAAAACGTAAGTCTAAGACGAGAAGATTTTTCAGACATCCAATGGGAGCATTAATTTCTACCAAATCATAACAATTTGCAAGATGTAACTGTTCGAGATTTGGAGTGAGCCCAAGGTCAAGGGTCCTCAACTTTGAATGACTGAGGTTGAGATTTTCGAGCTTTAGACTTTCAACGGGCATTTGAAATTCTACCAAATCATCACTCTCTTTCAATGTAAGCCTCTTAAGATTCGGAGTACTCCCGAGGTAAAGGGTCTTCAAGTTTGAATGACTGATGTTGACCTCTTCGAGCTTTGGACTTTCAGCAGGCATTTGAAGTTCTACCAAATCATCACTCTCTTCCAGTGTAAGCCTCTTAAGATTCGGAGTACTCCCGAGGTAAAGGGTCTTCAACTTTGAATGACTGATGTTGACCTCTTCGAGCTTTGGACTTTGCATTTGAAGTTCTACCAAATCATGACAGCCTATGAGTACTAGAATCTCAAGATTCGGAGTACTCCCGAGGTGAAGGTTTTTCAACTTTGAATGACTGAGGTCAAGATGTTCGAGCTTCAAACTTTCAGCAGGCATTTGAAGTTCTACCAAATCATTACAGCCTTTGAGTATTAGCATCTTAAGGCTTGGAGTATTCCTGAGGCGAAGGCTCTTCAACTTTAAATAACTGAGATCGAGATATTCAAGCTTTACACTTTCAACAGGCATATGAAGCTCTTCGAAATCATGACAATATTTAATAGTCAACTTCTCAAGATTTGGGGCCACCTTAAGGTCAAAGGTCCTCAACTTTGAAGAGGTGATTCTGAGGAACCTGAGCTTATGAAGAACCTAACATAAGTAGAAAAAACAATTAATATTGGTGCAATGACAAACCAATAGATATATATGATCATAATAAAGTAAAGTAAAGTAAAGTAACTCCCAATACCGTCTTCCACGGTGTATGGGGGAGGTTGAGACGTAGACAGCCTTACCCCTACCTAAGGTAGAGAGGCTGCTTCCGGTTCTACCAAAGGTAGAAAAGGACCTCCGGCCTTGCAAGGGGTGAGGATCGAACTCTTGACCGACCTCTGTCTCCAGAGGCAAGGGTGTTAACCACTTGATCCAACCTTGCTCATATATATGATCATAATGAATAATGAAAAACAACAAATTAACCATTATTCTACCTTTTCTTCTCCATTTTCCCAAAGTTGAACACTTTTGCTTCGACTTATGTCAAGTCCAACAAGATTTGGAGTATTCCCGAGGTGAAGGTTTGTCAACTTTGAATCAGTGAGTGTGAGATATTCGAGCTTTGAATGATGATCAGCAGGTATATGAAGCTCTTCAAAATCATCACAATTCTCAATATTCAACCGCTCAAGATTTGGAGCCAACCTAAGGTCAAAGGTCTGTAATTTTGATCTCTTGATGGTGAGGAACTTGAGCTTAGGAAGAACCTAACATAAGTAGAAAAAACAATTAATATTGGTGCAATGACAAACCAATAGATATATAGGATCATAATGAATCATGAAAAACAACAAATTAATTCTACCTTTTCTTCTCCATCTTCCCAAAGTTGAACAATTTTGCTGCCATACAATTCAAGTTCAACAAGATATTTTCCTTGAAATGTATTCGGTAAACTCAAAAAAGGAAAACCATGCCATCTTATAAATCGTAAGGAACTTGGAAGGTATTCGCTAACTTTATCAAATTGAACTTTCATGTTCAACAAGATATTGTGCTTAAAATAATACTTTAAGATATCTATGTGAATAAATCTAAGATCCTTCATTTTTGCTAGACCTTTTATTGCAATTTCAGCACTGAAACCCGGTGACCGGAAGTATAGACATTTTGTTGCTTGGGTACCCTGAAATCGAAAAAACAAATCCCCTTAATTTTAGTCGGAACCCTAAATTTCAAAACGCCCAAAATCACTGATCAAATTGAGAGTGAATGAAGATGATAATTTGATTCGAATTAATGAATTTTTGAGTGATTATTAGAGAGAGAGTGAAGTTAGGGAAAACTTTTAGAGACACAAACAAAAGAATTGTTATGTGTTTTTTAGACCAAGAGTAGTGGGGCGTTGAAGCCCCACAATTGCCCATTCAACGGTCGTTGAACCACCCCCACCACCGTTGAAACTCAAAAAATCCAACGCCCGTTGAATCCACAACGGGCGTTTCTTTATTTGCTCCTGACAGGTAGTGTTTAAAGTCAATAAAGCACTGCTACCAAGAGTCACTTCATGCATAAATATATATATATATATATATATATATATATATATATATATATATATATATATATATATATATAATAAACGGGCGTTTCTTATTCGTCCAAAACAAGTTATCTATCTCTCATTGTTATTTTTAATTAATTAAAAATATATATATATATTTAATAATAATAATAATTGTGTAATGATTACACTTACAAAAAACGCCCATTGAACCATTACCCCCAATTTTGCTTCAACGCCCCTTTTTCTCTCACTGCCAAGTGTCGCGATTTGCCCCAACCCACACCCAAACCACTACTCTTGGTCTTATGTGAAACTTATTTAAACTAACGGAGTTAGAAATTAAAGTGAAATATTCAGGAAACCAAAACGACAAAATGTAGTTAACTCTCAGTTTTATTAAATCATAACTTAATTCTTACCAGGTCATTAGTCAATATATCCTCAATTTCCTCATTAACCCACAATCGGCTATGTCTTTGAGGTTCATTGGACCGACAAACAATATTCCTACCCATTTCTTGTAAATGATCATGCATCCCCAATTCCTCACATTCATCACTTCCCCATTCAGTAAAATATTCTTTTTCAGAAATAGTTATAAGAGATTTCTGCTCAAGAACTCTTAAACCAACTTCAGCATGAAATCCACGGCTTTCAAGCGCTCTAATTGCATCTTCTTTTTTCCAACCTTTTAGTATGCATGCAACATCTAAAAATATTTCCTTGTAATCCTCCTCTAGACCATCAAAGCTTATTTCCAATCTTTCCATAGTTGCCTTTAATGGAATTTTTTTTAGTCTTTCTATAGCATCTACCCAGTAAGGTTCACTTTGACCACAAAGAAACGAACCCAAAACTTTGATCGTTAAGGGAAGACCATGAGCATATTGTACAACTTGTCCTGATAGCTCTTCGTACCCTCGAGTTGGAATCTCTGCTTGAAATGCATACCTACTGAAGAGGCAAATTGCTTCCGTAGACGATAACAGATTGACGTCATGAATGAAGTTCATTCGGTGGGCTAACAACACTTGCTCATCTCTTGTGGTAATGATAATTCTGCTTCCCTTTTTAAACCAGTTAGGCTCGCCTGCTAACGCCTCAAGCTGTTCTATGCAATCCACATCATCTAAAACAACAAGTGTCTTTCTACGACTCATCATGTCTTTCAACATGTTTTTCCCGTCATGAACACTACTAAAAGTGATGTCTTTTTCATTTAACACATCTTTTAGTATCCGCTTTTGAAGCTTCTTTAAACCGGACAAAGAAGGCTTTGAAACTTCCCTTACATTTTCAACAAAGCTTTTTCCTTCGAAATGATTAGAAATTTGATCATAAACAGCTCTGGCTAAAGTTGTCTTCCCCCCACCTCCCATCCCCTTGATTCCGATCATTCGAACATCTTCAGTATCAATCTTTAAATATGAAAGAACATCACTGATTCGGGTCTCCATACCCACTAACTTTCCATCAGCGTTCGAAAGAGTGGAATATTTCTTTTTGAAAATAACATCAACAATTATTTGGATCAATTCAGATTCATCCCTGTATCATTAAAGATTATATTATTAGCTTCCTCAAAGCGCACACAAACAGTTAAGATTGATAACACAAAAGGATTAACATTTATATAAATGTAGATATCATGATAAAAATTGAATGAAATTGAATTACCCTTTCAACTCCCACCCAGCCAGATCGGATGCTTCTTTCATAGCCTCTCTCCATTTTCCAGCAGCTTCCTTCTTTTCGTGTTCTGCAAAGGCTTCTTTAACTGCCCCACTTTGTTTGCGGACTTCGGTGGGCTCCACATCAAAAAAGATAGGATAAACATTCTTCTCGGTCGTCTTCTTAGATTCCATAATCTTGACAAGCTCATCTAGGCACCAAGATGAAGATGCATAAGTCTTGGAGAAAACAATGATGTAAAACCTTGAGTCCTCAATGGATTTCATGAGTTGGTCCTTGATGGGTTTTCCTTGCTCGATTTTCTTATCATCCTTGTATGCTTCAATGCAATTTCGCTCAAGAGCTTCATAAAGATGGCCAACGAAGCTGTTACGGGTGTCCTCACCCCTAAAACTCAGAAACACGTCATACTTGAAGTTCTTTTGAATGGAAGAAGATGAAGTAGACGCCATTCTGTTGTAGTTATTATCTAAGGATCTGTTGTTTAAGAGAATTATCTTAACTAGTTGAAAAGAAACTTAAGATGATTAACTGTATATATATTGAGAAGACAAAGACTCAATAACATAAGGCTGTTATTTGGTCAAGAAAGATAAGATTCGTTTAGCTAAACTCACATCAATCACTTAAGATGATTAACTGTATATATATGGAGGCGGTTTGATGATGAGGGGCGTGTTTATCATATGTGTGTGTTTAGGTTAAATGGAATGAGCCAAAAGTTAGGGTATACCGTAACATTAGAAACGGACTGGATCACATATCCGGACTCGCCTATGAAATAAAATGGTGGGCTGAAAGTTTTGGACTATCAATTCATTTTGGATACAGTTTTATGATATACCTAATTACTATATATATTAACGCACCATCAAGTGACGCATGATGACGTCACTATTTTTTTTGCCATTTGCTTCAACCCACCATGCTTTATCCAGCCCGGTTTTTTCCACAGCCCAGTTGCCTTCTCCCACCCAATTCAGCTCTTGCATCTTCTGGATAAATCGATAGCTATCTTCTATCTTCCCACAAATTATAGAACACAAACACACACACACACAAAAAATTAACGATTCATGCCCCAAAAAAAATAACGATCCAACACAAGATTCACAGATCCACAGAAAAAATTAATTAACAAAAATCAGATCCACAGATCGGGTATAAGCAAGGTAAAATTAGGTTTTTTTTTTTTTTTTTTTTTTTTTTTTTTTTTTTTTTTTTTTTTTTTTTTTTAATTTGGGGTTTTTTGTTATATGTACTTCATAAGAATCACAGTTAATTTTTTTATCAAGAGTCTGTAATTGTATTCATGGTCTTATGTTTGATTACAGATTCGAAGGATAACTAATCAAACGGCAGCGGCTTCCAGGTTATCAAAATAGTTTATTGATTTGTGATTTTTTTTTTTAATATTTATTTCGTTATCAAAAAACAAAATGAGATATAGGTGTGGGTTGCTGAGATTCTTCGTGTGTTTTAATTGTTGATTTTTTTTTCGGCCTAACATATTGTTGTTTTTTTTCCCTGCTTCTGTTCCGGGTTAAAGGTACCCAATTATAGAAGTGAACCGAGTCTGGTACCAGAAGAGGAGCCCATGGAGTTTGAACTTCATGTGGTGGAAAAAGGAGAGACGTCGAGAGGGGATAAGCCTGTTCATCAGTTTCATGATGATTCGGAAGTTGTGAAGGAGATTCAAGTTTAGTTTGATCGTGCTTCAGAGTCTGGGAATGAATTGGCGAAGATTCTAGAAGCTGGAAAGGTTCCACATAATCAGAAACATGCTGCTTATCAAGGTATGATCGTTTATTGCATTATATGTTAGTACGTGTTTATACTAATTATGTAGATTTTAAGGTTCTGATTTTTATTCTGAATTGTGTGTAAAAAAGGTATGTGGTCCGATTATTGTTGGAATTTCTTTATTTTTTTGTGTTGATTATTCATATGATTTGTGGGTTTCAGATGATTTGTGAAAAAAAGATGAAACTAAGGGTTTACTTATGATTTTGGGATTTACTTTTTTGAGAAGATTGCGTTTGCAGTAACTTTTCCTTACTGCTTAGATTTAGGGGTACATGTGGTAAGGAATAATAGATGCAATTAATTTTGTTAATTTACCTTCTTCCTCTAAAAAAAAGGCGTCCGCTTTTTCAGGTTGTGTAGGGTTCATGTAAGACTGCTGTTAATTTTAGTTTCAATTTTTAATATTTCGGATATTGAATTGTGATTGTTTTTAGTTTTTTAAGATTTTGGTTATGTTCAGTGTCTTTGGGTTTTATTGTGTTAATTTTTGCGGGTTTTGAAATGTATGGTTTTCGTTGCGGTTAGTTGTTGTTATGGTAGACTCATCTGATCAACCTTACTACACGATTGTAACATATTGCTAAAACTTGGTCATTGAATGATTTTAAGAAATATTAGATTATTTGGCAGTTTTCTACCATTTCAAGTTATTATTTTGGGTATTCGTGTGATATTTATACATATCACTAATTTTGAATGTACTTTTTTTTTGTGGCCAGGTATGACCGTCGTATGTTCCTGTTTGTTTCATGTTCAGAATGCAATAACGAAAAGACTGAACAGGTAATAACCAGTTACATAAGCTGAATTGCCATCTTGGAGAGTGCTATTGTTCCTTGAAAAGTTATCGACACCAAAAGACTGAACAGGTAAGTATACGGTCATAGCTTTATGTATACTTATTCGAGTATTTAACTCATGTTGGTACTATCTGTTACTGTATTAAAGTTCTAAATTTATGATATGATGTGTTCGTTTGCTACAGTCAATTACTCAATTCGTTGCTGACTCACTCGAAGACAAGAGAAGGGGAAAATATTCAAAAGTAGAACGGCAAGATAGATTATAAGGTTATGTGACGAGGTAACATCACAATGTCTTTCAAATCTGATAATGTACGGTCAAAGAAAAAACATATATAAGCTGTCTTAAAACATCAAAAAGTACATATGAGATATGCTACTTATAAGTTGTCTTCCCCGGTTGTAGCTGTCGGTTGTTTTTCCTTAGCAGGGCTGATGTTGGGCCATAGAAGGTATACAGCATACAGTGCCAATTTTAATACGAATTTAGTGTATTCTTATGTTTTGGCTTCTACAGCTTTGTCGTTTAGTTCTAAGCGCTGATTGTAGTTTTACTAACCGAGGTATTGTTTTGATTGTACAGGTGTATTGTGAGACGGTTAATGTTGTCATTGCATAGTGGTATTGCATTGTGGAATAACGCATTGTATATGCAGCAGAACAAAAAGGCTTCGACGTCAGTTAATCTTATGTCATATTCATGATTTCGTTGCAAGCCATGACAAGCACTCTATCCAAGAAGTTGATGTTCAGCCTGCAAGACAGGTAAATTCTTACCAAGAAAAATTGATTTAGTGTTGTTTACACAAATTTCTTATTCCATGGTAAAGACTGCTGAAGTAAGTATCATAACAGCTATGGGTGAAGACTGCTGAAGTGCTAGCACGGGATCGGCTTTTAGGATCATTTACCGTAAGATTCATTCTTTCCCTTCGTCAGAGTTGCAACACTTCCATTTTCAGGATTTTCTATTAATCTACTTATTCTTTGCACAATTTCTTGCCAGGTAGAAAAAAATTATTCTTATTTTGTACAAAACATTGTCAATATACTTTTCATTTTTCAAATCTGCTAAATTTGTTATTTTTCCTCCTTATCTTCGCTCAACTGATAAGCTTTCTGCTCATTTTTGGTTTATACTTTATAAGGTTACTCTGTCATCATTTTTTTGGGGTATTTTGGCTAAACACAAATTGCAATGCTTACAGTTATGTGATTTAGTGATTATTATTGTTTCCCTGCTTTTTTTGCACAATTTCCAGTGCATAATTTATATGCGCCAATTTATAATCTATAAGAGTCCTTTATTTATCGTTTTTACTTTTTAGAGGGTCTTTCATAGTCTAAAATATTTTCAACATTTTGATTCAGTGTGCAATTTTATGGTACAAAATGGGAATGTCTAATGGACTCCTATGACCCAGAATCATATTCTTTTGATAGCTGAACTTACAGTTGGCTTCGGCCATTTCCCCCCATTTATTGTGCATCACAAATTATGGAAATGAGAACCATATGGAGCCAAGATGAGTCGATTAGAAAGTCAAACTTCAAAACTCTTAAGTGAAGGCTGACTTATATATATTTGCAATCCAGGTGAAGCCAGTATTAAACCGATTAAAGAACACATTGCTGACTCTTGCTATATCTTTGTTCGTGTCCATTGCTCTTCTTATCAACACTGAAAGCAGCCAAAAGGAGGGCTACATTACATCTGGTGGGGAAGAAGGCGGCAGATCAGTTGCAGGCATCTATAAGGATGAGTCTGCAAGATCATTTGAACCAGAAGCATTTTGTGCCGGATCAGGTCCATCTGTGGATGACTAGATGGCAGCTTTCTGCTTGCTGATGTGCATATCATATATGGGCAAGAGCATATATTATATACCAATGTATAGCCCCAAACACTAATATTTCATATGATTAACAAAGCCGTGCAATAACCAACGTAATAAAACGATGCCCGGCAGCAACGCGCCGGACCGTTGCCAATCTCGTTTGTATAATGAGTGGTATTTTTGTTCTAAACCCATTTGCAAATATTTTACTCGAACTCATTTGTCTCGAATTTTGTGACAAATTGTAATTTCAGGTCCTTTTTCAAGCTTCAAAATTTCACTATTCATCTCGGAATTTACTATTCACGAGTTACTATTCATCATTTACTATTCATCAGTTACTATTCACATTTCACTATTCATCATTTTTTAAGTCAGTTTGAGATTTTGAGAAGCTTTTAAAAATTTCTGTAATACCTAAAATTCCATAACATGTAAAATGACCAAAATGCCCCTGGGAATTTAAAACCTAAATAAAACATTTGTAAAGCACAAATAAAATCCCAAACTT
This sequence comes from Artemisia tridentata subsp. tridentata, assembly GCA_021014915.2. Lineage (NCBI taxonomy): Eukaryota > Viridiplantae > Streptophyta > Magnoliopsida > Asterales > Asteraceae > Artemisia > Artemisia tridentata. The sequence continues at coordinate 399,186,293 of CP139506.1, read as the reverse complement.
CTAGCAATGAACAAATTATGATCCCAAGTAATTTTAACAACACCATGTAACATTTATGCAAGCCATGAAATTACCAAATTGCCCTTGGGCGCCTAATATAGAATTTAAATTCAAAGTTAGGAATTAATAAAAAGGAAACTTAATGGAATTAAATGGAAATTAAGGGGAGATAATCATGCCATTAAATCATTTGACCAAGACCCCGAAATTTTGGTCTCTTATTTCTCTAAAACTCGGTCACTTCACAATTCACATAGCACACATATTTTTTTCTCTCAAACTCCAAACCGATCGAACCCTAATACACAAAATAATTCTCCCATCATCCATTCGAATTTCTGGAAGTGCAACACTATTTTTCCTGTGTTCTTAAGGGTCTCAAGAAGCCTAGAAAAATAGCTTTTCGAATTGTGGAGGTCGGTATTTCAAGTTGTCGAATTTTTCTCATTTGTTCCACTCGATAGGTAAGAATTCCATTTTTAATTATTCGATCAATGTAAAATTCATTTCCCATTTTTCTCACGTTCCTCACATCATGTATGGTCTGTGAAAAATGATTACAAGGTCGTGGAGTGGCTGTGGTGATCGTGGTGAAATTCTTGGTGTCGAGCGCTATATTCGATAGGTCCAATTATTATACGCCTAATCTACACGTCAAACATTCGATCTGGTATTTTTCCCATAACTTATCAATCATATGAGACCTAAGAAAAATGTGTAGTTCGACTCATGCATGATCTTTCAATCGTATGTGATTAAATTCTATAAATCGAACCATAGATATAAAATATATGTATTCGACCGAATGGAACATTGTGATTAATTTTAGTCGACACTCTATAAATATATGAACATAAGAAAAATGTAAATTCGATTTGTCATGGCCTATAAGAATTATTTTTGAATTAAGATCAAAACCGGATTTAGAAATGATTTGGGAAAAATATGTAATCGATCGAATTAGGGTTTTCAAAACATGATTTAGGGTTTGTTTAGGTGTAATAATTTAAGTGTAATCATTGAATAATTAATTGGCTTGATTAGGGTTTGGTTTGGATTCAAATAATGTTATACGATTTCTTTTAAAATCATGAGGGATCGAATTGTATCTTTTAAAAGTTATGGGCCACTTTTGGAACCTTATTAATATTGTGGTAATGCCGTATAAAAAGTATGAGAAGGACCTTTTATGTAAAATAAATGTCTAAGGGTTTATTTTGGAATATATGTTAAAGTTTATAAATCGATTTGTAATTAAATAAACTAGAGGGATTAAACTTGTAATTTTGGGAAACTTATGGGTCATTCATGTATTTAATCATATTTAAAGTGCCATGTGTCATTTGGATAATTTAAAGGGTCTATATGTAATTATTATTAATTAAAGGACGATTTATATAAAATAAGGACTAATAATGAAATTGTTATAACATGAGGGACTAAAGTTGTAAAATCTATTTTCTTAGGGTTATGAATCGTACATCACTTAAAATAAGGATATAATATGTAAATTGATAAAGCTAAGGACTAAACATGTTAACATGAATAATTAAGGGCTTAATATGTAAATTTATTAACTAAGGGACCAAACATGTAAAATTATGGAACCTCAAGGGTATAAAGTGTAAACTTGAATAAAGCTAATATTAACTTAACCTAATTTATAATTATGGAAATATTACTAAATAAGGAAACTTTCTAAAAATGGAAACCTGCTAAAAATAGAAAGTTACTTAATATGGAAATGGGATCTTTAGTAATCATGTCTTTACTCCTCTAGGTGTGAAGAGGGAGTAATCCTGTGCTTTATCATCTTTTCAGTGTGATCCTTGTCAAGCAATAAGGTACAGATATTCTGCTTCTTTGATAAGAGGCCTTCATTCTCTTATTATGACTTCGATTATTGAACCATCATGATAGTGAACCTTTTATGATTATGAACCTTTCATCCATGAACCTTTGCTTATGAACCTTTGCTTATGAACCTTTGCTTATGAACCATGATTATGAGCCATGATTATGAACTTATGAAACATGATATTGACCTATGCAAGTAAACTTAAAACATGATTCATGATACTTGACCTTTACCCTCAGTTTGATACTACGAGCCACTCACTAGGCATGAGGGTTTCATGTCCATGTCAGTCGATGCACCGATGGCATGACTCTAGGGCAGGAGAGTGATGACCTGTCCCGTCCCTGCATGTTATGTTTACGTAGAGGCAGATTATGGCCACCTGGGGCGTATGGATGCATCCTAGATTTGTTCATGTACATGTTATGTTATGTTATGTTATGATATTCATGGTGACTGATGGTGTGTGCGATACACGTCTTTCACACTCCGGGAGCTAGCTACTCCAACCCATGACGAGGTCACCCCTCATATATATACAGGATACTAAGAGGTCTCCCCTCTACATGTTTATGGCTATGATTATGAATTATGATTATGATTTCATGTTATGGGCTCGTAGTGGATTACTGACCTTTCTTTACCATGCACCTTTATCCTTTACCTTGTGACACCATGTATTCTTACCATGTACTCATGCTTCCTTTCTCGTTTACTCATGTATTATTCATTATGCTACTGCTTGTTACGTTATATCTGTTCACTGAGCTCTAGTAGCTCAGCCGCGTTTTCTTTTCCCGCGGCAGGTAATTAAGCTAGGAGTTGGGCATGGCTTTGGGGTTGAGTGCACTTGAGTGGAGCTTGTTCTTTATAGCTTATTTACCATTTGATTTCTTTGGACTTCATGTTGCCATTGTTTAGGCATTGAACTCATGTACTTCTTTATTTTTCCTTTCATTTGGATATAAGTCATGTTGACTTATTATTGAATTATGTATTGACTTCCGCTATTTTGGTTTATGGATTCTATGTTGTTCTGATATGAAACCATATATTTGTGATATCTTTACCCTTGTCGGGTTGGGGTGTTACAATTTATGGTATCAGAGACAGGTTTCCGAAACCCGTTGGCTTAGGCCTTTGACCTGTGAGGATTGGGTAGACATTAGGTTTTCCTTTCGCGTACTCTTTTCCGTATTCTGCTCTGTCATATTTTGTTTCACCTTACTAATCGTCTTCATAATTCTATAGATGGTTAACACTCGTCACCAGGAGTATAACAGTGGAGGAGATGCTGAAATCCCCAATCTGGAGGAAATGATAGCTAATGCTGTAGCCCGTCTGCTACCTGGCCTTAACACTGAGGCGGTGGTCAACCGGCTTATCAGTGGTGGAGCTGGTCCATCTGGGGGTGCTGGCAGTTCTTCTGGTGGTGGGGGCCGACCCACTACCATTAATGGGTGGCTGGAGAGTTTTAATAAACTCAAGCCGTTGTCCTTCACTTCTGCTGCTACTCCTCAGGCAGCAGAAGATTGGATCACCCACATGGAGAAACTGTTCGAGGTGTTAGGTTGTGAGGACGGGTTCAAGACTCGTCTGGCTGTGTTCAAGCTAGAAGGTGACGCGCTCAACTGGTGGAAAGCGCATAAAGAAGCTAAGGGTGGTGATGCATATGTTCTTGGTTGTTCATGGGCTGATTTCCGTACCACGTTCTATAATCGGTACTTCCCTGCTTCCGAGCAGCAGAGGTTCATTAGGGAGTACAACACTATCTCTCAGCTTGATTCTGAGCATGCTGGGCAGTATCTGGAGCGGTTTCAGAGATTAGTGAGTTTTGTGGGTCCGCTTGCTGGAGATTCTAAGCAGCAGGCTAGGCAATACAAATGGGGACTCAAGAGGTTAGTAACCTATTTAAGTTGATGGTTGGTACCAATGGACATTAATACATATTTTTTTTCTTCTACTATTGTATTAGGTGGGTACTAGACCGCATACTTAATGATGAGTTTAAAGACCCGGCAGAATGTTGCGACGCTGCTCGCAATATCGAGATATTTCATCAGGGATCTGGGTATAAGAGAAACAGAGATGGGGATAGGATTCAGACTCAGGGTCAGAACAGGGATTTTAAGGGCCGAAATGACAGGAGTTATGATTCTCGTGGACAAGGGGATCGACGATACGACCATCAGGGTCAGGCTGGCAGGAACTATGATCAGAAGAGGTCGGATAATAGAGGGCAGGATTCCAGGTTCACTCCTAGGCAGGGAGATGATCGTTCGGGACGCAACACCAGTCAGAAACAGGGAGAGACCAGACTGCTAGGGGTAATCAGCAGAGCAGGGCTCCGGGTTCTAGTTCTCAGGGAGGTGCATCTGGGGGTTCATATACTTATCCTATTTGTACTACGTGTGGCAAGCGCCACAATGGACCATGTCGTCGGGCTTCTGGGACTTGTTTTGGATGTGGTTCGACAGAGCATCGTGTGAAAGATTGTCCCAAGCAAAACCCGGAGAAAACCGGAAACTATCTACCTCCCCCTCCACCCAACACTGGCCGTGTATATTCTATGACTCGGGATCAGGCGGCACAGTCTTCAGGTACGATTACGGGCGTTTTATATATTGGTGATCACGCTATTTTCACACTTTTTGATACTGGAGCTACACATTCGATTATATCTATGAATCTGGTTAAGAAACTTAAAATATTACCAACACCACTAAGTAACCAAGTATCTCTCTCCACTCCCATGAAACTCAGTACTCTTATTGATCATGAATATGTAAACTGTCCTATACGATTCGATGACCGGATTCGTTCGGCAAATCTACTCCCTTTGGACATGGTTGATTTCGATGTTATTCTCGGCATGGATTGGTTATCTTTTCATAGAGCCACCATTGACTGTCATGCTCGAAAAGTAATTTTTGGTGATCTAACTCAGCCTGAATTTGTTTTTCATGAAACACGTTCTCTAAAATCTGTGAAAATTATTTCTGCTTTGAAAGCAAGGACTCTAATATCTCATGGTTGCCAAGGTTATTTGGCCTCTGTTAAAGATTCTTCTGCGAAAGGTCCTGATATTAATACTGTTCATGTTGTTCGGGAATTTTCTGATGTTTTCCCTGAAAAACTTCCTGGTCTTGCTCCGGCCAGAGAGGTTGAATTTACTATCGATCTGATTCCCGGCGCTGAGCCTATCTCTAAGGCTCCGTACCGGATGGCACCGGTGGAACTCAAAGAGTTAAAGGAACAGCTTGAAGAGTTATTGGACTGTGGATTTATTCGTCCAAGTGTGTCACCATGGGGTGCTCCTGTACTTTTTGTAAAGAAGAAAGATGGGTCTATGCGGTTGTGTATCGATTACCGGGAGTTAAACCGCATCACTATTCGAAACCGTTATCCGCTACCTCGCATCGATGATTTGTTCGATCAGCTGCAGGGAGCTAAAGTATTCTCCAAGATTGACTTGCGATCTGGTTATCACCAGTTGCGGGTTAAAGAGCAGGACATTTCTAAGACTGCTTTCCGTACCCGGTATGGACATTATGAGTTTTTAGTTATGCCTTTTGGGTTAACAAATGCTCCTGCGGTATTTATGGACTTAATGAACCGAGTTTTCCATGAATTCCTTGATAAATTCGTCATCGTCTTCATTGATGATATTCTGGTATATTCTAAGTCGGCGGAAGAGCACGAGCAGCATTTGCGTACTGTTTTGGGTATTCTGAGGCAGCAGAAATTATACGCTAAATTTTCCAAGTGTGAATTCTGGTTGGACCGAGTTGCTTTCCTTGGTCACGTCGTGTCTGCAGATGGGATTACCATGGATCCAGCTAAGGTCGAGGCTATCACAAAATGGCCAAGACCTACCACGGTAACCGAAGTCAGGAGTTTTCTGGGTTTAGCTGGCTACTATCGACGTTTTGTCGAGGGTTTTTCGAAGTTGGCTTTACCATTGACTCAATTGATGAGAAAAGGTGAAAAGTTTTTGTGGACGGATGAGCGTGAGCAGAGTTTTGAGGAGTTGAAACGACGGCTAGTGTCTGCACCTATTTTGACCTTACCGTCGGGTTCGGGAGGATTTCAGATTTATAGTGACGCTTCCAAGAAGGGTTTAGGTTGTGTTCTCATGCAGAACGGGAAAGTAATTGCCTATGCCTCAAGGCAGTTAAAACCCTATGAGGAAAATTATCCGACCCATGATCTAGAGTTGGCAGCTGTGGTATTTGCGTTGAAAATATGGAGACATTACTTATACGGTGAATCATGTGATATCTTCACGGATCATAAGAGTCTCAAATACATATTTACCCAGAAAGAGCTCAACATGAGGCAGAGGAGATGGTTGGAGCTTCTGAAAGATTACGACACTAATATCCAGTATCATCCCGGCAAAGCGAATGTAGTTGCCGATGCACTCAGCAGGAAGTCGGGAATGATTGCTAGTATAAATATCGAGCCTCGTATTCTTCAGGACTTAGAGCGGTTAGAGGTTGAACTATGTGTAAAGGGCGTTAGTGGTTATTGGGCGAGTTTGAAGGTGGAATCAAATCTGATGCTGCGGATTAAGGAAGCCCAGAAGGACGATGGTGAACTCTGGGCTATTGTGCAGAATGTCGAGGAAGGTAAGCAGTCTGAGTTTCGGGTAGATGGTAGTGGTGTTGTATGGTGTGGAGATCGATTATGTGTTCCTGATGATTCTGATCTACGTGAGGCCTTGTTGACTGAGGCTCATAGTTCTCCTTTTTCTATACATCCTGGTTCAACCAAGATGTATCGGGATCTAAAGCAACAATTCTGGTGGAGCGGCATGAAGCAGGATGTGGCATCGTTTGTAGCTAGATGTATGACCTGTCAGCAGGTCAAGATTGAACACCAGAGAGCCAGTGGGTTATTACAGCCTTTGGAGATTCCAGTTTGGAAGTGGGATGAAATTTCTATGGATTTTGTTTGTGGTTTACCGTTGACTCGTAGGAAACATGATGCGATTTGGGTGGTCGTTGATCGGCTAACTAAATCCGCTCATTTCTTACCCATCCGTATGAGCTACAGTGTTAGTAAGTTGTCAGAGATTTTCACACAGGAGATTGTTAGATTACATGGCACTCCTTCTTCTATCGTTTCTGATCGTGATCCTCGTTTTACTTCGCGCTTCTGGAAGGGATTGCATAAAGTTTGGGGTGTTCGTCTTAAGTTCAGTACCGCTTTTCATCCCCAAACTGATGGTCAGTCGGAGAGGACCATCCAGACATTAGAGGATATGTTACGAGCGTGTGCATTGGAATGGACGGGTAGCTGGGACGATTATCTGTGTTTGGTAGAATTCGCTTATAATAACAGTTGGCACGCGAGCATCGATATGGCACCTTTTGAGATGTTATATGGGCGAAAGTGCAGAACACCAGTATGCTGGAATGAAGTAGGGGAACGTATTCTTGAAGGACCTGAGATGATTGAGGTCACAAATGAAAAGGTTGCCACGGCTAAGGAGAAATTGAAAGAGGCAAGGGCACGTCAAAAGAGTTATGCGGATAAACACCGTCGGGATCTAGAGTTTAATGTCGGCGACCGGGTATTTCTTAAAGTATCTCCGTTCCGAGGCGTCAAGCGTTTTGGCATTAAGGGCAAGCTCAGCCCTCGGTTTATTGGACCCTTTGAAATTCTGGAGCGTATCGGAGAAGTCTCGTATCGTCTAGCTTTGCCACCTCAGTTGGCTCATGTTCATAATGTATTTCATGTATCTCTTTTGAGGGGATACAACTATCATCCTCTACATGTGGCTTCTTATCCGTTTGATCAAATCCGCCCCGATATGACCTTATCTGAAGAACCGGAAGCGGTTATAGAGCGTCAGGAGCGCGTGATGAGAAATAAAGTCATTCCTTTTGTAAAGATTCTTTGGCGGAATCACCCAGCACGCGAGGCAACCTGGGAGACCGAAGAATCGATACGATCGAGTTATCCTCATTTCATGTTTTGATCTGGTATGTTCAGTTTCGTTTCTGTCATGTTTCCTTTCCTATGTCCTTGCAAATTTCGAGGACGAAATTTTTCTTTTAGTGGGGAAGAAGTTGTAATACCTAAAATTCCATAACATGTAAAATGACCAAAATGCCCCTGGGAATTTAAAACCTAAATAAAACATTTGTAAAGCACAAATAAAATCCCAAACTTCTAGCAATGAACAAATTATGATCCCAAGTAATTTTAACAACACCATGTAACATTTATGCAAGCCATGAAATTACCAAATTGCCCTTGGGCGCCTAATATAGAATTTAAATTCAAAGTTAGGAATTAATAAAAAGGAAACTTAATGGAATTAAATGGAAATTAAGGGGAGATAATCATGCCATTAAATCATTTGACCAAGACCCCGAAATTTTGGTCTCTTATTTCTCTAAAACTCGGTCACTTCACAATTCACATAGCACACATATTTTTTTCTCTCAAACTCCAAACCGATCGAACCCTAATACACAAAATAATTCTCCCATCATCCATTCGAATTTCTGGAAGTGCAACACTATTTTTCCTGTATTCTTAAGGGTCTCAAGAAGCCTAGAAAAATAGCTTTTCGAATTGTGGAGGTCGGTATTTCAAGTTGTCGAATTTTTCTCATTTGTTCCACTCGATAGGTAAGAATTCCATTTTTAATTATTCAATCAATGTAAAATTCATTTCCCATTTTTCTCACGTTCCTCACATCATGTATGGTCTGTGAAAAATGATTACAAGGTCGTGGAGTGGCTGTGGTGATCGTGGTGAAATTCTTGGTGTCGAGCGCTATATTCGATAGGTCCAATTATTATACGCCTAATCTACACGTCAAACATTCGATCTGGTATTTTTCCCATAACTTATCAATCATATGAGACCTAATAAAAATGTGTAGTTCGACTCATGCATGATCTTTCAATCGTATGTGATTAAATTCTATAAATCGAACCATAGATATAAAATATATGTATTCGACCGAATGGAACATTGTCATTAATTTTAGTCGACACTCTATAAATATATGAACATAAGAAAAATGTAAATTCGATTTGTCATGGCCTATAAGAATTATTTTTGAATTAAGATCAAAACCGGATTTAGAAATGATTTGGGAAAAATATGTAATCGATCGAATTAGGGTTTTCAAAACATGATTTAGGGTTTGTTTAGGTGTAATAATTTAAGTGTAATCATTGAATAATTAATTGGCTTGATTAGGGTTTGGTTTGGATTCAAATAATGTTATACGATTTCTTTTAAAATCATGAGGGATCGAATTGTATCTTTTAAAAGTTATGGGCCACTTTTGGAACCTTATTAATATTGTGGTAATGCCGTATAAAAAGTATGAGAAGGACCTTTTATGTAAAATAAATGTCTAAGGGTTTATTTTGGAATATATGTTAAAGTTTATAAATCGATTTGTAATTAAATAAACTAGAGGGATTAAATTTGTAATTTTGGGAAACTTATGGGTCATTCATGTATTTAATCATATTTAAAGTGCCATGTGTCATTTGGATAATTTAAAGGGTCTATATGTAATTATTATTAATTAAAGGACGATTTATATAAAATAAGGACTAATAATGAAATTGTTATAACATGAGGGACTAAAGTTGTAAAATCTATTTTCTAAGGGTTATGAATCGTACATCACTTAAAATAAGGATATAATATGTAAATTGATAAAGCTAAGGACTAAACATGTTAACATGAATAATTAAGGGCTTAATATGTAAATTTATTAACTAAGGGACCAAACATGTAAAATTATGAAACCTCAAGGGTATAAAGTGTAAACTTGAATAAAACTAATATTAACTTAACCTAATTTATAATTATGGAAATATTACTAAATAAGGAAACTTTCTAAAAATGGAAACCTGCTAAAAATAGAAAGTTACTTAATATGGAAATGGGATCTTTAGTAATCATGTCTTTACTCCTCTAGGTGTGAAGAGGGAGTAATCCTGTGCTTTATCATCTTTTCAGTGTGATCCTTGTCAAGCAATAAGGTACAGATATTCTGCTTCTTTGATAAGAGGCCTTCATTCTCTTATTATGACTTCGAGTATTGAACCATCATGATAGTGAACCTTTTATGATTATGAACCTTTCATCCATGAACCTTTGCTTATGAACCTTTGCTTATGAACCTTTGCTTATGAACCATGATTATGAGCCATGATTATGAACTTATGAAACATGATATTGACCTATGCAAGTAAACTTAAAACATGATTCATGATACTTGACCTTTACCCTCAGTTTGATACTACGAGCCACTCACTAGGCATGAGGGTTTCATGTCCATGTCAGTCGATGCACCGATGGCATGACTCTAGGGCAGGAGAGTGATGACCTGTCCCGTCCCTGCATGTTATGTTTACGTAGAGGCAGATTATGGCCACCTGGGGCGTATGGATGCATCCTAGATTTGTTCATGTACATGTTATGTTATGTTATGTTATGATATTCATGGTGACTGATGGTGTGTGCGATACACGTCTTTCACACTCCGGGAGCTAGCTACTCCAACCCATGATGAGGTCACCCCTCATATATATACAGGATACTAAGAGGTCTCCCCTCTACATGTTTATGGCTATGATTATGAATTATGATTATGATTTCATGTTATGGGCTCGTAGTGGATTACTGACCTTTCTTTACCATGCACCTTTATCCTTTACCTTGTGACACCATGTATTCTTACCATGTACTCATGCTTCCTTTCTCGTTTACTCATGTATTATTCATTATGCTACTGCTTGTTACGTTATATCTGTTCACTGAGCTCTAGTAGCTCAGCCGCGTTTTCTTTTCCCGCGGCAGGTAATTAAGCTAGGAGTTGGGCATGGCTTTGGGGTTGAGTGCACTTGAGTGGAGCTTGTTCTTTATAGCTTATCTACCATTTGATTTCTTTGGACTTCATGTTGCCATTGTTTAGGCATTGAACTCATGTACTTCTTTATTTTTCCTTTCATTTGGATATAAGTCATGTTGACTTATTATTGAATTATGTATTGACTTCCGCTATTTTGGTTTATGGATTCTATGTTGTTCTGATATGAAACCATATATTTGTGATATCTTTACCCTTGTCGGGTTGGGGTGTTACAATTTCACTATTCACGAAACACTATTCATTTTCGGAGGGAAATCACTATTCATGGTCACTATTCATCAGTACGTAAACTAGGTTTACGGGTATTAAAAATTCGCGTAACCGTTAGAGTTTAGCTGCGAATTCATGAAACATCATTAAGGACACGTCATATAGACTAGAGTAGTCTACATATCATCAGTAGCATTATCTGCATATTAGGTTGTAACACCCCCAAAATCTGGTTTAGCGAAAGCATACATGTCATTGGGGTGCTACTCAATTGGTATCATAACACAGAGTATAAAGAACGGTTTTAACTCAACCGTTTAAATTAAATTTCATATTCAAAAATGATTTGTTTACAACATTTCAAAATGGTGTGAAAATATAAGCCCATAAAAGATTTTAAGCGGTCCCAATTTTATCAGTCTTCTATGACCATGCCATGCCCTGCCAAAAGTCTTCGCCACTAAATCATCACATTAAACCTGAAAATACATGCTAAAAAGGGTCAACACTAGGTTGGTGAGTTCATAGGTTTGATTAAAACAGATCATGTTACACAGAATATCATACAGTTTAGTGTTAAAGTCATGTACACACATAAAACATTCAAGTAAATCACACCTATACATATCCGACCAGTACCCCTGGTCTATGTATATATCAGTACGCTCGCCATGACCAGTACACCTGGTAATGTGACCGTTTCACCGCTCGGTCGATGTACCCAGTACGCCCGGCACTGTTCAGTACGCCTGATCGATGAACATGTCAAGTATAAAGTATTCAAGTAAGACACATAATTGACCAGTACCCCTGGTCTATGTATATATCATGTATTCAAATAAGCAATTCAAGTAAACAGTCAATTCCAGATTTCATATACCAATCAAACAGTCATTGAATTTAGTTTTAAAACAAGCATGTATTCTCCCCCAAAACAGTATTAAAACAAGTAAAAAGTAGGGGCCATGAACTCACCTTTACTGGTCTGAACCGTGTATGCTGTGAAATCAAGGAGTGCACGACACCAACACGCAACCTAAATTAAATGACCATGTCTCAGTTCCAAGTATTAAATTCAAGTCTCTTCATATTTTAATTCCAATGTTTTAGTGTATCTACATTGTTGTCACTTGTGTGGCGGTAAGCATGGTTACTAGGGTCTCTCCCAAGGGGCGGTGAGGTGTACACTATAACTGACCTAAAGTTATGGTACCTGAAGGGTTGGGAATACCTAATGATCTAAGGTATGAACGAATTATACCTAGTTGTGTATATATTTTACATAGTGTTTATTAGGTTTGCCTAAATTGGTTTTAAGAGTATGACTTAATATATATTGAGTTTATCACCTAATGGTTTATACCGTTTACTTGAGTAATTTAATTAATTAGTTTCCTTATGATGATCCGTTTACACAACATTAGTTTAAAGTTTTATGTTTCGACCAGTCCATTCAAGTTATATGACATATATTTTTAGTGACGTTCACCTTTATTTTAATTGATGGTCAAAATAACAAATATAAGTGCTAACGTATTGTTATCTACCTTGACGAGTGTTATGGTTTACCACGATCGTGAGATTTATTCCTAACATAACTATTTTCACTACACAAGTTTTATGTTAGCCTATATATTTCTATCTTTTCCAAAGTGAGCGTAAAATTAATCGTATTACAATGTATGAATATATTAGTCTAGTCGTTTTAAATTGTTTTCGTCGTGTTTAATATTTTGGCTAAGCTAATAGAATTTCCACTTTTGCTCCTAGCATCGTTTAGAGTATGTTATTCACCTCTCCTAGCATCATTTAATTGCTTATATTTGGTGTCGTTTTGGAAATTATTGATTTATGTCCACTGCCATATAGGCCATTTATAAGGTCATAGAAAGATTTATGTTTCTATAAATCTTATGCTAAATTGGGAATTACTCCAAAACGGGTTTTGATATTCTTAGTTAAATAAATGTGTCAACAATGGAGCACACTTACTAAGTATGGTTCAAACTATTTTGCTCCCGGCTATAATCGTTTTCTACATTCCTATATGTTGAACAACTTCTCGTCAAGTTTCATGTTTTGACTATTCAAGTTTTAAACGTTAGTTAATATGCATTAGTTTTGTAATCGGCTATTGTTTTATTTTAGTTGTTCTCGACGGAAATATCCTAACTGTTATTCAATCTATTTCTTTTTAACACCAATGGATGTTACTGGGCTGCGGCCCATAGGTTCGAGGAGGGGGAAAATCAATTACTAGTGGGTTGTGGTTAATCATCAATTCTGGTGGGCTAACAAGCTTATACGCCGGCCCATAATGCTATATGAGTCCAAGGCTGTCTAATGGCTATTAGTGGGTTACTAGTTGGGCTTCAATGGGCTCTTAATTGGGTTTGTTTGCTAGACATTATGGCCTGGTTATTCACTAACATCATTACAGGTTTGCACCAAGAAATCACTTGGTGAAACCTTCCTGGGGTACACTGTCTCGCAACTATGATGGGTTTCTCATCATGGTCTAAGTCTCTACTGGTGTCTGACGTCGAGTGCTACTCGACTTCAAACATTGGGGTCTAATTTGGTGGTCACACCTTAGGTCCTTGGTTTATCTATGGTCGACAAGAGTAGGGGTTGTCCTCAAATGTGCTTATTTTCTAGGACTACAAGCTAGTTTCTACACCAAAAGAGATAAAAAAAAAAAAAAAAAAAAAAAAAAAAAACACACTCATGTTTTGGCCTAACTCTCCTTTTATCAGAAAAATGCCTTAATGTGAGTGGTACTACTCTTGTTTCAGAAGGACTCTTGTCCTCTTCAAAAATTGCGACTTCTCAACCGAGTCTAGGTGCTAAAGCTTAACACTCAATCTTGAGTGGAGTGTTTTCACTAGTTTATATTCCATAACCTCCTAGACTTTGTCTTGAGCCCTTTTCAACAAGATCCTACGAATCTACTAGCGAGTCAAAGGATTAATGGCAACATCACAGGGATCAAACATAGGTTTTTGATAGCAAATCTCAAGAACAGGTTTAACTACTGAGTCCACACCTTCGTCTAACCTAGGTTTCGGAGACCACATCAGGGGAAAAACAACCTCGATAACAGCCAACACTTGGCTAACAAATCGAATCTCAAGTCTCCTAAATTCTAACAACAGTAGCGACAACCATTTCCAGGTCTAACCATAGTCCTATGCCACAATAGCAATTTTCCTCACAATCTTATTCGAACAGCTAACAATATTAACCTCAAATTTGCCATCACTTCTGGAAAACTTAATAGCCTAATGAACAACATTGACTAAATTTTCCTCAATATTATTATTGCTTCTTGAAATTAATTCGAACAAGCCACTCAAAGATGATAACCACAACACCTATAACTTTATAACCACAATAATTTGCTTCTGGTCACACTTAAAAATTCGAGACTTAAAATCTAACCCATCACTAATTCGATCTCAAATTAACTAGTTAATCTAAATGATACTAAATGGATATACTTACAGTGATTCAAGAGATGGTGAACTCGATCAATATTCCAAATCCGAACCCAGTTATTCCTACTCGAATCACAACCCACCAAAAATCTTATGCTCCTCTTTGAGTATTCTTGAGTCTCAGGCGTGATTCGAGTGTCCATGGAATACAAGGTTAAAAAGAAGAAATGGAGAATAGCTTCATCCTTACTTTCGGATCTTGGGGATAATAAAACTTCCATTTGGGTGTTCCATCTATTTCTATTACAACCTCCTAGGTTTGACTTGGGTGGGTTTTCTAGGTCGGTGAAGAAGACAAATAGATGGGTCAAAGAGATAAGGCTTTGGTGATGGTGGAAAGTGATCTATCGACTGTTTTTGGGGAGATGAAGTGGGTGGACAAATAATAGATAGGGTTGCAGTGACTTTTGGGGAAGAGGGTGAGTGGGTGTATAATGCTTTTATTTTAAGTTATAGGTTTAAACGTTTAAGTATATATTAGTTCAAGTGAGGTATTTTATATCCGCGTATCATTAAACTGAGTCCAATTCGGATCCTTCCTGGAACCGTTACAATTATGAGATATTATTGTTTCTATAATTCTTGAATGTTTTTGTGAGTTTTTAATTATTCACTAGAATTTCTAAATCTCTTATTTGTTCCTGGTTTGCATGTGGTGTCAATCCGTGTGAAACCGGGATAACCTCCCGTTTTCAATACAATAATCATGGGTAAATTGTCAATAATGGTAACTTCACTGTTCCTGGCAAGATATCTGGGTGTCAATAAATGCAGGTCTGTTTTCCGTTATAATCACACAAGGTCAAATCATATAATTTAGTTACAATAAATGAGTTGTTATGCATTTAATATTAGGACAAATTTATCATTTGTCACATAGGTCATGCACGGATATGCATTATTTCAATTTACGTATGTTTATTTATTTAATAAACGTTACCACTCAGTCTTTACTACGAAACATATACCCGATACTCCCGAAAATGATCCTAACATGTTTTCATATTCAATATAATGATATAAAAATTATATTACTAATTTAACCGTTATTTTGAGACCTTTTGCTACATTTCCCGGTAAACGTCTATAACAACGTTGGATTGCGATATCTCAACACGACGACTATTTTAACACCCGATTCCTATCAGGAATGTAATATCATAATTATTTCAACGTTGTCATATTTTATTTGGTGCCATTAAACTTCATTTCTAGCAAACTCGGTACCCAGTATCCCCTAAAACTCAAAATATCCAACCTAAACTTACAAAAGTCTTACAATATCTTACAAAAATCCTTTACCCCATGCCATATCCACGCCCCCCATCCTTATTCCTTACACTATTAAAAACTTTACACTTGCTTCATTAATGCTTATGTACTCTTTGTCCAATTATTTATCCAAGCTATATATTTTTTTATATACATCAAACATACACATAGATCTAGCAAACAAGAAAAGAAAAATATCTCTCCTTCTCTCTACCTCAAACCCACGGCCAACATTCAAGAACAAGGAAGAACCATCAATTTTTTAAGAACTAGTATTAATTAAGTCTCATTTGTATCCCTTGTTAGGATTTTGAAATAAAAATCCCAAGGAAATGTAAGTATTTGCTTCAAAAACTCTTCTAATCATCAAGTAAGTGTTTCATATAATTTTTCAATCTCTTATACTTTCATTTGATGTATCTTCAAGTTTTATTAGCTAATCATGCAAATATATACATGTTAGATACCACATAATGTTTATTTTTTTCCTCTCTAAAAGATAGATCTATGGATTTTCATTATAACTTCAAGAGATCCACCATTTTTGGTGATGATTAGAAACCCATGACACCCTAAGAAGGTGTATGATAGGATTAGATTAGTTGTGGTGTTGATTGGAAGTGTTTTGATTAAGTCTTGAACTAGAAAAATGAGTTTTAACAAGTTATAAATAGGCTACTGTCCATTTTTGGAAATTATGGAAAACTCAGTAGCTCAGGGGACATTTTGGCTTACATTTTTAGAAAATACTTTCAAAAACGAAACCGTGGGCGTTGGAATGAGCAAAAACCGACTTACGACGAAAAAGATATGATTTTTCTAAGTTTAACGACGAAAAACCCTTTCCTGAAAATTATGTTGCTGTTTGCCGAGATTCAAAGACTAAAACGAGGCGTTAGACGTGATCTAGACGATCCGACCTACTGAAAATATGTTAGTACATGTTAATACGAAGCCGTGGATATAAAGAACGTAGAAAACGAGCTTATAACGACCGAGATACACGCGTTTGAAACCCGACGAACCATATATATTTTTGACAGCACTTATATGGAAAATATTTCTAAGTGTAAGAAAAATTATTTTTACAAGACACTATATTGGGGGCCGATTTTCTTATTAAACGAAACACGTATGGTCAAAAGTTAAATAACACGACTTCAAAATATCGATATAAGGTTTCTAAAAAACGACAAGCATACGTTTTAACACTTAACATACAATATTTCGCGACTAGTTTTGCGAGGCCATTTGGGCATATTTTCACAAGTAATGAAAAGTGTTATTTTGCGGCGAAAACACAATATTCACCAATAAACCACCAAACGAGGATCATGGAGTATTGTTTCAACATATTTACACGAAAAGTAGTTTATAACTTAACGAGACGTCAAAAATATATTTTTCGACGATAAACATTATTTTCAAAATTCACGAGTGGTATCGATAACATACGTATTTGCATGTGTAGCATCATTTCATTGCTTACATTAGATCCTATCATTCATATTAGGTTGCGGTTAGAGATCGTGCCTCATTTCAGTGTATCCACTTTTGTCATCATAGCTATTGCATCAGGTGAGTTCATGGCCCCTACGTTTACTTGTTTTATAACTGTTTTGGGGGAGAATACATGTTCGTTTTACAATTAAACTCCATGCTTGTTATACTCGAAATGTGATTTGTCTTTCAAACATTATTGATTGGC
This sequence comes from Artemisia tridentata subsp. tridentata, assembly GCA_021014915.2. Lineage (NCBI taxonomy): Eukaryota > Viridiplantae > Streptophyta > Magnoliopsida > Asterales > Asteraceae > Artemisia > Artemisia tridentata. The sequence continues at coordinate 399,168,831 of CP139506.1, read as the reverse complement.
TAAATACTTAATTTGTTACTCGAAAGTATCACGTGTTTAACTATTAATTGCCTATGTTATGGACTGTTAATTACGTATTATTTTAATTATATGGCGACATTGTCAGGATTGATTATATGGCGACACTGTCAGATTTGATTATATGGCGACATTGTCAGAATTAATTATATGACAACATTGTCATGACGACATTGTCAAAGTTATTTTTAATCTTGTAGTCCATATATTACTCTTATTTACCTAAACCAAATATTATTGGGCAGTGGGTTGTAAACACACAGGTTGCAAGTCTTGTATGGGTGGGGCTTGGAACTGGGTGGATTTACAATGCCTTTGCTGGGAAATCATTATTCAAATGCTTTACATTTTACACTAAACTCTATGAACTCACCAACCTCGTGTTGACACTTTAGCATGTATTTTCAGGTATTAAGCAATAGCACGCTACTGGAGGCTTTTGGCAGGGCATGGCATGGTCATAGAAGACTCTGATATTCATTTGGGGACCGTTTTAATTGTTCTAAGGGCCTATTTCCGCACTACTCTTAACAATGTAAATTTAACACTTTTGTTAAACAATTTTATTCTAAATGAATGAGGTAAAAACCGTTCTTTGTACATGTGTTGTGATACCAATTTAGTAGCACCCCAGCGACATGTATGCTTCCGCTAGACCTGATTCTGGGGTATTACAAATTTTTAATGTTTAATATTTAATGTTATGTAATGTTTAATATTCGTATTGTAATGTTTAAGAATTAATGTTATGTTTTTTAATAAATGAAGTATTAGTAAGAAACTGCATAACATACATAGACATCGACACGCAAACGTAGAAGATAACAGTTCACATCTGTAACTATGATCTCACCTCTAAACATCGATGATTACATCAAATCTTGTCAAGTAACTACAGTTGAAAACGCGACAAAGGTAGATTAGTAAGAAAAAGCATCAATCTTGTTTTTGTCATAAATATGTAGAGCTTATTGACCTGAAAAAGTTAAAGGTCAGAGTAAGTCACTAGTAAATAATATAGTCGATCAAGGTGGGAGGCAAAAGAAGGCTTTGCATGTAGTTGCATCTCATAGAATTTTTTTGTCACTGGTAATAAGAATAACATAATAAATATAGTGGTCGTACAGGTTGTTAGCAAATACTGTACTAGTTTACTTAACTTAGTAAAACTGTAAAAATATTATCTAGCTAACTAATACACACTCATCATAGTTTCGGTGAAGATCATATCATTAATCGTTATGAATTATGATAAGATGTGTGTACATATATTATATATATACTAAAACCCGTGTAACAGCCCCCCCCCCCCCCAAAGCACTGTAATACACTGTTTCGCACTGTAGCATTGTTTTGCAATGTAATACACTGTTTCGCACTGTAGCATTTGTAATCCACATTGTATCAACTACAGCAGTGCAAATCATTCCTCTCTTCACTTCCTAGAAAATTCTAGAGAACCCACTAAACTCAAAACACCTCCATACTCTTCTTCTCCACAAAACCCATTGTACTTCACTTCCCCTGATTTACATATCCACAAATCAAAACCAAAACAGGAAGAACAAAAACAGAATCAAACAAACAATGGGAGAATCACAAAAAAAAAAAATTACAAATTCATGAAATTGAAGATATGATTCGATCAAACCCACTGATACTTTATTACATATCTCTTTTTCATCAAGAGGGTGATTTGGTTGTTGTTGCTGGCCAGGAATTGCCGCCGTTTGACACCTACATTTTAGAATAAAGTTGGCTGGAAACTCTATTTTTTGGTGTTAGCGGATGGCGGACTGCCGTATCTTGGCGGGTTACTGCCAAAAGAGGTCCGGTCAACAAAACTTCAAAATCTACCCATTTTGTTGCATATAGGATGGCTGTCTCATTGTCTCGATATGAAGGTGAGTATATCCTCTTCTCCTATTGATTTTGTTCAGTACTATATTGGTGATTCGTCTTTTTTTTTTTCCGTTATAAATCCAGTTTCAGTATCAATTTGTATTAGTAAAATATATGTTTTTTATATAATTTGCTTAACAAGAATACCATTAAGTGTTTGACAAATTTGCATGCCAACTATTTGATGAAAGTCCTGAATGCAAATTTTAATTTGAAACATGTTTGGTTCTTGGGAGAACTGATAAACTTCTTTCGTATGAGGTTTGTAAATTTTAATTAGTCCAACAAATGATATTTTAGGGAGGCCATTATATGTCTTCACTATGTATAGAGATCGCGTAATTAGTCCAACAAATGAGACTCATAGATCATCTACACTATGCATCGTGAAACATTAACATCCGAATGAGTGAAGTGTTAATCTTTAATCTATTGTAAAAATAGCTTTTTCTTTATATCATGTTTATTTATATAAAGAGTTCCATTTGATATTGTTACATATGATTTCAGTTTAACCATAACCTGTGATTAACATCCCGGTTCAGCAAAACATAATATATGTTGATCTAAAAGACTTTAATTTTATGTTTTCATTTTTGGACAAGCGAAGAAGGACTTCCATTAAAATACAGTTCAAGTGAAGCTTTGGGATTTTCATGAAACGAATGTGAAATCGGGACTTGAGAAAGGTCAGGGTTTTCTAATATAAAACTTTAAAGATTCCTGACCTCCTTAACGTAAAAAGCCTTTATTAATATTTTAGAAATATAAACAGTTTAGTTTAGTTAACCAAGGGTACTGAACCACTCAACTACATGATACCTATCACCATTTCACGAACCGAAATCAATTGTATCTATGAAGAAAGATTTCTCCCTGGGTTAAGAAAGAATCATTATAAAACTACGAGGTCGCCCCCACTTCTAGGGCCAACCATGGGACTGAGTCAAGGCCTACTAGCTAAGAGGGAGAAGGGCCTTAAACAGAGAAAATAAAATCGGTTTCGGATAGCTAGATTCCCCCCTCAATTGGATTCCTTTTTCTTCCCAGTTGGCCTGCTTAGATACCTGCAACTGAATCTGTAAGCGGCGCAGGGGCGAAGTCAACAAAGAAGGAAAGCCTTCCCCCAATCCAACATTTTCAGGTGAACTTGCTTGGGACCGATCTTGTCTTCTCCCTACTTTCTTTTAGGGCTAGCTCCCACTCGTTGCCATATAGTGAACAAAAGGCATAATAATGTTTAGTTACTAGGCTGATCACCATTGCCTGAGTCTGATAGAATGCGTTCTTTGATACTTGTTGCCAATCAACGATTGATCTATGGGGTCAGAAAACGATGTTCGAAATCGTTTCTCTGTTAGGTATAGTTGGTAGGATGAAGTGGGATGAAGCCTTAGTGGATATAGCAAGTGTGACAGGGAGGCGGCTCGGGTGTAGTTGGGGCTCTTTGAATAAAATTTGTTGCTCTTGTTGGTATACAGGCCGGCTAATAGAATAGTATGGGAAATATGGAAAAGAGGAGTAGACAATCTGGGATGTACAGGCCCGGCCCGACGCAAGAAGCAGGTGGAAATCGGTACCCTTTTTTTTATCCGCAGGAGGTTCAATTCAGGTTGCTGTTCAAATGAGTGAAGATGAATCTATGCTCCTCGGCCTTAAGTGAATTGGTAAGTTCCTTTCTTAGTCTCTGACCATTGAATGGCTACCAAGAAAATGTTTGCTCAATTTTTTTTAAAGAATAGTGAAAAATATTATGTTAATAAGGACATATTAACCATCCAAAAAGGTGATTGATTATGAAAATTTTTATGCTAATAAGGATGTAACATATTATTTGACAGGGTAGTTAATTTTGGGTTATTTGACAGGGAAACTATCAAGTGGCTAAATGGAATGGCACAAAATGGAAAGTAACTTTCATTAATATCATACTAAAATGAAAACTATTTGCAGCCAACCCATATGGACGAACCAAGGTATGAATTAGTCAACATTGTATATTGTTGGGTCCATCAGTACCCAAGAATACTTAAAACAAGATTTGGACACAAATTAACTAAGTGTTAACTTAAACCGAGAACAATTCAAGTCACTGAGTGAACAGTCACTCAGTGAGTCATCTTCAGGATGCTTAAGGCGAATTCAAGAAGAAGGATTCACCACTCAGGAAGGCGGTACTCCCTGAGTAGGACTTAAGCCAAAGAAGAAGATGATGGTTCAGTGAGTGTTGGACAAGAACTCACTGAACCCCAGTCTCCTCAACAACATTAAGTGATTGAAAACTGAAGAACTCAACGTCTGAAAGAAAGGCGGGAAGATCTGGGAAGAGTTTTAAGATAAGATCAAATCTTATCTTGTCAAGAAGAAACTTTCCCTAAGACGGCTAAAAGTCATGGAGTGTCAGACCAAACACTCCTAAAGACTTTATAGTCCATTCCCATTGGTTCTTGGAAATGACAATTACTGTTGTAATTGTCAGACACGCTTGCTTCAACAAGTTGTAGTTTTTTAATCACTTTTACTCTTTTATACTTGTGTATAAATAGGTTCAAAAGGAGAGAAGTTGAGTGTGTTTTGTACATTGAAAGCTTAGACTTTTACAAAGCAACTTCTCTCCTACAAAGAGTAACGTATCCCTGAGACAGCTCAGTGGGTCGAATTGTTACCACTCAAAGCAAAGCTTGAGTTTAGATAGGAAATACCACCATACCTTGTCTGTTCAATTCCAAGTGTTTGTTCCGCAAAACACTTGGGTAATAGATTCTTTGATTCATTTCTAATAAGAATTTAAACGTTGAAAAATACTTGTGTGTTTTTACTTTTACGTTTTCATTAATCTGTTAGAATTAATCATAACATTGTATTAGTCATAAACACGAATAGATTAACTTTTTAGTTAACTCTAAGCGTGTTAAGGGAACAACAAGTGGTATCAGAGCCTCTAGTTTATAAAATCTTTCAAAACTAACCAAGAGTGCTCAAGGTTTTTAAAACCAAGATCCTACTATGGCTGATATTAATGTACCCCAGCTGGTCGATAAAAAGGGTGGCAGCTATTCTGCTGTTGCACCCAGACTAGAAGCTGGAAAATTTAGCTAATGGAAAAAATGTATGATTTGCTATTTAACTGGTATGGAACCTTACTAAATCACCTGTATCAGGGATGGCCCATTTGTCCCTAAGACTGCTGCTGGGCTAAACAAGCCTGAGGCACAATGGACCATTGATGAGAGGAGGGTGTTCAATCAAGACCAGCGCCTTAAAAGCATCCTTATATCTTGTCTTCCTGACGATATAATGGAATCAGTCATCAACTGTTTAACAGCGAAGCAAACTTGGGATGACTTGGTTAATAGCTTTGAGGGCCCCTCAGATACCAAGGAAAACAGGGTCATGGACCTGAAACTTGAGTATAATACTTTCAGGGCAAAAGAATCTGAAAGTCTCTCTCAGACTTATACCAGATACAAGACTTTGATAAACGAACTATCAAATGATGGTGTAGTATTATCTAAGCATGAGACAAATGTTGGCTTTGTCAATAGTCTCCCTGAGAAATGGCTAAACTTCTCACAAGGCCTGAGGAATGCTAATCACATTCAGACCCTTGAGCTCCCTGAAATCTATGGGAAATTTGTCTATGAGGACAACTTGATCTCAAGGAGATATCCTGACTCAAGAGCTCTTGAGTCCAAAAAGGCCTTAACCTCCACACCTATATCAACTGCTTTCTATACTAATGGTGTTGTGCAGGACTTCCAAGAAGACTCTAAGGATGAAATTGATGAAAGGACTGGTGATGAGTACCTAAAAGATTTAAACTTGGAATTCCAAGAGAGGGCACTCCTTTCTAGTTCAAAACGTTTCATCAAAAGAAACCAGTCCAACTTTTCTAAAGGAAAAGCAAATGAAACCACTGAATGTTTTAACTGTGGTAAAAAGGGTCATTTTGCTAGGGACTGCTATTCTAAAACTACCTCAGAACCTTCTTACAAATTTTCAGGAAATAGTTCCTCAGGAACTAACAAGTTTCAACCTAGAATGTTTCAGTCGACCCAACAATTTCAAAACAAGGGTCAAAAAGACTTTGAAGCAAAATATAGGAAAGCCAAGGCTAAACTTGCAATTCTTGAAACTAATCCCTCTATGTCTCAGGCTGCTCAAACACCCAAACCTGTTCAGGCAAAGAATAAGGTTTTAGTAGCTGAAGCTTATGACTGGGATGATGAAGAGGTCTCCTCAGATGAGGAAATTAGAGTGAGTGTACTGATGGCACTCTCTGAAGGTGATCAGGTGGCTGTTGGGAAAAGCCATTCAAGGAATGGAGAGTGGGTAAACATCACCATGAAGAAGGTAAACACTTTACTTTCTATGGATGATGATTCTGATTGGCAGTCTTACATGAATTATATTTGTGTAGATCTTAAATTTGTTGAGGAACAAAGGCTTAACATGTGTTCAAAATATAACAACAAGGTGTCAGAATTGAATAAATGTAGAGATGAATTGCTTGTACTAAAGCAAGCCAAATTAGAAATAATAACTCTACAAATTCAGAACACTGAAATTTTGAAACAAAACCAAGCCCTACAAACTGAACTTAACAAAGAAAAAGCTGTCATCCAAGGCTGGACCAAAAAGAACCCCAAGGTCTTTGACACTGTGGGATTAAGCTCTAAGAAAACCATTGGAATTGACCCTCTTATGGTTGATCCCAATGTGAGTCACAGTGAATTAACCTTTGTTCCAGCTGGCATATCTTTTGAGCAAGAAATGCTTCCCAAGTCTAATGACTGGATTGTCAGGGACAACCCAGTCAGTAAGTTACCAAACTTTGAGACTAGAAAGATCTTGCTTCCTGAAAGTCAGGCTTTGAAAAATATGCTTGGACTTACTGAACAACTCAGTAATACTGAGTCTGTGAATGAGTCTGAATCAGAATCATACCCACCACTTCCTCCACTGAATACCCTTCAGGGTGCTGCACCAAACTTAGGCCTCCCACCAATGGTCTTCTCACCACACTCTCCAAAGGAGAGATCAGGAATGGGAACAACCATCCTGAAGAGACCAACCCTTGAAGTCTCAGTAAATACTGATGACTCATCAACTTCAGTCCCTTCTGAAGTAACTACTCAAAGCCCTGACTCAAAATTTGATCAGTTGGCTGAAATGGTCAGGAAGCTTGGTGAGAAGATTGCATCTTCAGAGAAATCTTCTCAATCCAAGAAGGAACAAAAACCAACTTCCTCAAAGACCAAACCCAAACCCTCAAAACCCCTTAAAAGATGTGAACTATGTAACTATACCAATCATGTCACTGACGATTGCTATAGAATCCTTTATTGTATGGTTTGCAAGAAGGATGATCACAGGACCTCTGATCACAAAACACATTCAGTCACATCAAACATGGCAAGTCTTAAAGCTCAATCTTTAAACTATCCTTCTGATTCTAAACAGAAATAGAAACAAAAGGCAAAGCCTTTTGCACCTTGCCCTTACTGTGGGTTCAATGACCACTATCCTAAGGATTTTCAAATTGACAATTGTTGTGAAAATAGTGGAAGTTCCACTCATAACACCTCAGGACGTGGTAAGGCCATTCAGGCCAGTAGAGGTATGACAAAGTCAGCCTCTCAGTCCACTGAGTCTACATCAGCAATCAAATGCATAATATGTGGTAGCTCAGTCCACTCCACCACTGACCATAAATCACTTGAAAATTTTAATAAGACCCTCAAAGCTAAACCCTCCAAGAAGTGGAGTCCTAGAAAGAACTGACCCAGTTTACCATTTGTGCAGAAACATGCCAGGGATCCTGTTTGGCATCTTGATAGTGGATGTTCAAGGAGCATGACTGGTATGAAGGAGTATCTGCACAAGTATGTGGAAGAATCAGGACCCTAAGTGATATTTGCTGATAACTCATCATGTCTCACTGAAGGTTATGGTTCAGTAAACTGCAATGGTATAGTCTTTACTAGGATAGCTTATGTAAATGGTCTAAAATACAATTTGATAAGTGTCAGTCAACTATGTGATGCGAAATACATAGTTCAGTTTGATGATAAACAAGGAATCATCTTCAATGCTAATAAGGAAGTTGTCCTTATTGCACCAAGAAGATATGATGTTTATGTGTTAGACATGTCCAGTCTGACTCAGAATGGAACTTGTCTCTTTACCAAGGCCACTGATACTCTCAAATGGCTTTGGCATAAGAGACTCTACCACCTGAACTTCAAAAACATAAACAACCTTGTAAAACAAAACAAGGTCCTTGGCTTACCATCTCTTGTGTTTTCAAAGGACAAACCATGCTCAACTTGTGAAAAAGGTAAACATCACAGAGCATCCTTTAAAACCAAAACCAACTTTTCCATCAGGAACTGCCTTCATCTTCTCCATATATGGATCTATTTGGACCAATTAGTCCTAGATCCATTAACCATGAGAAGTATACTCTGGTCATTGTGGATGAATACTCAAGATATACTTGGGTATACTTCCTGATCAAAAAGAGTCAGGCAGCTGAAACAATTATGTCCTTTGTCAGGAACATTGAAAATCAGAATGACATCAAAGTCAAACAGATTAGGACTGACAATGGAACATAGTTCAAAAATTATGAACTTGAATGTTTCTGTGATGAGAAAGGCATTTCACAAAAAATTTCCTCACCCTACACACCTGAATAAAATGGGGTGGCTGAAAGGAAAAATAGAACACTCATTAAAGCAGCTAGGACAATGCTAAATGGATCAGTCCTTTCCAAACACTTTTGGACTGAAGCAGTAAAGACTGCCTGTTACACACAAAACAGATCCATTATTGTCAAGAGACATAGCAAAACTCCTTATGAGTTATTCAAGGGAAGAATCCCTGACATCAGCTACTTTCATGTCTTTGGGTGTCCTGTGTTTATTCATAATAACAAGGATCACTTAGGAAAATTTGATGCCAAAGCTGATGATGGATACTTCCTAGGATACTCCCTAGTCTCAAAAGCCTTCAGGGTGTTCAACACTAGGAGACAACATGCTGAGGAAACATTTCATGTTACCTTTGATGAGAGCACTGATGCAATCAGTGTCTCTAACAACTCAGTGGAAGAGATAGGTATTGATGAATCATCAAGATATCCTCCTGATGAACATCATGCTAATAATGGTCCTTCCACTCAGTACCATGCAAATGCTGACATCTCCTATTACATCATTCCCCACAACCTTCCTTACCCAACCATCACTGAGTTTATTGAAGCACAAAATACTGATGAATTCATTCAGTCAGTATAAAGTACTCAGGTACTAAACAATCAAAGTGATGAGTCAACCCACTCAGACACTCATGATGCTGAAGAACATCATGTGTCTGATCCTGATCCTACCCATCAGGCCTCTACAAGTTCTAATCAGTTTCCAAGACCTCAGGACAGTTGGACTAGGTCTCAGGATATAGAACTTGTCAACATAATTGGTGAGCCTACTGAAGGCATGCTCACAAGAAGCATGGCTGCTGAACTGAGAGCAGCCTCAGCCAATGAATGCCTATTTGTGGACTTCATTTCCACAATTGAACCCAAAAGTGTTAAAGAATCACTAAAACATCCAAGTTGGGTTCAATCCATGAATGATGAACTGGAACAATTTGACAGAAACAAGGTAATGACCTTGGTCAAATGTCCTGAAGATGTTTCAGTCATTGGCATGAAATGGGTATTTAAAAACAAATCTGATGAAAATGGCATAGTCATTAAAAATAAAGCCAGACTTGTAGCCAAAGGCTATAATCAACAAGAATGCATTGACTATGAAGAAACATTTGCATCAGTAGCAAGGATGAAAGCCATCAGGATCTTCCTTGCTTTTGCTACATACATGAACTTCAAGGTGTACCAAATGGATGCTAAAAGTGCATTCTTAAATGGCTCACTGAAAGAAGAAGTTTATGTTCAGCAACCTCCTGGATTTGAAAGCCATGAGTTTCCTGATCATGTCTGCAAGCTTAACAAAGCCCTTTATGGACTGAAACAAGCTCCCAGGGCATGGTATGAGACTCTTTCAGCCTTCCTGATCCAAAACAAATTTTTCAGAGGCAAGATAGACAACACATTGTTTATCTACAAGACAAATAATGATGTCATACTTGTACAAGTGTATGTTGATGACATCATCTTTGGCTCAACAAATTATAAACTTTGCAAACAGTTTGAAAAACTAATGGCAAAGAAATTTGAAATGAGCATGATGGGAGAACTGACTTACTTCCTTGGTCTACAAATCAAGCAGACTGATAAAGGAACCTCTATCAGTCAAGAGAAGTATGTCAAAAGCCTACTGAAGAAGTATGAGCTCAGTGGCTATGCCTTAGTCAAGACTCCCATGGTACCCCCAAACAACCTTGGTCCTGATCTTACTGAAAAACCAGTGAATCAAACTCTTTTTAGAGGAATGATATGATCACTGATGTATTTACTTGCATCAAGGCCTGATATCCAATTCTCAGTCTGCTTATGTGCCAGATATCAATCTGACCCAAGAGAGACTCATATCACTGCTGTGAAAAGGATATTCAGGTACCTGAAAGGTACTCCAAACCTTGGATTATATTATCCAAAATGTTCAGGCCTTGATCTTAAAGGATACTCAGATTCTGACTATGCTGGATGCAACATGGACAGGAAAAGCACCTCAGGCTCCTGCCAAATTCTTGGTGGAAAACTAGTCTGTTGGAGCGCTAAGAAGCAACAATCAGTTGCCATGTCCTCAGCTGAAGCTGAATATGTTGCAGCAGCAAGTTGTTGTGCAAATGTACTCTGGATGAAAAGTCAACTCAGTGACTATGGAATTCAGTACAAGATGGTTCCCATCTTTTGTGATAACACAAGTGCAATTGCCATCTCAAATAACCCAGTTCTTCATCAGAGAACAAAACACATTGATATTAGATATCACTTCATCAGGGACCATGTCATGAATGGTGACATAGAATTACACTTCATTCCTACTGAATATCAGCTAGCTGATATATTCACCAAGCCATTGGATGAACCAACTTTCACCAGACTGAAAGCTGAATTAGGAATGTTGGATATTGAGAATCAGTCCACTGATTGACTCCATCCAAATATGTGTAAATTCTGATAAACCCAAGTCCCTGACTCAATGTGTTCTTCAGTGAGAAAGGTCACTGAACTTCAGGAACTAAACCCAAGTTCCTGAACCCTTAATCCTCAGGAATTAAACCACAAGTTCTTGAATTCTTGGTCCTCAGGAACTAAACCCAAGTTCCTGAACCCTTGAACCTCAGGAATTAGACCCAAATTCCTGAACACTAGAACCATCAGTGACTAAACCCAAGTCCTGACAATCAGGTTCACTGAATGAAAAGTCATTCAGGGTCCTCAAGAGACATTAAATACTAACTTAAATGCTCTAAGTATCTAGTTAGTAAATGTCTGAGGTTGGTAACTGAATTCTTATTTAATATAAGAATATTTGTTCTTTTGCCTTTCTGGCTTCCACCTCTGGGCCACCACATTCTCACTTGGCATTAAATGCCTCTCCAATCACATTACAGATATGTGATGACTCATCTCTGCAAATAACACTTTTGCAGAACTGTTCAACTGTTCACCTTGACTGTTGCACCAAACCAGGGAAAGTGGAGTGTTGGCATTAAATGCGGATCCTAAAACATTTTATTCAAAACAGTTTCCAAAAATTCTTTTTGAATAAATAAAATCCGCTTAATGCCTAAAATACCCTCTACTTCACTTCCCTATAAATACCCCAACCAAAATAACAACACACACGTCTATTAGAAATTTTAAGCAAATTCTGCCCATTTTTTCTCTCAAAACTAATAGTGTGTGTGTTCTTAGGCTTTAGAAACCTAGAATCATTTGTTAACCCAGACCTACCAATACAAATGGCTTCTTCTAATGCTATCACATACGCCCCTAATGTGGATTTCATATTAGAGGGCGTAGACCTCACAAAGAACAATGTGGTGGGAAACTTTTCCTATCCACAAAAGTTCCATGCTTACAAGAACGTGATGAAATATCTTCAAAACTGTTTTCTTGCAAAAGCATTTACCAAGACCCCCTCAGTCATCTACCATGACTACTTGAGGGAATTCTGGTGTACTACTGTGGCTACTAGCCCAAAAGACACCAAAGAATCCATCATCACTTTCACAGTGATGAATGGGAGAAGGACCCTCTCCATGGGTTACAATGACTTCATCAAGGCCATTGGTCTTGATTTTGCTGAGGCTTTTGAGCCCAATCCTACTGACCAAGAGGTCAAAGGAGAGTTGATATTCTTAGGACCTCATGACCTTAAACGTCCTAAGGAGTCCGCTGGAGCCTTATTAGAAAAGGCTCCAATTGTCAAAACCTGGTTTCACCCAATCTGGAGGATCCTGATGACATTCGTCATTCAGGTCCTTGGGGGGAATAAATCCTCCACTGAGCAATTGAACTCATCACAACAATTGATGTTGTTCAGTCTCTTGGAGGGTAGAAAAATAGATATCGGAGGTATTATCTTCCGAGACCTTGTTGCTAAGCTCTCAGGAAAATCTAGGCAAAAACACTTGTCTTATCCTAGGTTTATTTCCTGTGTGCTTCAGGACCTTCTTGGTTCTGACTATGTGAGGCCTGACGTCATAGGTATGAAACCTGACGTCTTACATAAGACCAATTTCACTAGTGGCATCACTGAGGTACAACCCATTGCCCTGACTAACTACATGCAAGAGGTTATTCAGGGGGAGGACGCTGTTTCTCCAGTACCTTCACCTACAAAGAAGGTGAATAAGACAAAGAAGGGTCAGTCCAGTAAGGTGGTTAGACCCAAACCACTCGCCACTGAGACTGATGCCCAGAACCAACTCAACCTTAAAAAAGGGTTGAATGTGGCCTAGACCTCTGAGACACCCACTACAGAGACCCCCTGACCACAAAACAAAGGCCAACGGAGGTCACTAAGCAATCATCCTCAGTGTCCTCGGGCAAACCCCCTCTTCCTCATGATTCCACTTACATAAACAAGTCATTGGAGTCAGGAACCTCAACCCATTCACATCCCAATGAAGGCACTGATAAATCACAATCAGAGCCTGAGGGAGAAAAGGGTCCTATATCCTCGGTTGAGCAGCACTACTCAACTGAGAAGGGGACCCACACCCAATCACATCTCTATGAAGGTACTGACAAATCACAGTCAGGACCCAAGGGAGTCAAGGACCCTAAATCCCCAAAAGGGCAGTACAACCCTGATGGGAAGGGGGACCACCAACCATCACAAAGAGTGCCTAGTGATACTATTGGAAAACACCCGTCAGTAGTTGAAGGCGCTCAGGGGGACAAAGACTCAGAGGGATATAAACCACCCGCTAATACGGAACCCACAACCACCTCAGGCGGATCCAGTCTCTCAGGAACTGCCCCTAAAAGTCAGGCTGAGAAATCAGTTATTATGACTAGCCAGGCTGATAAAACCAAATCAGTTATTATAGCAGGGTCAGGACCTGGCCAAAACCAAGGCAAGTCCTTTTATGAGGAGGAGCCGGTTAACCTTTTGGAGTTCGAGTCTATGGGGGATGTTCAGGCTCTTCTTGATTCTGAAGATTCTGATAATGATCTCAAGGAAGAGAGTGAGGAAGAAATCTTTGAGGCTGGTAAGGATATAGAAACTGATGTACAACCTGAACAATCACATCAGTCATCTCCACATCCAAGTGAAGAATCAGAATCTGAAGCTGCTGGTTCTTCGGATACTGACAACATCCTCAGCAAGTATGACAACATTCTTCCTCTCACTGAGAGACAATTGGTCAAGTTCCTGCTAAAGACCAACAAGGCTCTCTTCCAAGGTCTGACTGAAGAAATGTTTGACCAGCACACTGAAGCAGCTGTTCATTATGTCAATCTGAAGGAATCAGTGGAATCCTATCATGATGATGTAAATGAGCACAAGTCATCTATCTCCTTCTCCCTGACGAATCTTGATTACAACTTTAAAATGTTCAACGAGTCTCTCACCAACTTACAAAAGAGCGTTGACACTATTCAAGAGTCAGTGAAAGATGACCCTGAGCTAAACAAAAAAGTTCTTCAGGCTTCAGAAACTTACCAGCAACAAACTTCTCAGTTGGCTGAGCTGGTAACTGTGCTGAAATCCTCCAATCTTCAGGGACTCAACTCTTCAGTGGACTCCATCCGATCTTCCCTGGGTCTTATGGAGTCCCACATGGCATCTTTGGCATCGTCTTCTTCCTCCCTGGCTTGGAATCTTGGGCCAAGGATGACTGCATTAGAGGCTTCTCAGGCTTCTCTTGAGACTAAGGTCTCAACTCTTCAGGAGGACACCTCAGACATCAAGTCCATGATGACTGAGATCTATCAGGCCTTCAAAGGTCAAGCTCCCTCAACTTCAGTGAGCGAACCAACTCTTGCTCTCACTATGGGTCAAGCAACAGTTGAGGGGGAGAAAGTCACTGAAGAACCTCCATAACCTGAACAAGAACAACCTCCTTCTCATACTGAGGGGGAGAATCCTGAAGCCACCTCATCTTCATCCCACCAAGACAAAGGCAAGGGCATTCTCACAACCATTGAGCCTGAGCCTACAATCTTGGTACCTGCCTCCAAGGAAAGAAGGCCAGACCCTGATGAACCAGTCAGGGTTCCTTATGAAATCAATGGGGTGATGGAACTTCTCACTCATGCTGAAATTCAAGCTCACATGGAGAAAGAGGAGGCAATGAAGAAAGCTGCTGAAGATGAAAGGCAGAACAAGCTTGCTCTCATTCAGGTTGCAAGAGACGAGGCTGAGAAGATTGGGATTGAGGCAAAAGACCTTGCTAAAAGGGAAGGTGGTAAGAGCTTTGTGGAAGCTCAGAATGCTGAAATGACTGCCCTCAGGCAGAAAAGGGAAGAAAGAATGAAAAGGACTGAAGAGATTAGGCAGAACAGGATTGCAAGATATCAGTGGGTCATGACAAACAGGTTAAAGCCAGAACCAATCACTGATGTCAAGATTCACAAAAACTCCAAGCCTGCAATTCTAACTGTCTACAGAAGTAATGACAAGAGAGTCTTTGACGTTCATGAACCTTTCAGATTCGCAGACTTTGGGATCTCAGAACTGGATGAACTGGGTCTACTGATTGAGAAGAAGCAAAATGTTGTTGTGCCAAACCTGATGAAATCCCTCAGTATGAGGTATAAAAAGTTGGCTGCAACACCTCAGGAACTTGGCATTCCCTCTCCTCTTCCAGCTTCAGTCGAACAGCCTGCCCCTTCTCAGTCTTCTTCAAGAAAGAGAAAGAAGATTGAAGCAGAGCCTGAGATCAAGGTCCCTGGTCTGGACTGCAACAGAGCTCTCCCTGAAGGTGTTCCATTCAGGAGGAATGTGGTCATCGAACAACCTGAAAGAGGGTTGTTCTTCACTGATGAGTTCGGAGACCCAGCCTTCCAGAGGTGGAATGATATTGATCTATCAGGGATCAAGGCAATTATGGGTTTCCTCATGATGGCCTCTCCAATCAAGAGTCCTGAGAATGTGAGGTTTTGTCAAGATCTGAAAAGAAAAATCCGAGAGCACCCTGACCAACATGAGCTGCAGTCAAAGAAGCCTAAGCTTGAAGCCCTTGGGATTAAGTTGAACTGATGAATCTGCCTGAATACCACCACCACCTTTTTGTACTTAGTTTTGATAGGACTTGTAATGATATTAATAAGATGATGTTTTTATTATTTCAGTGTCCTTATTTACATTCTAGTACATTCAGTATGAGTAGAAGTCATTAGCTCACTCATAACTGATCAAAACACTTAGGAATAATTTATATCCAAATAGGGGGAGATTGTTGGGTACTGATATACTTAAAACAAGATTTGGACACAAATTAACTAAGTGTTAACTTAAACCGAGAACAATTCAAGTCACTGAGTGAACAGTCACTCAGTGAGTCATCTTCAGGATGCTTAAGGCGAATTCAAGAAGAAGGATTCACTACTCAGGAAGGCGGTACTCCCTGAGTAGGACTTAAGCCAAAGAAGAAGATGATGGTTCAGTGAGTGTTGGACAAGAACTCACTGAACCCCAGTCTCCTCAACAACATTAAGTGATTGAAGACTGAAGAACTCAACGCCTGAAAGAAAGGCGGGAAGATCTGGGAAGAGTTTTAAGATAAGATCAAATCTTATCTTGTCAGGAAGAAACTTTCCCTAAGGCGGCTAAAAGTCATGGAGTGTCAGACCAACCACTCCTAAAGACTTTATAGTCCATTCCCATTGGTTCTTGGAAATGACAATTACTGTTGTAATTGTCAGACACGCTTGCTTCAACAAGTTGTAGTTTTTTAATCACTTTTACTCTTTTATACTTGTGTATAAATAGGTTCAAAAGGAGAGAAGTTGAGTGTGTTTTGTACATTGAAAGCTTAGACTTTTACAAAGCAACTTCTCTCCTACAAAGAGTAACATATCCCTGAGACAGCTCAGTGGGTCGAATTGTTACCACTCAAAGCAAAGCTTGAGTTTAGATAGGAGACACCACCATACCTTGTCTGTTCAATCCCAAGTGTTTGTTCCGCAAAACACTTGGGTAATAGATTATTTTATTCATTTCTAATAAGAATTTAAACGTTGAAAAATACTTGTGTGTTTTTACGTTTACGTTTTCATTAATCTGTTAGAATTAATCATAACATTGTATTAATCATAAACACGAATAGATTAACTTTTTAGTTAACTCTAAGCGTGTTAAGGGAACAACATATATCTTTGGTCAACTTGAAGTATGGTCTTTCAGTCTAATAAAAATGATGAATCCTTACAGCTGACGATCGAGGAGAAATGCCGGGACATATATGCTTCGGATTCTAAATGGAAAATTATTTTGTTGCGATACTTCAACCCTGTTAGTGACCCAAATGGTCATATTGACGAGGTATAGTTGCTTTAATCTCCACAACCCTCTTCCTCATTCTCCATGTCTATTTATAAATGTTACAGATCCATTCATAGGAAGGAAAAAAAATGTGATTCACCAGCGGTTTTTATTATGTGGGGGTAAGATGGATGACGATATTAAGTGGTGCATTTCTATTCGAGCTTAACGTTTGGGAAAGTGATCGGCTCGAAGATTTTGCTACCACTTGAAAAAAAAGTCAGAGGTCATAGCTACATCTTGAGACAAGTTAACCCATGAGTTCTTGATTTGCATACTTTTGGTGAGTTTGTATTTTCAGTTGTTTACATGTATGCCCTATTTGTTGATGTTTACACGGTTGCTATATGAGGAAACAATATTATCAATTCTCATATATGGAAAAAGGTTTGTGGCCGTTTGGTATTGGTTATTGAAACTAAGTTAATGCTTTTCACATTACAGGTGCAAAGAGCATCATTACCAACAGGTCTTGGAGATGATGATCAATGCATAATCGAGTCGATAGCTGAAATTAGTCAACCTGCAGCAGAAGTTGCAGTTGGAATGGGCAATCCTCTCTGGCAAATTTTTTGTACGGTTTAATTTATTTGTATTGAAAAGTTACAGTAGCTTAAAGCTATGTGCCAAGAATACACGTAGCTCCTCGAAGAAACTGAAGCTGAAAATAATGTAACTTAGAGCATTTAGTGTACGGGTTTTATAATTTCGTTGCTAAACACCAAATTACAGATTATGCTTTAAAAATATGGGCTACGATTAGTTATTTAATAATTCATGTTTTACGTTACTATATGTGTTCATTAATTGGCCAAAGCTAGAATTATAGGTTATTTATACTTGAACATATAAGAATACATTTTTTGTAATCTCTGGAAAAAAATGGACATTGCAATGTAGGCCTAAAAAAAAGGACATTGCAATATAACATGTGGGTTTGGTGTAGGCCTAAACAGGTTAAAAATACGTGGCAGGAAGAAGAGGTTAAACAAAATGTGTACAATGCTAGGACTTAAGCTTGCTGTAAGTATTTTAACAGAATGTGAGAATCAAATATGTAGTAATCGGACCGGCCTAACGGTGGAAACTTTATTTTTATACTAAGAGCTGAGGTTGCAACACTGAAGACACGCATAAAGAAGCGTTAGGTGAACCATTATTAGCTATTGTGACTTGAATGGTGTTCATATTTGTCTTTTGGAATTGACTGTGTGATTATTGTAGCATGAATTATTGGAATTTCCTTATGTTTCTTTAAGTTTTAGGGATGATTAAATAGTTATTAATGTTTATTTGTTTGTTGTTGTGGAATATTATAGTATTTTGCAATGTTGTTTTTGACATGTTTTTGAAACTTATGCAGGAAAATTATATAAATTACAGGCCACGTGCGGCTGGGAAAGATGAAGTCAAGAGGATGAACTTGCTTTAATCACTCGGTTTGTGCTATAGATTCCGGACTTTACGGCTGCCCTGCTACGTGGACAAAGGGAAGTATTCATGCCGGTAAGTAATGCATTATTTTGTAAACTACATCCTGTCCTTGACACTGATACAAACCGAGTGATTAATTTGATACTTCTCCACGTGACCAAGCCGTAAATTACATCCTGTCCTTGCTACTGATATGTAAACTACTATTTTGTAAACAGTTAAGATGTTTATTCTTTTTGTTGTTTGACAAAAAGGCTGCTCTGCCACGTGGACAAAGGGAAGTATTCATGCCGGTAAGGAATGCATTATTATAGTACAGGTTATTGTGTTAAAAGCATTTATTGGCTGTAATCTATATTTAGCGTGATATATTTTTTTTGTGGCACCTATGGTGAACGGAATTTCGGCACCTAAGGTGAACGGAATTTCAACAGATTCATCTAATATCATCTCTACAGTTCAATTTAGGCAGGTATGCATTCCACTGCCAGATCACCCTATTGTACAATTGTACATAATATTGCTTAAAATGTTATTGATTTATATTTTCCCTTTAACAGCTTATAAATGTTAGTTATGATATAGCCAAGTTGGATTCAAGTTGACATTTTATTCCATGTTGTATGATTGGCAGGATGAAGCTGTTGAAAAGGTTGTGGAGTTTATGGATTTATACTCCATTAACCAGGAAGACTTACATTCGATGATGGCGATGTCTAAATTTCAGGTATCACTTTGTCCTACTATGCTATCATATTTCCATTTGATCCCAGCTTATCTGTGTAAATATATGTGTGGTTTAGGGGCATCCAAATCCGCTTGATGGTGTTCAGCCATCTATGAAAGCTGCACTAACAAAGGCATACAACAAAGGTAGCAAGTTACGTGTGATTCGTTCAGCAGACATGATCACACTTTCAGGCATTAAAAAGGCTCCAAAGAAACGGGTTGCAGCAATGCTGGAACCTGTAGATGGTGGTGCAGGGGAGGATGGTGACGCTGTGGCACAGAATGTAGATGGTGGTGCAGGGGAGGATGGTGATGCTGAAACCTGCACAGAATGCAGGGGACGATGGGTTGCAGCAATACTGAACCTGTAAGTAGTCATTAGTAAACATACATGTACACAAAATGACATTTTCGTACTCCTATTAAGAACGCACAAATACACAACAACGCGCGCAAAAATAAAAAATAAAAAATTGTGCCACAAACACTCCCGTTGCAACGCGCGGGTTTCCAGCTCGTTACAAACTTATATAATGACAATGAAAATGAAGCTAATATGAACTCTCAAAAAGCCATAGCTTTTATTTCAATAAGTTTACTAGAATAGTGGTCAAATCATGTAGAATACTGGGATTGCCACATTCGTAGCTTATGGTTGTTATCAAGCCACAACTTCTTTAATAACTAGACAACAAATTCAAAACAAAATATTTGGTTGTAATGTGCCGCCACGTGTTTTTAAGGTTGTGATGTGTTTATAGATAGGATTTTGTTTCAAATTGAAGATATCTTAAATTGGTTTTTCAATTATAATGTGCTTGTTAAAAAAGAGTGACTATTTACAGCTCAAATTACGAAAATGCTAATAAATGATGCTAAGACAATGCTTTAAAGAGGTGTTTGGTGCATTGGAATGAGTATAAAGGAATGAATTCATTGTCAATAATGTTATTTGTTTAGTAGATTTTGGTTTTCAAAACAAAAATGATTTTTAAATATTGCCTATCTTTCAAACCCACTAAAAGGTTAAGGAATACATATTCATTTGTAGTCCCGCACTTTTCTCCTCTTATTATATTCAATAAATTAATACCTACTTGTTAACCAAAATTGATTTCAAAACTAATTCTTACACTTACATTCATTCCTATTCTACTCTATTGTCAAATTCGTATCGAAGTTATTCCAAACATCATCCAAACAGCACCTAGATGTAATAACTTTACAATAATTACCTCAACCGCTTAGGTGATAAGTTGATAACTACCTCAGCTACCTTAATATACCAAGTGTTATGAATTGTATATCTTTTAAGCAAAAGTAGATAGCTTTTATTTAGTTAGCGGTTAGAAATACTCTAGATATTTATTCTCAATTAATTTTTTCAATTGAATACTACTCCTAATTATGTATTTGCTAAGGGCCCATTTGTTATGAGGGTTTTGTTTTGAGGGAATGAATTTCAAGTGATATAAATTGTTTGTTTTGAGTTGTTGGTATTGGAACAGTAAATAAAACCCTTAGATGTGGTTTTAGACGATACCCACTAGGTCCCCTTGCTTTTCTGACAACTCTTCCGTCTTGTTGTACCAAAGTCAATAGTATACTATGTGCAAAAAAAAAAAAAAAAAAAAAAAAAAAAATGATTTGTTGGATACGTGTAACTTTTCAAACCATACGTGATCATTATTTTATTTATTTAACCTTTACAAATTTTATAATATTTACTATATAATAATGTTATACAAAATATATTCTCAATTACATTTTACAAAACAAACAACATTAATATTATCAATCTTTTTTATTTCTTTCAAACCAATTTAAAATCCAAATTCAATTCTAAACCCACTTACAAACCAAATGGGCCCTAAGTATTGTATTAAGATCCATTATTGTATAGGAGCCACATGCTTACATATGAAGGGACCGACGACGATAGCGTAAAAAGAATCTTAAAAATTACTCCCTCCGTCCCAATTTTATTGTCACTTATTCCTTTTTCGGACGTCCCAAAATTATTGTCACATACCCAAAATAGAAAGTGAATAGATAGTGGAGTTTGGTAAAGTTTACTATATTACCCTTGGTTGAAATTAATATTGCAAACTTTAAAGAAGTGTTAATTAATTGGTTAAGGGTAAACTTGTCATTTGGCAAAAAAGTAAGAGAGAGAAAGTAGTGATAGTGACATTTTTCTAAAGGAATGTGTTTTTTGTCGGGTGACAATAATTTTGGGACGGAGGGAGTATTAACAAATTTTATAACTAGTAGTAGCTTTTAGCACAAGTGACAAGGTGCCGGATCATTTAGAAAGTGCAATAATTTTGCAAAGTCTAAAAAGTAATGTAGACCGTTGGATCATAATACAAGATTTGATCAAATTAAAGAGTTAGATATACACATAGGGGCATAATGGTCATCATACTTTTTTATCTCCCATCTTCTTTCCTCTCTTTATTTCTCATCCAATCCTCATCTTAAATCCACAACCACCACTGTCACCATCACCGTCAAAATCACGACTGCACAACTTTTTTTCGATCTGTCATCATCATCACTCCGATCATGATCTGATGACGTTATCAACATCCCCTCAGTATTACCACAGCCACCGCTGAACCTCACCATCGCCGGAAACATGGCCAACAACAAGTACCGTTATCGACATCACCGCTATTGGTTTTAAACACTGTAATAAATAGCAAGAAGAAGAAGATGACGAGAACAAAACAAATTGCTAAACGAAGTTTTCCCAAAAGAAAAAACATTGGTATCATCAAATTCTGGCCAACCCACCGCCGCCACCAGATTACCACCTCACCGCCGCCGCCACCTGTCTTCTTTCAGCTCCGACCAGGTTTTAGAGGGTGTTTATGTGCGTGGGAGTGTAGATCTATTCGTCCATGTTCATCAAATCATATATTTATTTTATTTACAAGAACTGGGTGTACATTTGGTTTGTTATAAAGCTATGTACATTTGTTTGGATGAAGACAAGAAATGTGAGTGTTTGGTGGGAAGTGGCTAGAGTGGTGATGGTTGGTGATTGAGATATAAAATGGTAAGTACTCTTGGGGCTTGGTAATTATTGTCATTTGTTAAGATATTTTTTAGTTCGAAGTGTTACGATATTTTTTTGTTTCATCAATTATTGGTTCATCAATTATTGGTTCATCAGTTATTGTGCTGTGTTATGTGTTTTGGTTCATCAGTTATTGTGCTATATTTTTTTTGGTTCATCAGTTATTGTGCTATTATTTTTTTGGTTCATCAATTATTATCCTGGTGTTATGTGTTTTTGGTTCATCAATTATTGACCCTTGTTATCTGTTTTTGGTTCATCAATTATTGTCATTTGTTATGTTATTTTTTTGGTTCATCAGTTATTGTGTTGTGTTATATGTTTTGGTTCATCAGTTATTGTGCTGTTATTTTTTTTTTGTTCATCAATTATTATCCTAGTGTTATGTGTTTTTGGATCATCAATTATTGACCCTTGTTATGTGTTTTTAGTTCATCAATTATTGTCATGTGTTATGATATTTTTTTGGTTCATCAATTATTGGTTCATCAGTTATTGTGCTGTGTTATGTGTTTTGGTTCATCAGTTATTGTACTGTTATTTTTTTGGTTCATCAGTTATTGTGCTGTTCTTTTTTTGGTTCATCAATTATTATCCTGGTGTTATGTGTTTTTGGTTCATCAGTTATTGACCCTTGTTATCTGTTTTTGGTTCATCAATTATTGTCATTTGTTATGTTATTTTTTTGGTTCATCAATTATTGGTTCATCAGTTATTGTGCTGTGTTATGTGTTTTGGTTCATCAGTTATTGTGCTGTTATTTTTTTTGTTCATCAATTATTATCCTGGTGTTATGTGTTTTTGGTTCATCAATTATTGACCATTGTTATCTGTTTTTGGTTCATCAATTATTGTCATGTGTTATGTTATTTTTTTGGTTCATCAATTATTGGTTCATCAGTTATTGTGGAGTGTTATGTGTTTTGGTTCATCAGTTATTGTGCTGTTATTTTTTTTGTTCATCAATTATTATCCTGGTGTTATGTGTTTTTGGTTCATCAATTATTGACCCTTGTTATGTGTTTTGGTTCATCAATTATTGTCATGTGTTATGTTATTTTTTTTGTTCATCAATTATTGGTTCATCAGTTATTGTGCTATGTTATGTGTTTTGGTTCATCAGTTATTGTGCTGTTATTTTTTTTGTTCATCAATTATTGTTCATCTTTAACGCGCAATATCTCACTCATATTATATCGGATTTATGTTATTTTTTGGGTTCATCAGTTATTGTGCTGTTATTTTTTTTGGTTCATCAATTATTATCCTGGTGTTATGTGTTTTTGGTTCATCAATTATTGACCCTTGTTATGTGTTTTTGGTTCATCAATTATTGTCATGTGTTATGTTATTTTTTTGGTTCATCAATTATTGGTTCATCAGTTATAGGTTCATCAGTTATTGTGTTGTGTTATTTTTTTTGTTCATCAGTTATTGTGCTGTTATTGGTTCATCAGTTATAGGTTCATCAGTTAGCGTCGGTTGTTTTTCAAAGTGTTTAGGTTCATCAGTTAGCGTCGGTTGTTTTTCAAAGTGTTTTGGTTCATCAGTTAGCGTCGGTTGTGTTTCAAAGTGTTTAGGTTCATCAGTTAGCGTCGGTTGTTTTTCAAATTGTTTTGGTTCATCAGTTAGCGTCGGTTGTTTTTCAAAGTGTTTTGGTTCATCAGTTAGCGTCGGTTGTGTTTCAAAGTGTTTAGGTTCATTAGTTAGTGTCGGTTGTATTTCAAAGTGTTTTGGTTCATCAGTTAACGTCGGTTGTTTTTTAAAGTGTTTTGGTTCATCAGTTAGCGTCGGTTGTGTTTCAAAGTGTTTAGGTTCATCAGTTAGCGTCGGTTGTTTATCAAAGTGTTTAGGTTCATCAGTTAGCGTCGGTTGTTTTTCAAAGTATTTTGGTTCATCAGTTATTTTTGATAACGTTCATCAGTTATTTTTCATCTTTAACGTGCAATATCTCACTCATATTATATCGGATTTGAGTGATTCAAATTTATGGGTAAAGAATGGCCAAAAAGCTACAACTTTCGTGTTTTAAGTTTTGCAAAATTCGGCTTTTAAACCTGGCAAAATTAGAGCTGAAAATGCCAAAAATTTAAAGAAAATCAACACCTACTTAAAAAGTTGAAAAAGAAGAAGTTGCGATTCATATATCATAATACATACCAAATTAAAGAGAATTAAATTTTTAAAAATTCTGGTGAAATCGGTTTTTCTTAAAAGTTTATCGTTTGAAAGTTATTTACGTTTAAAGTTTTGGGGTGGAATAAAAAAAGGGGTTAAAAGGACCAAAATGCCCCCTAACCAAATTTAATAAAAAAAAAAGAGAGAGTGGTTGATGGACACTTGTCATATTGTGAGTGACTTTCTAGCCTTTTTAATTTTGTTCAATTTCTAAAAGATCGCATCTCCAAGTGACAAATTAACGTGGACTCTTTACTTTTATGTTGACCATCACTTTAACGTAACCGATTACGTGAGCCGCCATAATTTTATCATCTTCATTCTTCCATGACCCACTTCCCACGTAACCGCTTACGTCACTCACCATTTATATACACAAATTTAAATTCTTATCAAAAAAAAAAAAAAAAAAAAAAAAAAAAAAATTGTACTTACATGTTCACTTTTGAGTTTAGACTCAACTTACGTTGTCATTTTTTTATTTACTTTTTTGACCGTCAAATTTTTATAAACTATACTATTTAGCTCACATGTTTTTAACAAGACTTAAATCCATAATTTTTAGATCGATAACCATTCACATGCCGCTGACTCAAATGGTCTTATATGATCACTTAGACTCTGTATACTTGTAAAGTTTATAAAAGTGATTAGTATGATTACATTTACGTGAAAAGTTTTTCTATTAAAAATGAATAAATTACTCATTTGTTTCGGTAAAAGTACATAAATGAATGAGTAACCTCTATTTTCAAATCTTTGATTTTGAATAAGATCTTACATATAGCCCATAATGTATTTAATAAAAGGTCTCGATCAGTCAATCTGTGTGGACTAGATACAATAAAGCTAATTTACAAACTAGTTTAATTTGGTTTTGCTACTTATTGTCACTATCTTGTAAGTTTGTTGGAATATGTGAATCATAACAATTTATATAACACATAAATATGTATATCAAGCACGCAGCGGAAAACAGGATCTAAATACTAGTAATTAATTAACTAAAATAAAATAAAATGCGTACCTTTGATTTCTAGCAAAACAAGAAATCAAACTTCTCTTTTCTTCTCTTGAACAAGGAATAGGATTAACGTGAAACCCCTTACCGTTTTGTTTCACAATCCAAGATGGAATAACTAAAGTAAGTTATTACCTAGGTCTTGTACACATGTACTATAACCAACTAATGTTAGATGCTAGTGTAAAGACACGAATTAAATCAAACACTTTTGTTTAATAATTAAAGTCGATCTTCCCCCCCATAAGGTGAGTCGATCGGATTTTTAAGAAGAAAAGGAAGAGAAAAGAAATCTTAGGGTTATAGTAACAAATGCACAAGCTAGAAAACAATAACCCTTTGATTTGTATTTATAGTGAAAACCTAACTTGGAGCACAAGAAGGTTACTTGGGTCGACAAGGGTTATAAAACCCCTATCCCAAACCGGCCAACCCATTACAATGGGTTCTAGATCCTTCTTAAGCCTCAATTTTCACTAATAGTCCTTCCTTTATTTACTTAACGGTCGTTAGTCAATTCCGTTAATTACTTAACGTCCGTTAGTAATTATTTCGTGTCCTAAATAATTAAATATATAACACGGTTATATATTAATTATTTTCGTTAGTCATTCATACGTAAAGTGTGCAATCCCAAGGTCCCGTGTTCGATTCTAGTCATATACATTTTAATATTTTTCCACAACTCTAACAGCTCCCACTTGAAAATCTATTAAAAGTATAATTGACATTGGTTAGCGTCTAGCAACACGCCAATGCCCCTAGTACAACTCGGGTGGTGGTCTCCTGGAAAAACCACTTGATGATTTATCATCATACTTATCCTTTTGTTTCTAATACTACATTAATAAAGATATGGATATTAGTCATTCTTTATTAATAATTCTGTTTCTCGTTTTTCGATTAAGCAAGATTACCAAATCTTCTGAATATGTTCAGGGGAGATCTTGGGCATGGCCAAGCAAACATCTTGTCAACCCTACGAGGGGCCCAGCAGTATTAAACTTCAAATAAATTTGAAGGAACAAATTCTATCTTGACTACGAGCATAACTCATGCACTTCGCAACGCTTCCAAAAACAATCCTTATAGCTACCAGTTACGTATAGCATTAAATTGAATCACAGAAATGCACTACATGCATGACAGTTATCTGGCATCTCAAGTCTGAGGATAAATATTCATGATTTACTTAATGACAAAGATCCATAAAGTACAATCATGTGGTTGGGATCTGTCCTATATTCAATTTATCCATTATTGAATATCATCTGAATTTGGCATGTACACCGCATCAATATACTTAAGTATATTCTATCAAAACTCAGATTTGCCTTAATTCAATAATATTCCCATATTATTGATCGACAACGGACTATTTAGAATAACATTAGTTATTCATGGATTTAAACATGCAAATATATAATACAAATTATTATTAATGAAAACAAACATACCAAGTACTTTAATTCATTGTAAATAATAATTGCTTAATATCCCTTATCCAAATACTAAATAGATCAATACATGATAATTTCCATTAATGAATTATGCCTCAAGTCATGTCAAACATACTTGTTGACAAGGCATAAATCAACTAATTTTGATCTATCGAAATTTTGAGAATACTTATTTCAAGAATTTAATTAATTCTTGTATGTGTGCATTCATCTACCTAGATATTGCCACATAATATTTCATAAAATGCGTGACATCCTCAACCACGAATTTATGACAATTAAACTACCAAACATTTTATAGTTTAAAGTATTCTAATTCTTTAATGTATAATGCAACTATGCTCATAGTTAAGCATAACTAGTACACATGGCCATTAACAAGGATAAACTCCTACCATGACTAGTATTGAGTGTTATCTCAATCTTATTAGCATCATTGTATCCAAACAACAATATGCTCTTTAAAATTCCGTAAACTTTGATATCCATCGTGTAATCTTTGATACTTTCAAATCTTTCAAGATTGTCAACTATATCAATCAAGCAACAATTTGCCATATGGTTCATATTTAGAATTTTGGAGCAACTCCAGGTTGAGGATGTTAATTCTAAATCCAACCATATCAATTACACTTAGCTATCTAATAACTTTCAATTAGATAATAATGTTGTCAAATCATCTTGCATCCAAGCATGATACAACAAATAACATGATGTACATGAAAAATCCTTGTGTCAAACTTAGATTTTATTCATGTCATATCTTTTCAAAGATATGCTTCTATCTAGACCTTCTAATAGTTTATCATGTTTATTAGAATCAACATTTTACCGCTTATGTTTATAACAATAAACATATATTCCAAGGTTGTATATTTATTTCCTAAATCTTCACGTGAAGTTTCATTTCAAACTAAGACTTAACATTTAATGTTAATGGAATGTTACTTCCTATATGTTATACAACATATATGAAATAAGAAAATAAATATAACACTCCCACTAGCTTTCAGGAATATTAAGAAATATCTTATTTTTAATTATAAATCAAAACTAAGATTTAATAACTAAACATAATTATATCTCCTAGATGCATGTATTAATCCATTCATAAATGATTGCACTTTGTATACTTCCAAAGATTATTTGAATTTAAATACTCATTTCTATTACTTATCGTCCTCGCACAAGTAATCATACAAGAAAGAGTTTTGAAATTCCATTGTTAATTTCATATAAATGAAACTAAGAATGACAATCATAGTCTTTATACATTTAATGTGCCTAGAAAGAATTTCAATCACAGTTAATTTGTAATACCTGAAATTCAGATAACATGTAAAATGACCAAATTACCCCTGAAACCATAAAACCCAAATAAATAACTTATAAAATTCTGAAACAATTCCAAACTTCTGAAAATGAGCTACATATCAAGTAAATTAATTTCTGGGACAACATTACATTATTTCTGAAGATACAAAAAGTATTAAAACACTTAATATACTTTGTACCTATTTATTTCGAATTACACATTTAATTGTAAAAGATAAATACAAGTTTAAAAGGGAAAGAATCAATCAAAAATTAAAGATTATTTGTGGGCAGCATTTTTGCCGTGTGAAGAGGTTCCCCCCCCCCCTCATATCTCGGTTATACCATTCCACATATTCTATACACTTATCTCCTTCCTTTTTCACAAACCGTATAACCCAAAACACAAAATAATTCGATTTTCATTCTTGCGACTTTCTAGAGATCAAAGAGAAATTTTTCTGAGTTCATTCTATTGCTAGGAAGCCAATAAAAAATAGCTATTTGATTTATAGAAGCCTGGTTCAAGCGTGTCGAATTTTCTTGTGTCGATTGTAAAAACGTGAGGTAAATTCCCTATTAATTCATACGATCATGCCAAAATTCTTTTGGTATTTTTCCTGAGTTTCTTACATCATATATGATCTGTTAAAAATGGTTACAAGGTGTGTTGGTCGCGTTTGTGCTCGTGGAGGATTTTTGTGTCGATTTAAGCTAAGCGAGTGGTGTTATTTTCCCATCTTCCATCCGATCATTCTGAGTCTCATCTGGTATTTTTCTCATGATCTCTACATCACATAAGGTCTGTATAAAATGATAAAAACAAACCATGCAAGATCTATGAGTCGCTTGTGAATTAACGAGTTATTAAAACCTAAAAACAAAAATAATACCTATGTAATACATGCGATTTTCTGGGTTGTATAAGTAATTTTCTGGGTTCTATATGCATCATAACACATGAGAAAAAGGATGATCGAATTTATAGAGGCTTGGATCATGCCTTGTTGATTTTAGTTCTAATCGGTTTATAAAATAAATAAAGAAAACAAATAAAATAAACCCAATCGAGCTAGGGTTAGGGTTTTGGTGTGTAAGATCTGGTCATTAATGATGTTTAAGGATTATGATAATTATGGGGTAATGATTGGAAATTAATATTAGGGTTTAGGTTGTTTTTGTGTATTACCGATTTTAAAAATAAAAGGTAAGGGGGGTGTTTTGTGAATTTTAAAAACTCAAGGGATATTTTTGTAAGTTATTTTGGACCATGTATATCTCGTATAAAATATAAAATGAGGGCTTGATATGTGAATCTTGTATTTAAAAGGTTAAATGGGTAATTATATATAATTATTAATCCGAATTGAATTAATTTATCTAGAGGGACTAAAGATGTAAATTCTGAAAACTTGAAGTGATTATGAGCAAATAATAATATTGAGAGTATTTTGTGTAATTTTGAGTATTTATGGGCCTAATGTGTAATTATTATGGAATTATGATTTAATTTATAAGTTTTGTAAACTTAAGGGACTAATTGTGTAAATTCTAAAATATGAGGGGCTAAATAGTACTATATGCAAACTCTGATGTAACATTCTGAAATTTTGTAAAAATAATGTGCTCACTTGGTAAATATGGATATTAGAAGGATTAAATCATGAATTATGTAATTAAAGGGTTTGTTTTGTAAATATTGTAACTAGAGGGGTATAATCTGTAAATTATGAAACTAAAGGGATTATGATGTCATTCTGAATAAAATATGTATTTAAATCAGTACTTGAAGTATTTTCATTTTAGACCTTTGAAATTGATGAAGTTACAATTAAAACCCTAAACTTTGTGAAATTGTCATAATTAACCTTAGACTTCTGTAACCTGTTAAAATATACCTTTATTCCATAATAATCTCTGAGTAAGGACTTAATCTAATCTGAAATGATAATATCTGTTAATTCTGGAAACCTGCTAATTATGGAAAGATAAACTAAAAGTAATAATCTGAATTAGAATTCGTAGTAATTCCATCTTCTACTTCTTTAGGTGTGAAGAAGGAGAAGTCCTGATTTCTGTTCTGTGTCTGTTTTGCTTATTCTGCTTTGCTAATAAGGTACAGATATTCTGCCCTTTTTCAGTAAGGGTTTTTCATCCCCTTTTCTTTCAGTTTTTCATTTTCTTTATTAGGATTTCCGATACCACTGCTATGTTCCCTTCTGTTGTGAATCTTTGTTGTGATCTGTTTGTCTTGAACCTTTTGTTTGAGCCTCTGCTATGATTCTTTGATTCTGAACCTTTTTCCTGAACTCTGATTGTAAACTTATTTGTGAATCTTGATTGAATCTGATCTATGAACCTTGTTCTGAACCTTAACCTGATATATCTGTGTAAACTTTGATTTGATTTTTGGTATAAACCTTAATCTGTTAAATCCTTATCTGAACCTAATTGATTTTGAACCTTTATTAAACTACATATGAAACTGTTTAAGAAAAGCTATTTTAAAAAGAAGCGATACCACTTGAAATGGAAGTTGCTAAAAGTTTTTGAAGACCATTTTTATGAAAACTATTTTGTAAGATCATTTCAATGAAAACCATTATTAAAGGATTGATTTAAATGAACTTGTGATAGGAACTTCTGAAATGGATTATTGCTATAAACTTGTAATTATTAACCTTTGATATACTCTTTTGGACTATTGGAAATAAAATTTTTAATCTGAACTTAAGCTTTGATATTAAACTTAATCTGATAAACTCTGATTCAAACCTTATTATCTTATTCTGAATTGTTGACATGACCCTTCTGCTATGAACCCTTAGATATGACTTTGTTTATTATATGACATCTGACCTTGACCACAGTCTGATATCCGAGCCAATCACTAGGCATGAGGGTTTCATGTCCATGTCATTGATGCACCGATGGCATGACTCTAGGGCAGAAGAGTGATGACCTGTCCCGTCCCTGATTTTATCTGTTATGTAGGAGAAGATTCTGGCCTACTGGGGCGCATGGATGCATCCTAGATCTGATCTGATTTCTGTTATCTGTTATTATGTTATCTGTTATATATATCTCTGGTGATTGATGGTGTGTGCGATACACGTCTTTCACATATATCTGGGAGCTGATCACTCCGATTTGATACATGAGGTCACCCCTCATATTATCTGTTTACTTGAGAGGTATCCCCTCTAGATTACTTATGTGACTACACTGCTATGATATTATCTGTTATCTGGGCTCGTGATAGATTTCTGTTCCCTCTATTCTTTAAACCTTATTTATTTCTTATTCTTTTTCGTTTCACTTATTCCATTTCTTATTCCTATTCTTTCATTTGATTTTGTTTCTGTATGATCTGTATTTTCTGATTTCCTTTGTACTGTTATCTGTTATCGTTTCTGTTATCTATATATCTGTTCACTGAGCTTTTGAAGCTCAACCGCATTTCTTTTCCTGCGGCAGGTTTTAGTAGGAAGCTGGGAATGAGTGAGAGTGTACCTCTGGACTTAGAAGGCTTGGTAGCTATTCTGGATTAGAATTGGATAGAAGATATGATGTTTTAGAATTAGTTTTGGAAGCTTTCATTGTAACCTTGTAGATTCAGTATTTCATTTGTAATCCTTTGAGATTTTTGTATTACTGTAGAGGTATACTCTGTGTTGATCTGATATGAATCCATTATTGTGATATCTTTACCCTTGTCGGGTTGGGGTGTTACATAATTGCTTAAGTGTGATTGATAATCTTTTCACACATTAAATATGTATACAAAATTTGTCCATTATGATTTCTACTTAAAAATTTAAATCTCTAGGATTTTCATTTCCTTTGTAGAAACTCATCTTCATTCTATAGTGTAACTATAGAGTTTAAGATCAACTACGTTTCCAAAACTAGTTATCTTCCTGGACTGCATCTAAGCACTCATAGTATGAGTAATTTGCTAAATTCAATATTTGCAATTTATCAACAGGTTTACCATAGTCCTGTCACTCATAATCCTCAACATATTATCCAAATATTTGAGATATCCTTGTGGATCTATGAATAAGAATTCCATCATCTTGATATTTAACATTAACATGTTTAATCCTCATTATGACTCTGCTAGTGTATTTTAGAAGATTATGTATCTTGTAATTTTATCTTTTCAAGATAAAACTTCCAATTGCCTTTTGCAATTTATAGATTACCTATAAATACTTAGCAAGTAGAGCAACACAAAATTGTTCTCTTTTGGGACAATACAAATACATATTGACAGTTCCTTACAGCAAGTTTTGTTAATAGCCTACTCATTAGTAGTTTAACAAATTCAGAACTTCAATTTTAAGACTTAACGTGATTCATCACATTCCATAATAAATGGTGTCTTATTAATCTTCTAGGTTGGAGTCTAATTGAGTATATACTACTCAATTTTCTAACCTTGATAACTTTTGGAAGAATAGAAGATATAGTTATCTTTAATAAAACAATATAACAAGAGTTTGATTTTCCTAACTGAACATACCATAAACATTATGTATTTCATTAGGATTAATATTATAAGTCAATCTTACAATATGTAAGATAAATATATTTCATTTTGGCTTATCTATTTACCAACTAAATCAAGTTAATGGTGAAATAGATTTTTCAAGCCAATTGCATGCTTTATAACATAAGTACCTTTTGATCAAGTCACTTCATGTCCATGTCTTACCAAGAAGACATAAACTGTTATAATCCCAATATATGTTATAAATCATTGATCAACTCAATGACTTCTTGTATATGTTTTAATTAAAAACATAACAAGTTAACGTCTTACTTTATTATAAGTCTTGTAGCAATAAAAGACTTCATATTTATATCTTTACAATAAAATATAAACATGCATAACTAAAGTAATCATGAACACCACAATTTGTTTTCACTAGTAATTTCAAGTTAATTTATTACTTAATATATTTATGACATTCAAAGAATATATAAACATCCAAATTTGAAGTAGTATTAGATTACTTCATTTATTTATGCCATTATAATAATACATAAATATTTAGTTTGAAGTAGTCTTATTATCATATTGACACTTGTTATAATAATTATCTAATTTAGAAACTTGCAAATTAACATAGTTTCATTACATCAGCTGAGGCTGCTAGTAATAAAAGTATGTAATTTACCTTGTTATTAATATCTATGTCAAGTTTTCACTTACACTAGATATTAACTCCAAGTGTTCTATTAATTAGATGTGAATAAAACACATTAGAACATTAATCTCTCACCTTGCAGTTAAGAGAATCCTTTAAATCATATTGCTTTGTGTTGTTTCTTGCACACAATAAAGATTTCTCCCACTTGTGCATGGAACAACATCATGAATCAGATAAACAACACGTCAATCGTTTGTTTATGTGATCAATATGATTGTGTCATAGATATTTAGTAGATATAGGACCACCTTGTCTAGTAAGGAAACGTACACGACTATCCTTAAAACCACAAATGTCTATAATTGGAAAGTAATTATCTCAAGAGATTATAGAGATAATCCGGGTTACTACAAAGATATCAAAGCTTGTAGCTCCCACTGAATTACAGATCATCACATTGACTCATTATTCAGTAATTACAACACAATGCTCCCACTGGATTTGACAATAATATAAGTGTTGCATAACCAGTAAAAGCAAATAGTGTGCTATTTACTTTCCTACACCTTTGAGGAATCCCTTACGTAACAATTACTAAGGTACTCAAAGAATGTATTCTACTTTGTAAATGATGGAATATCCATCATTGCAATTAACTTGGAAATAACTGGGCATGCAATTTTGTAACACCCCCAATTTCGTGATACGCAGCAGAATTCAAGCTGGGTGTTACTCGACAGTACAACAGTTATAGTAATAGAAAATGATCTCTAATGGAGTCGTTTTAAAAGATTTATCATTCGAATTTTATAAATATCAGAGTTTACAAATGAGGTCCCAGTAGGTTTACAGGTTATTAAATAAGTTTCGAATGATAATTAGCCTTCTATCAGTATCCGTGCCTTTCCGTACCATCCTTGCTCATTATGGACATGAGATAAACATGCTAAAAAGTCAACACAAAGGTTGAGTGAATCCATAGTGTTTTAAGTTATAATCAATTTGAACACAAGCTAAATAGAAAGTAAATCGGAAATATATATTGCTCTAAGTCTCATGAACTCAAACGTTAACATGATAAATAACGATTATGCCCCGAGTAGGAGTCTGCCTGAAACTCTTTATTAAACGTTTTCAAATAAAATGCATTGGGTCACTTATCCAGCAACACAAAGGGATTGTCAATCCAATATATCTATTCATTATATTCGCGCTCACCCGAAAGCGATTAATGGTTCATGATAAATGGTCTTTAAATAGGCAACAGTTAAACTTATGCAATATAAATCAGGAAAGCATACAGAAAAGTACTTGTGTTCTGTTTAGTAGCATGTATTCCCTCACAAGTTTGGAAAAACATAAAAAGAAAAGTGAGACTATGAACTCACCTTGGAATGTAGTGACGAGAGTATTATAACGGTGCCAAGATGTACGGCAGAACAGTGTAAAGAAGTAACGCACAACGATACTTATTCGGCAAATCCACTTAACGAGATGAAAAGGTGGGACGAGGTGATGGAGATGATGGCGGCAGTCATGGTGATTCACGGACATACATCCCAATCGAGACTCCAAAACCCTCGATTTGGAATATATTCAAGTGTTTCACAATGTGGTTCTTGGTCTCATGAAGTTCGATTTTTGTGTGTAAGAATTGGGAGAATTGTGAGGAAAATACTAGTGATATATGAGAAATATATAGGTATAAATGTCGACATACATGCATGGCAAAGAAGTGTTACACGTTTATATGTTTATTGAGTTGTTGAATTTTAAGGTACAAAAGCTATACACGTTAAGATATTAAGGAAAACATTGCATGCATGGAGACTATAGTTACACGTTAGTTTCATGGCAATGCATGATGTGTGGCATGTTTTTATTCTTACATTCATATATGAAGTACACGTTTATTTATCTGTATGTAAAATAAATAGCACACGTCTACTGGTATGTTTTGGCACATAAATCATACACGTTATATATTATAAGTTTGGTTAGTTTTTGCATGGCAAAGTGGCAAAATTTAAGATACATACTAATAATTTAAGATATAGTTTGATCCCGGTAATTACTAACGTTAAGTCCTTAAATTACGAAACTTATAACTGGGTAACGTAAAAATATAACGTTTATAAAAATGTAAAAGTTTATTAATATATTCCAACTAATTATATTAGACGTAAGATAATTTTAATAGAGAGCGTATACGTTAATAAAATCTAATAGGTTTGAATATTTGTATTACGTAAAGAGTATAATGTAAAATATAAAAATAAAAAGTGAAAATAGTTCATATAAAATATGTAGACTTATCTTAATCTTGTGTTGGTCGCGAGTAAAAGTCATACGATTAAACTTTTGTGATCGTTACTAAAAGTAATATAATTTAATAAAAACGTAATAATAATTTGTATTCAATATTACTAATAGACCTGAAATATACGAGGTAAAATATATTTGTTTGGTTACTTGGTCGCGAGATGAAATAAATATATTTTTAAAATTATTGCATTAAAGACTTGTAAAATAAATTTTAAATATTGTACTTTAGAGTTGTAAAATTAAATAAAATAAAGTTAAGGTTTTATGCTTTAAAGACTTGTACTCTAGGTATAATAATGTTGTACTTTAGTATTTATAGTTTAGTTACATAAAATCATATCTATATTAAATCAGAGTTTCATGATAACTTTAATAAATAGCAAACGTTTAGTTTAAATGTTTAGTAATCGTAGTTTAACGAATTAATGTAAAGTGGTAAATAAAAGTCGAAGATTATTTACTTGAAATTAATATAAAGTATTTTTATTAGGAATGTAAGTTACGTTAAATTAGTTTGTTGTGATCAGATAAACTGGTAATGTTTAATCATAAAAAAAAAAATTAGTCTTGAAAAATGGATAAGTATTAAATTAATATAGTGGAAATTTACCGGTGGTTACAAATTTCTTCCTTAATTAGGTCTACCATCCCATGTAGCACCTTTAAATGGTCAAAGCATAGCAACTAGACAAAGTATGCTAGTTTGCCTTTTACCAACGTTGCGGTAACTAGTCTAGCTTCTAATTTTGATAACTTATAAAATGTGCAATGGTATGTGCTTATTCACATACCTTTTCTTGACCAAATTAAGACCAAAACGACCAAAAACTAACCAAAATGCCAAAGATATTTGTGTTTTTGTGTTTATGTTTGTGCAGGCAACGGATACAAGAAAAAGGACAAAAATCAAGCAAAATCCGGAAAACACGAGCACGGGATTTGGAAGAAAATATTTAAAGCCGAGATTGGGGAAGAAATCGTCAAAGGAAAATATATTTGAGCATAATATTACATATTCAGCCATTGGATCATTTCAAATTGTCAAAATCAGTCCTTGTAATATTTTCAGCACTTGGCAGAAATAATCCCTCAAAGTTAAATCCCATTCCAAATCAAATCCTAACTTTAAAACTAAATACTTATCACTAAAAAAAAAACCCAATCCCAAAAATAAATCCAACCCATCACTACCCCAACCCACTTACCCAGCTCACTTGTCCTTAATACCACAACCGGATCCCATCCCCAAACCCGGTCAATGAAATAATAAAACCCAGTCAATCCAATAATCCTTTTCACCCGTCTTTTTCACCAGATTACTATTCACTGTCTTCTCCCATATTTACCCTGCTCCCACCATTAATTACCCATACATTAAGTGCTTCTAGAAGGGACAAGACAAGAG
The DNA here is from genome assembly GCA_021014915.2 of Artemisia tridentata subsp. tridentata. Taxonomy (NCBI): domain Eukaryota; kingdom Viridiplantae; phylum Streptophyta; class Magnoliopsida; order Asterales; family Asteraceae; genus Artemisia; species Artemisia tridentata. The sequence goes on along the minus strand of CP139506.1, from coordinate 399,131,829 downwards.
GAATGCCACGTGGGCAATTCCTATCTGTTTCATTGGCTACATCTCCACTACACATGATCAACGACTGAGGATTCAAGATTGGAGACCAAGCTAAGATCAAGGGCTCAGATTGGAGATCAAGAAGCTTCCCAAACCCTAGCTTCAGGCTATAAATAGCCCATTCACTCACAGATTGAGTCTGGGTGTTAGATTTTTAGGGTTAGTTAATTTAGGAGTAGCTTTAGTATAGCTTTTAGTGTAATCCTAGCTTAATATTTGAACTTATTGTATTGATCTCAGCTTTCAAGTACTGTAATCATTTCAAGATTTAATGTTTTGTAAGTTTTTATTTAATTTCTCAAAATAGTCAAACTGCTTATTTCTTCCTTATTAGAGCTTATTTACTGTTATACTGCTTATTAGCTTCCTTTTCTTCTTGTTCACTTTACTTATGCTTAGTATTGCTATTTGTATGTTTGATATTAGCTTATAATCCGTTTTTCTTAAAAATTATAAAAAAAACCAAAAATAGCTTAGTTTGGAATCAGCTTATCTATGAGCTTATGCTTAGTTTCTCAGTGTTCAATAGTGCTATATAGTCTCAGTAGAACATTTGTCTTTTGAATTTTAGGCTTATTTAGGTCCCTTGTAGTTTTAAATCCAAATTCAGTCACATAAAGGACTGTTTGGCACAACCCTTATTGTGGGTCAAAATGGGTAAAATCTCATGAGTACTATTCATGTGCACTTGTTCCAATTTTGATCTTGTTTAATCTAGCCTATATAAGTTGTTGTTTGAGGTTCTTAGGCCGATTTAGAGTATTTGAGGTTCTAGTTGATTAAGTGTTATTATAAGCTAGATATAGGAATAAGTAGTTAAGGTTCTTATTTGAAGTATTTTTGTTCTCAATTCAGTTCATTATGTTGGTTATTTTAGAGTTGGTATTTCCTTAGTAGGAATTGTAGAAACTTGGTCCAATTTTGCTCAAAAATTTGCATCGGATCAGTTCATATCGATCACATTAGTTTAGGGTACGGCCAATTATCTTTTATTTTTGAATTTTAGTTTCTTCATTATAAGCCCATTTAAGTTGAGATTTGGAAAATATAGTCTTTGATAGCTTATTTAGTTTTTCCCTATTTTTTAGAAATTTCAGAATAGATTTTTAGTAGTTTTTTCTCAGCTTGAATAAGCCCCCCCCCCTTGTGGACTGTTTGCCCTGCACTTACCAGACCATCAGCAGCCTCAACTGCTTATATGATCTCAGTGCTTATTGCCTTTGATTACAGCTTATTCTGAGATTGTTGGTTAAGTTAGATTGTGTTTAGTTAAATGTAGTTTTTTCAATTTTAATTTAGCTTAATATCAGCTTAATAGTCTTTAGCTTATTCCCCTTTTTGCCTTAGCTTCTATTCCTATTAGTAGCAATCTGATCCTATTCCCCTTATTTCTGTGCTTATTGACAAGTTTTAAAAATAGTTGGTTGTTGCAAAGTGCTTATTTTCTAGTGTTTAAAAAAGAAAAAAAAATACAATTTTCAAAAAGCCAAAACCAGGGTTCGAACCCTGGTCTCTGGCCAGACCACACCTCACACACAAACACCACACCCAACTGCCCTAGGGACTTCTTTCATTAAATCTTTGCACACTTAATTAGTTAACCCTTCTTTTCATATTAAGCTTATATTCTAGTTTTGCCTTTTAACTGCTTATTTGAATAAGCAGTTAGAACCATTTTATTTTTCTCACATTCCATTTAGTCTTAAGTATTTTTAGAAAAAGTTTCAGATTTATTTTTCAAGGTTTACTATTTTTAATCATTTATTTAGTTTAAATTAGTTTTTAATTCATAATAAATTAAAGATTAGTCAAAAAAATATAATTCTTTTTTCTAAATTTTATTTTATCATTTAGGACTTATTAAAAATAGAATTTTATACCTAGGGTTAATATTCCTTAGTTTTCACTTTTAAAGCTCGGGATTAGCCCGAGCGTGCGCGTTTTTAGGTTTCCCTTACGTTTTTAATTACGTGAGCTTTAGATTAATGTTTTCATTGCTTATTATATTGTTTTTAGTTTATGTTTGCATATTTTAGCTCAAAAATCCAAATTCTCTCTTTATTCACCATTCACTACACGTTTCATGAACCCGAATCACATAATTCCATTCACATCTTCGTCGGGACAACGAACCGGGGTTACACATATTTCCTTTGTGTCTCCTTTTGGATTATATAATTGACATCAAATCAATTTTTGGCGCCGCTGCCGGGGAAGGTTGAAGTGAATTTGTGATTTTCGTTTGTCGACTCGTGTTTTGAAGACCCTTCCCCGTGAAGTTACCGTTTTTCTTGTAAATATTTTTCTTATAGAAAATCAAAACAAAAATTAAAAAAAAAAAAATCGTTAACACTTTTCCTAAAGTGTTTACAATACCAAAAAAATTAAAAAAACCAATAAAAAAAATATCCTAAAATATTTGTTTTTCAATTTTTCTAAATATAAAAACCAAAAAGATTTTCTTTTCAAATTTATTTTCCTTTTTCTTTTGTGATTTTCAATGTTTCTAAATCCAAAAATAATCTTCTTTATCCTCTTAACCGTTTAATTCTATCCTCTTATCCCTCTATATTGTTTAATTCTTATGGCGGACACACGTACTATGGTGGAATTGCTGCAAATTCCTACCATAGGTATTGATAATGCTATCGTTGTTCCAGCCATTCTAGTGGATGAGTTTGAATTGAAAGTCGAGTTAATTAATTTCATAAGTAACGATCCTTTCTATGGTGATGAGAATGACGATCCTCATTCACACATCAGAAGATTTTCCCAAATTACTCGAACTTTCAAAATTAATCAAGTGCCTCAAGATGTGGTGAATTTGATCTTGTTTCCGTTTTCACTCAAAGGAGCAGCCGAGACATGGCTTGATTATGAACATCCTAATTCCATCACCACTTGGGATGATCTAGCATCAAAGTTCTTAAATAGATTTTATCCTCATTCTAAAACAATTGAGCTCAGAAAAGAAATCATGAATTTTCAACAATGTTTTGATGAGACTTTTGCCGAGGCTTGGGAGAGATTCAAAGATTTAAAAAGGAAATGCCCACATCACGGTTTTTCGGAATTGCAACAAGTTGATATATTCTATAATGCTTTAACTCAATCGGATCAAGATTCGTTTAATACAGCCGCCGGTGGCAATATCATGTATCGAACTCCGAAGGACCTCATGACGATTATCGAAAACAAATCGAAAGTTCGCACTGCACAAAACAAACCGGTAGTAAGTTCCCAATTTCGCAATAAAGAATCAATTGAAGAATTACTAGCCGAAGAACAAGTAGCTAAAGTGAGTGCCCAATTTTGCAAGACTTTCGTTTACAATGACGATGATGATGAGGATTCTATCCAAATGAGGGAATATTATAAGAATTCGTCAGCTGCAATCACACCCGTCTTACCGAATATGGACCCAGAGGACTCTCTCATAATGGGGGACGAGCATCCTAGCACTATTCCAGAAACGGAATCGGACAAAGTAATAAAGTCTAGTGTTGAGGACCTTGTCCCAATCCCAAGTGAGTCCGAGGGTATTTCCGACAAAATATGTGGTTTGCCTCCTCTTGATACTTTTGAGACTTCCTCCGATGATTGTACCACAAGTGATAACGATTCTTTATCTTATGAAAACATCGATTATGTAGAGGCATCGCCCATTTTGAGCTCGTGATGGATTCTGACCCAGATGATGGAGAGATTGATACTGATATTCTTCTGACAATCAAGGACGATACACTTCGTGAAAGATTATTGAATATCAATCTTCTAATTTCTAAGATCGAATCATTAAATAACAATCCAACTCCATCTACTGATTTTGTGCTCAATTCTCCCTCCTCATCTCCTATCCCTGTTGAGGATAGTGACTTTTTCTCGGTTAATTCTTCGAGTGGCAATCCTACTCTGACTTCTGAACCAATCATTTTTGACTCCCCTTCTCTTACACTGGTTGAGGGAAGTGATTTCACTTTGGAAGAGATCGATGTTTTTCTTGAGAATGATTCAATTTCTTCAGAAATTGATCCGGGAGGAGATATTCTTTTACTTAAGAAAATGTTGAACGATGAACCATCACTTTCTCTCTCCCCGAAGGAAGCTAAAGATAAGCCGTCAGATCCTCCGGAGCTCGAGCTCGAGGATTCTTTTCCCAATTATGAGAATTTTAAGCCGTCAGATCCTCCGGTGCTAGTATCAACATCCTTCCTGCTAGTTTGGTTGATAAGTATGACTTAGGAACTCTTCGTCAGACTGACACTATAATTTCCTTAGCCGATCGATCTACCAAAATTCCTAGAGGAATCTTAGAGGATGTTATTGTAAAAGTTGATGACTTCTATTACCCAGTTGACTTCTTTGTTATGGACACCGAGTCACCATACAAGGATGTCCAGCCAACCATTATCCTTGGGCGACCATTCCTAGCCACGATAGACGCTAGGATTAATTGTCGAACTGGCGCCATGTATATTGCCTTCGGTAATAAGAAGCTAAGGTTGAATGTGTTTAATTATGTGAATTCTCCTATTATGAATGAATGCTACCAGGTTGATGTGATCGATGAGGAAGTCCAAAAGCATGCACCCCGTATGCTTAAGGATGATCCTTTAGAATTGTATCTAACTGGTGAAAATGAGGAGGTTCTTGATGTTGCTGAAGTACAAGAGATTCAAGAGTGTTTGGTCAGTTCTTTGGACCATCAAAAACCACCTTGGTCTTATAAAGTGGAGCCCTTTCCTACTAATTTTGACACGGCCACAAAGCCGTCGCTAGAGGTGCCTCCAACTCTTGAGCTGAAACCTTTGCCATCCAATCTCAAATATGCTTTTCTAGGTCCTAACAATACTTTACCCGTTATTGTTGCTTCTGATCTTTCTAGATCACAAGAGGAATCACTTTTGGAAGTGCTTTCCAAGTATAAAGCAGCAGTGGAATGGACAATTGCAGACTTGAAAGGAATTAGTCCTTCATTATGTATGCACCGAATTGTTACGGACCCAAATGTTAAGCCATCAAGAGATGCGCAAAGGCGCTTGAATCCTAATATGAAGGAAGTCGTGAAGAAGGAAGTTCTCAAATGGCTAGATGCTGGTATCATCTATCCCATCTCGGATAGTAAATGGGTAAGTCCCACGCAAACAGTGCCTAAAAAGGCTGGTATCACTGTCATGGAAATCAAGAGTGGGGAAAAACTCACCACCCGACCAGTGACCGGGTGTAGAGTGTGCATAGATTACCGTAAGCTAAATAATGCCACATCTAAAGATCATTTCCCACTGCCTTTTATTGATCAAATAGTTGAGAAGCTTTCCGGTCAGAAGTTCTATTGCTTTTTGGATGGGTACTCCGGGCATAATCAAATACCCATCCATCCTGATGACCAGGCCAAAACTACTTTTACGTGTCCTTATGGGACATTTGCATTCCGCCGAATGCCATTTGGTCTGTGTAATGCACCCGCTACCTTTGTAACACCCCAACCCGATAAGGGTAGAGATGTCATAATAATGGTTTCATATCAGATCAAACAAAGCATACATCAACAATAATACAAAGGTTCTCAAGGGTTACAATGAAATTCTGAAATTTACAAGGTTACAAAGGAAACAAAAGCTAAATACTAAGTCTGCAAATGCAAATCCTTCTACAAGTCTCTACTTCAAAATAACTATCAAGGTCTTCTAAGTCCAAAAGTCTCTTCACTCATACCCAGCATCCAACTAAACCTGCCGCGGAAAAAGAAACGCGGCTGAGCTTAAAAAGCTCAGTGAACAGATATATAATAGACGGAAACGAAAGCAAAAGAAACGAGCATACATGGTATAGTGCAAATGGAATAACATAAGGTATAGACAAAGAATATAATAATGATGGAATGAAAAGAAAGGAAATAAAAAGACATAAAAGGATCAGCAATCCACCACGAGCCCAGAAACAAACCAAATCACATCATCTCAAATGTAACCAAATAGAGTAGCTAGCTCCCAGATATGTGAAAGACGTGTATCGCACACACCATCAGTCACCAGATAAATATAACAATAAACAAATAACATATACAGATAACAGGTCAAATCTAGGATGCACCCATACGCCCCAGCAGACAATCAATAATCATAATCATAATGGCCATAGCAGATAATAAATAAGGGACGGAACAGGTCATCACTCTCCTGCCCTAGAGTCATGTCAGAGGTGCGTCAATGACATGGACATGAAACCCTCATGCCTAGTGATTGGCTCGTAATATCAAACTGTAGGTCAAGGTCAAATGTACTATCAAAATAATCAAAAGTCATATCTTAAGGGTACATGGCAAAAGGTTCATGTCAAACAGTCCAGAATAACTATCAAAGGTTCAAATCAGAGTTTATCAAATTAAGTTTTATCTCAAAGTTAAGTTCATATTATAAGGACTATATCAAATGGTTTAGAAAAGAATTTCACAGGTTCATAATTAAAGTTCGTAGCAAAAGATCATTTTAGAGGTTTCTGTCAAAAGTTCATTTAAAACATTTCTTTAACCATGCTTTTCAAATAAATGATCTTTCCGATTAGTTTTCATAAAATAAAATTGCAAAACGGTTTTTCATAAAAATATTCTTTAAACTAGTACCCACAAAGGTTAACAATTGTCATATAAAAATAGTATCATATCACCACCCATAATCATTCTTTTAAAATAACTGATTTTTCTCAACCATTTCCAGGTCATAATTAAAAAGGTTTTCACATTTATTTGTCAAAATCAAATGAACCTTCGAATGTGATTCGAATACTAATATATAACAAGGTAACGAACGAATATCAAATGGATCATTATAGAGACTCAAAGCAAAAAGGGTCATATCGAACATCAAGGTCAAAATGAATCAAACAAACGAACCAAAGTGTAGGGGAAACATAGCAATGGCTTAGGGAAATCCTAAACGAGTCAAAACAAGAGATCAAGAGAACGAAGGCACCTTACAAGAAGGGCAGAATATATGTACCTTATTAGCAGAACACAAGGATAGCAAATGACAAGAATCAAATTACTCCTTCCTCGAACCTAAGGGAGTAGAAGACAGAATAACAAGTGATTTTTAGTTATCTTACCCTTTTAAGTAACTTTCCTTATTTAGCAGGTTTACCGAATTATCAAGTTTATAATATCACATATTAGGTTAAGTCATTAATCAAACCTTATTATGGGATTAAGGTATATTTTATCAGTTACAAAAGTTTAGGGTTAATTATGACAAGTATACATAGTTTAGGGTTATAATTGTAAATTCATTAGATTCAAAGGTTTAACATGAAAATACTTTAAGTTACTGAATTACATACTCATATTATTCAGAATGACATTTTAATCTCTTCAGTTTCACACTTTACAGTTTATACCCTTCCAATTATATAATTTACAAACAAACCTTATATTTACATATTTCATGATTAAATCCCTATAATATTTATATTTACCAAACAAGCACCTTATTTTACAAAATTACAGAATGTAATCCTCAGAATGATATATAGTACGAATTAGACCCCTCAAAATTTAGAAATTACATAATTGGTCCCTTAACTTTACAAAACTTACAATTTAGACCATAACTTATTAATAATTACATATCAAGCCCATAAATACTCAAAATTACACATTACTCCCTTAATGACATTATTTACACAGTATAACTTCAAGTTTCCAGAATTTACACTTTTAGTCCCTCTATTTTAATTAATTACAATTCGTACCTTATAAATACAATTAATTCTTTTTCTTGCAATATTTACACTTAGGACCCTCAAGTTATATTTTTCCCACATTCCTACTGACTTATATAACATTACAAAAATATCCCAGAAGTTTCAAAGTTGGCAAAACATACCCTTATACTTTTAAAAACCAATCGTATAGACTTTTTAATTTGTAAAACCAAACCCTACTTCTATCCAATCATTATGCCATCATTATTCCTTCATTACTAGCATTAATTACATCAGATCTAATCACATAAACCCTAACCCTAATCGTTCTAGGGTTTTCTTCCTAATTTTCTTTATTTTTCTTTTAAATCCGATCCAAACATAAATCAAGATCAATTATTCTGAGCTTCTAAAAATCACATGGTTATTTTTTTAGGCTTATATTATCAGTATAGAACATGTAAAAATTATAGTTACACCCCAGAAAATTCGTATAACAATATTTGGGAATTAAGTGTGTTTTATCTCTTTAATTTTCGTACGCTTAATTAAGCTTGCATGATTCGTGTTTATCATTTTTACTGAGTTATATTCGACATAAAGATCATTAGAAGAATGCTAGATTAATATTAGAACGTAAGAATTAGTCGTGTGGATTTATACCTATCGTATGCAACAAGTCGAACAAACAAAAGCACCACGATCGAACGAAGGCTTCAATACTCCAAATCTTATTTTTTGTAGCTCCCTAACACCTTGATGAACTCCAGAAAAATGCTTGCTCAGGTCCAGAAGATCGAATGGAGGCTTGGTCGATTTTTGTGTGTGTCGATATTAGGGTTTCGGCAATTAGGGTTTTTAGAAAATAATATGGTTTGTGTTATACATATCAAAACCGACTAGGAGGGGGCGATATATCTAGATTTTCGGCCCAAATATTATCACAATATCACACTTTGATTTCTTGTATAATTCCTTAAATTAGTTTGTATTTATATTAAATAAAATAATTTTACAAAATATAATTAGATTTATTTAATTTATTTTCGGCCCATATATATGTGTATATGTGACTTTATGATTTTTGGACATTCAAAAATAATGTAATGTTGTCCCAGAAATAAATTTACTTGATATGTAGCTCGTTTTTCAGAAGTTTGGAATTGTTTCGGAATTTTATAAGTTATTTATTTAGGTTTTATGGTTTCAGGGGTAATTTGGTCATTTTACATGCTTTCTAAATTTCAGGTATTACAACTTCTTCCCCTCTAAAAAAAAATTTTCGTCCTCGAAAATTGAAGTGAAACGAAACGGAAAGCATAACGGACCGCGAATGGGAATGAAGTAGGACGGAAAACAAACAAAGACGTACCGGATCCAAATACGAAATGTAGATAACTAGCTCGTATCGATTCTTCGGTTTCCCAAGTAGCCTCACGCTATGGGTGATTCCTCCAAAGAATCTTTACGAACGGAATAACTTTATTTCTCATGACTCAAATCACAACGAGGTGGTTTCAAATTCCTCAGAAGGAGACAAATAATTTGATTTGATTCAAAAGGTCCATGCAACATAAAATGGATGATAGGTGAATCTTCAGGATCTCTTATGAGATACGAATAAGATTTCAGATCAAATTAATTGTATCGACAACAAAGAGTTTTACAAGAATTCAAGACTTATAACTGAGGTCAACAGAATGAAAACGAGAGTCCAAACTCATCCAGATATTTAACGAACGAAGGTAGAGTATACGCATAGGTAGGATGAACCTAACGTCTCACCAATCACGGATAACCCAACGGAGATTCTAATTCTAAACTTCTTAGATACTCCCCAAGATATCCTATGCCCACAACAAGTGCACGTTATATGATGTAAGTATTATCACGTTGGCCAGACGTCATAATACTGGCATCATATAAATATGCCCTTACGATGGTCATACTTTATCTCAAGTCGAAGTCAAAACCACCTATCTTAATTCACCTAGTACTTCTACAGTCTCGAGGTCAACAAAATCGAATGCCATAGTCAAGGGAGAAAACAAAACTATTCGCAAGGGTATCACAACCTCAGATTGCTTAGCAAAAGTGAGGCACGCCATCACAACATCCTATCTTCCACCATTCACCAAAATTTCTAAAAACAAAGATATCACTGAACACACGAAAAATAAACACGAACAGAAATGCTTCTAGGGAAACTTAAATCACGAGAGGATCTTCTTACTATATAACGAAACTTAAGTGATTCAACAGAAGTGGAAATTTGTCCTCAATATCTTCGATCAAATCAATTTTTCCAAACATAAAGGGTATTTTTCTAAAATCCGTTTATTCAACGCATCCAATTATCTTTAAGTCCGGTTAATCTGTCTTCGTTTGTCCATCAATCTGGAAGTGAAACAAAATCGTGTATGTGTGCCTGGTTCATCAAGCCTTCTGCAGTTCTTCTTATAATGATTGGGGTAATGTAAATTTCTGGCACGATCTTCAAGTCCTTCATCATCCAGTTTGCTTCCGCTCTCAATTCATCTTAGTACAACCAAGATGAATAGGGAAATGAGACTGCATGTTTTCATCAACTCCAGGTTCGCCATCTTGACCAGAACCTCTTATTTTGCATTGCCAACCCTTCTACCTTGTAAGGAAAGTCTTCACTCTTTAGGGTGGCCGCCGTTGTTGACAACTCCAGGTCAGTTATTGAAATAATTCTTCTGATGCGCTTCTAGTTGTCTTGATGCATACTGAAAACATTCCGTGCAGATGGGGAGTGCCATCGAGTCTCTTCCTGATTTATCCCAAAATTGCTCCGCCCGAGAGTGAGGAAACTAATTTCTATTTCAGCTTTTCCAAACTCCATTCTTATTCAAACTAAGCTATTCCTCTCGGTTCACGAAATTTCTCAATGACATCATAAGTTGTAAACATCTTCCAGAGTGCACAAATGATCGACAATTTTCTAACAAAGTGTAAAAATGATTTTCATGCTTTTCCTCGTCTCCGAATGTACTATTAAGTCATACAATGACCATTTGTCCAAGTACTCACGAGAAAACATCATTTATCAAATTCACAAAACAGTCAGGGCTGTAGCTAATACTATTAGCGTCACTAACCATCACAGCAGTCGTTTACGAATATGGGAGGCGATTCCAAGACTAAAATTAATTTATCAGAAGGAAACCTCGCGCTCTGAAATTAAACAAACACATGGTCGTTTCAGGGTGGAGGAATATTGGTTCCTAACAGTATTACGGTTCAGCTTCCTGTAATCGATACATATCTCCAGTCACCATCCTCCTTTATCGCGAACGAAACTAAAACACGCCCAGAAGATACGCTTAAGTAGACTCACTTCCCGGTCTTCGGTTGCTGCTCTTCCCGGTCGCTCAAATCAATTGGTATGATCCGAAAGACATCTTCACTTAGTGACTAGACAACCTCTCGGTATCATGTCAAATCCCACTTCACGCTCCGATGGAGAAAATTTTGGTGGTTCAACCAGGAATCATATTCAGAAAAACGCAGGGTGCTAAATAACTTCTCAAGATACGATTCATTCATTGGCGTACCAAATGGGTTCTAGGAAAACTTCATAACCGCGAAAGTAATACACGAGTCTCCAGAGTAATAGCGAACGTTTAACAATCGGAAATTATGGTAGGGAGTTCAAAATTATTACAAACGTCAAAGGTGAGACATAGAAGGGTAGTTGTCAATATTTGACTGATCACTCAACAAATTCCTTGTCAGAATAAAATCGAAGTTAACTATCCAGAGAAAGATAGATCAGCATAGCAAGACTTATCGTTTGAAAATGAGAGGGAAACATTCTTATGCTCGTGGTTAAACACCACAAGACTTCTCATAGGGACGGGGATGGATGAAACGAAATCAAATAGTGTTGGAAGATTTATAGACGTTTACCAACGCAAAAGACAAATAACAAAATGCATCAAGTACGTCATCGCCACGGAGGTTCTCAGAATGCCCGAAGAGGTATCAAAATGATTAACGAAAGGATCAAGGATCAGAGTCAAAATCTGAAGAGGAGGATCAAATAGTGTCAGGCAATTTTTATGAAATTCTCAATGCCTTCAAGATTTAAATAGGTTTCAAAACCTAGGTGGTGCAAAGTATAAGCTTTCTATTTCCAAAAGTGATATCAGATATCAACAGGATCTAACCAATAGTGATAATTGTCAGGATTCTCATAGGAGTAGTAATGGATCACTCAGAACTGAGTAGTATCAGATGATACACTTCATATCCGACATGAGTAATGAATTCGTAGAATGTGTCAAACACATTATGGTTGAATGACCATCTGGATGGTCGGAAAGGTATCAAACCATGTAGTTCTCGAGGGATTTCAAACTTACTTGGTTACTAAACTTAGGTTGCAAGCTTTCTAGCTTCTGAAACAAAAGTTCCTATAAGGCTTAGCTAAAGGCAAAGGCACGAATCAGAGTAATGCGGAAGCAATGATACTTAAACAAATACCTTATAGTCTACCCATTCCTCACCGGTCAAAACTTACGTTCCTATTGGGAAAATCTTAAAGCAATTTTCAAAGGTTGTCTTACGAGCGCCTACAGGGAAAACTTAGTGGTCCTAACTTACACAGGTCAAGGGTAAATGTATTACGAATCGCAGCCTGTCTCTCTGATACCATAAATTGTAACACCCCAACCCGATAAGGGTAAAGATGTCATAATAATGGTTTCATATCAGATCAAACAAAGCATACATCAACAATAATACAAAGGTTCTCAAGGGTTACAATGAAATTCTGAAATTTACAAGGTTACAAAGGAAACAAAAGCTAAATACTAAGTCTGCAAATGCAAATCCTTCTACAAGTCTCTACTTCAAAATAACTATCAAGGTCTTCTAAGTCCAAAAGTCTCTTCACTCATACCCAGCTTCCAACTAAACCTGCCGCGAAAAAAGAAACGCGGCTGAGCTTAAAAAGCTCAGTGAACAGATATATAATAGGCGGAAACAAAAGCAAAAGAAACGAACATACATGGTATAGTGCAAATGGAATAACATAAGGTATAGACAAAGAATATAATAATGATGGAATGAAAAGAAAGGAAATAAAAGAAATAAAAGGATCAGCAATCCACCACGAGCCCAGAAACAAACCAAATCACATCATCTCAAATATAACCAAATAGAGTAGCTAGCTCCCAGATATGTGAAAGACGTGTATCGCACACACCATCAGTCACCAAATAAATATAACAATAAAAAAATAACATATACAGATAACAGGTCAAATCTAGGATGCACCCATACGCCCCCGCAGACAATCAATAATCATAATCATAATGGCCATAGCAGATAATAAATAAGGGACGGAACAGGTCATCACTCTCCTTCCCTAGAGTCATGTCAGCGGTGCGTCAATGACATGGACATGAAACCCTCATGCCTTGTGATTGGCTCGTAATATCAAACTGTAGGTCAAGGTCAAATGTACTATCAAAATAATCAAAAGTCATATCTTAAGGGTACATGGCAAAAGGTTCATGTCAAACAATCCAGAATAACTATCAAAGGTTCAAATCTGAGTTTATCAAATTAAGTTTTATCTCAAAGTTAAGTTCAGATTATAAGGACTATATCAAATGGTTTAGAAAAGAATTTCACAGGTTCATAATTAAAGTTCGTAGCAAAAGATCATTTTAGAGGTTTCTGTCAAAAGTTCATTTAAAACATTTCTTTAACCATGGTTTTCAAATAAATGATCTTTCCGAATAGTTTTCTTAAATTAATCTTGCAAAACGGTTTTTCATAAAAATATTCTTTAAACTAGTACCCACAAAGGTTAACAATTGTCATATAAAAATAGTATCATATCACCACCCATAATCATTCTTTTAAAATAACTGATTTTTCTCAAACATTTTCAGGTCATAATTAAAAAGGTTTTCACATTTATTTGTCAAAATCAAATGAACCTTCGAATGTGATTCGAATACTAATATATAACAAGGTAACGAACGAATATCAAATGGATCATTATAGAGACTCAAAGCAAAAATGGTCATATCGAACATCAAGGTCAAAATGAATCAAACAAACGAACCAAAGTGTAGGGGAAACATAGCAATGGCTTAGGGAAATCCTAAACGAGTCAAAACAAGAGATCAAGAGAACGAAGGCACCTAACAAGAAGGGCAAAATATCTGTACCTTATTAGCAGAACACAAGGATAGCAAATGACAAGAATGAAATTACTCCTTCCTCGAACCTAAGGGAGTAGAAGACAGAATAACAAGTGATTTTTAATTATCTTACCCTTTTAAGTAACTTTCCTTATTTAGCAGGTTTACCGAATTATCAAGTTTATAATATCACATATTAGGTTAAGTCATTAATCAAACCTTATTATGGGATTAAGGTATATTTTATCAGTTACAAAAGTTTAGGGTTAATTATGACAAGTATACATAGTTTAGGGTTATAATTGTAAATTCATTAGATTCAAAGGTTTAACATGAAAATACTTTAAGTTACTGAATTAAATACTCATATTATTCAGAATGACATTTTAATCTCTTCAGTTTCACACTTTACAGTTTATACCCTTCCAATTATATAATTTACAAACAAACCTTATATTTACATATTTCATGATTAAATCCCTATAATATTTATATTTACCAAACAAGCACCTTATTTTATAAAATTACAGAATGTAATCCTTAGAATGATATATAGTACGAATTAGACCCCTCAAAATTTAGAAATTACACAATTGGTCCCTTAACTTTACAAAACTTACAATTTAGACCATAACTTATTAATAATTACATATCAAGCCCATAAATACTCAAAATTACACATTACTCCCTTAATGACATTATTTACATAGTATAACTTCAAGTTTCCAGAATTTACACTTTTAGTCCCTCTATTTTAATTAATTACAATTCGTACCTTATAAATACAATTAATTCTTTTCTTGCAATATTTACACTTAGGACCCTCAAGTTATATTTTTCCCACATTCCTACTGACTTATATAACATTACAAAAATATCCCAGAAGTTTCAAAGTTGGCAAAACATACCCTTATACTTTTAAAAACCAATCGTATAGACTTTTTAATTTGTAAAACCAAACCCTACTTCTATCCAATCATTATGCCATCATTATTACTTCATTACTAGCATTAATTACATCAGATCTAATCACATAAACCCTAACCCTAATCGTTCTAGGGTTTTCTTCCTAATTTTCTTTATTTTTCTTTTAAATCCGATCCAAACATAAATCAAGATCAATTATTCTGAGCTTCTACAAATCACATGGTTATTTTTCTAGGATTATATTATTAGTATAGAACCTGTAAAAATTATAGTTACACCCCAGAAAATTCGTATAACAATATTTGGGAATTAAGTGTGTTTTATCTCTTTAATTTTCGTACGCTTAATTAAGCTTGCATGATTCGTGTTTATCATTTTTACTGAGTTATATTCGACATAAAGATCATTAGAAAAATGCTAGATTAATATTAGAACGTAAGAATTAGTCGTGTGGATTTATACCTATCGTATGCAACAAGTCGAACAAACAAAAGCACCACGATCGAACGAAGGCTTCAATACTCCAAATCTTATTTTTTGTAGCTCCCTAACACCTTGATGAAATCCAGAAAAATGCTTGCTCAGGTCCAGAAGATCGAATGGAGGCTTGGTCGATTTTTGTGTGTGTCGATATTAGGGTTTCGGCAATTAGGGTTTTTAGAAAATAATATGGTTTGTGTTATACTTATCAAAACCGACTAGGAGGGGGGGATATATCCAGATTTTTGGCCCAAATATTATCACAATATCACACTTTGATTTCTTGTATAATTCCTTATATTAGTTTGTATTTATCTTAAATAAAATGATTTTACAAAATATAATTAGATTTATTTAATTTAATTTCGGCCCATATATATGTGTATATGTGACTTTATGATTTTTGGACATTCAAAAATAATGTAATGTTGTCCCAGAAATAAATTTACTTGATATGTAGCTCGTTTTTCAAAAGTTTGGAATTGTTTCGGATTTTATAAGTTATTTATTTAGGTTTTATGGTTTCAGGGGTAATTTGGTCATTTTACAGGTTATCTGAATTTCAGGTATTACAACCTTTCAGCGGTGCATGATGAGCATCTTTTCGGACATGGTTGGAGAATCTGTAGAGATATTTATGGATGATTTCTCCATCTTTGGTCAATCCTTTGAAAGCTGTTTGGGTCAGCTTGAAAGTGTGTTAAAAAGATGCACCGAAACTAATCTAGTGCTTAGTTGGGAGAAGAGCCATTTCATGGTTCGTGAGGAAATTGTATTGGGGCACGTCGTTTCTGAAAAAGGATTCGAGGTTGACCATGCCAAGGTGCAAATAATTTCAACCCTTCCTCCTCCCACTAACGTTAAAGCTGTGCAATCTTTTCTTGGTCATGCAGGGTTCTACAGGCGATTTATTAAAGATTTCAGTGCTATATCAAAGCCTCTTTGTAATTTACTCTTAAAAGAGGCACGATTTGACTTTAATGAATCATGTCTTAAATCATTCAATATGCTGAAGCAAAAGCTTGTAGAAGCCCCAATTCTGCAGTCACCTGATTGGTCGAAGCCTTTCGAGATCATGTGTGATGCGAGTGATTATGCCGCTGGGGCGGTGCTGGGACAACGGGTCGATAAGAAACCCGTTGTAATCTTTTATGCAAGTAAGACTTTTTCAGAAGCTCAAATGAATTACACCACTACTGAAAAGGAATTGCTAGCCGTGGTTTTTGCTCTTGATAAGTTCCGGTCATATATTTGGGGGCACTCTAAGGTGATAATATTTTCGGATCACAGTGCCCTAAAACATTTATTGACCAAGAAAGAGACAAAACCGAGGTTGCTTAGGTGGATTCTGCTCTTGCAAGAATTTAATCTGGAAATTCGGGATAAAAAGGGGTCGGAAAATGTGGTTGCCGACCATTTGTCCAGGATTATCCCTCCACCATTCAACCCATCTGACGTGATCAAAGAAAGCTTTGCGGATGAAAGCTTATTTGAGGTTTCTAAGGTCCCTTGGTATGCAAACATTGGATTACTGGTCCAAACAACAAAGACAATACTTCTTTTCTCAATTGAAGCATTATATTTGGGAGGATCCGGAGCTTTATAAAGTGTGTGCTGACCAAGTTGTTAGGAGGTGTGTTCCCGATCACGAGCATATGGACATATTGGCTCATTGCCATTCTTATGCATGTGGGGGACACTTTGGTGCGACGAAAACTGGGCACAAAGTCCTGCAAAGCGGCTTCTTTTGGCCGACTATATTCAAGGATGCCCAGTCTTTTGTGAAAGCATGTACTCGTTGCCAACAAGTTGGTGGGATTTCAAGGCGTGATCAGATGCCTATGAATCCCATACTTGTTGTTGAGATCTTTGACGTGTGGGGTATTGATTTTATGGGACCATTCCCTACCTCCCATGGCAATGTGTATATTTTAGTGGCAGTTGACTATGTCTCTAAGTGGGTAGAAGCTGAGGCTACAAAAACAAATGACCATAGTGTAGTTCTTAAGTTTGTCAAGAAAAATATCTTTGCTAGGCATGGAATCCCCAAGGCCATCATTAGTGACGGGGGTTCTCACTTTAAGAACTTCAAATTTGGAAAGCTATTGAAACACTATGGGGTTAATCATAGAATAGCTACCCCTTATCATCCACAGACTAGTGGACAGGTGGAAGTATCTAATAGGGAGATTAAGAGAATATTAGAAAAGACCGTTCGTAGCGATAGGAAGGATTGGTCCCTGAGGCTAGATGATGCCTTGTGGGCATATAGGACGGCTTTTAAGACCCCTATTGGGATGTCACCGTATAGGTTGGTATATGGCAAGGCGTGTCATTTACCGGTGGAAATAGAGCATAGGGCTGAATGGGCAATTAAGCAGGTTAATATGGACTTGGATAATGCGGGTAATTCTAGGAAACTTCAATTATCTGAATTAGATGAGATTAGATGCGATGCCTATGAGAACTCCCGGATTTATAAGGAGAAAACTAAGGCTTTTCATGACCGACACATCACTAAGAAATCTTTCTTGGTGGGACAAAAAGTTTGGCTATTCAATGCTAGACTTAAGCTCTTTCCGGGAAAATTGAGAAGTAAATGGATGGGTCCATATGTTGTGACTTAAGTCTCTCCACATGGAGCCATTGAAATAAAAAATATGGTGGGTGGAGATCCGTTTAAATTCAATGGATACCGTCTGAAGCTGTATGTTGTTTTGGAGAGTGATCATATGGACACGGTCGATGTGGTTTATTTGGAACCACTCCAACCATCTCAATAGCTCCATTGAGTTATGTCGGGCTGACGACGGTAAACTTAGCGCTTCGCGGGAGGCAACCCGTGGGTTGTAGTGTGTGTTTATGTTCTTTCTAATTTATGTTTCTTTTTATTTTCGTATTTTTGTGTGTGTTAAAAACTTTGTGGGTGTGTTCACTACAAACCCTCACGAGACTAAACTCGTCCACTCGGGCTACCGAGTGGTTTAAAAGGCTTGTTGCATTCGCTAAATGCAACCGTGATTCCTACGAAAGTGAGTTAGGTTTTGTGCTGTGTGAGTTTGTCAAAGTGATTTTTAACCAAAATTTCAACCTAAAGTTTTTGCATTAGGGACAATGCAATGCTTTAAGTTGGGGAGGGGTGTCACATGTGTTACATGTTTTTGTGTGAAATTGTGGTTAAAATGGGTCAAAATGTGATTTTTGAAAAAAAAAATAAATAAATAAATAAAGAAAAATTGAAATCACACTATAAGAGTTTTGTGCTAATTGGATGTGGAAGTTTTTTCTACATATATTTGTTGAGTGTTTGCAGATTCTGAAGATTAGCTTGTGGATGATTTATTGAAGCAAACTAGAAGATCCAGCCATGATTATAAGGTGCACCCGATTCCATTGTATAATTTGGTTCTAAAATTAATTTTATGTTTTGCATGTAGTTAGGCATATGTATAATTAGTAGATGATCAAACCATACCCGATTGAATTTCCCTACTTACTTTTGCTTAGAACGGGAAGAAAGTTAAAATGATATAATATGAAATATAATAATGTAATAGTTGGGTTAGGACACTTAAATTGATCTTATCCGGCTTGTCACCCGCGCACGGTGGCCATAGAAAAAAGCTGGAGAACTGTCATAATTATTGGTGGTAGTCATATGCTGGGCTTGCCTATCTGATTCGTCACCCGCGCAAGGTGATATTTTAGTTGTTAGCATGGGTCAGACGCCAATTATTATGATGGATAGCATTGCACTTAGCTGAGACAATTTTATGTGAAATAACCCAATCCTTGTATTGTTGTTAATGAAATTAGGAAGGTTGGTTTAAGTTAGTGCATTGATTAATTAGACTATGTGGTAGATAACTCCATCATATGATATACCAGTAGGCACGAAGCATAACTGTTCCCATTTAATTAAAATGGACTAAGTTAACTGGTTCCCGTGTGCCGATGTGTCTTAGTATGCACCTATAGGATAGATATTCATACATCCGAATGATTGGTCTTTATATCAACCTTAAAAGGAGTGTATAAAGCATCCGGGATGACATGTATAAGAAACGGTTCCGGATGGCTAAAAAGGAGCTTATGTATGTTATGAGCAAGAATGCTTGAAATATGAAATAAAATTCATGTGCAAAAATTGATCAAAAAGTGAAAATATGTAAGTTAATGTATGATGGCTTATGTGCTCTCAAAAAGTTTGCTCCTGTGGTATAAAAACTCCAGTATTATAAAAGGTATAAGGTATTCTCACCTCTTGTTTTGGATTTATGTTTAGATTGATTATAGGGGTGTACTAAGTATGTTGGGCACATGGTTAATTATATGAAACATAAAGTAAATGGAACTAATGGGAACGGTTATGTTAAGTGTTTAAGAAGGACAAAAATATTGGTAATCATTTTGGATTATTGGTCACATAGGATGGTTATTAGTGTGCTAGGTTGAATTTGATCCTTTTGATGGAATTTCAATGGTATGATTAAAAATTATGTAATGAACATGCTAAGATATAGTAGATTTCTTCCTCGGGACGAGCAAGGGTTAAGTTGGGGAGGTTTGATCGGTGTATTTTACATACACCTCATAGCATGTTAATTATGCGTTATTGCATTGTTATTCGTTGTTATACATGTACTTTGAGGTGTTTTGTGATTATGTAGGCTATGCACACAAAGGAGATAAAATGGCGAGTTTAGGAGCTAAAGTTGCGATATTACGAGCTTAAAATAAATATATGAGAGATTTGGACATTGTCGCATTGTTTTGGTCATAACTTCTTCGTCCGAGCTACATTTTTGTTGATTCAAGAGGTCACAGAAAGAGCAAAAAGATATCTCTACATTTATGTGATAGAACATTCGAAAATATGAAGTTAGCTCGTGATTTGATTTTATGGAAGCTGCAGTTGTGGATTGAGTTTGCGATAGATATATGGGCTATGGTTATTAATTAATTGGACCACAAATTTATTACGTTATTAGTTGGTCCTTTGATATTGTTCTTGGGCTGCTTTACATGACAGAAAAGAGAAAAGAAAAACATGGCCCGTTGATTGTTTTGGCCTGCTTTTGAGTCGGTGGAGTGCACAAGAAGAAAGAAATATGGAGCGGATATATTTTTATAGAGATATTCGGGAGTCAGAAGCCGGATTCGAACAATCCTACTTTTAATATATCAGCCGCCATTCTTTGGTGGACCCATTCAAACATTCGATACAATAGAAGAAGTCAGCCGCTATTAGTAGATGTTGTTATTCTTGTTTCGACGATCGTGCAATTTAATGGAGATGGTATCTACCAACGTGATGTCCGGCTAAGCCTCTTGTAATCTCTCCCGGTAAAAGATATATTTGGTTTGATCATGTTTACGGATTTTATTTTATTTGTCAAACATTAATTCATCTGATTTTAATGCATATCTTTTATTTGATTTTAATGTTTTAAATTTAATTATTTGGTGAATTATTATGAGACATATTATTGCGAGTCAACGATTCGTACCGAGCCTAATTAGTATAGGGGTTAAGACGGTCGTATGTTAAACATAATTTGTACCCATAATTGTTCACTTGAGTAATTATTAAATTAATTGATAAGATTATTGTAAGACATGTTATTGCTAGTCAACGAGTTGTGCCGAGTCTACTAGTTTAGGGATTAAGACGATTTGTGTGATAAACATAACTTGTGCCCAAAATTATCCTTTTCAATTAATAAAAACTATGTCTATGTGGTTTGAAGGCAAACATTATAATTAATCCGTAACTTGATCATATCATTATATCTGGAGCCGGGAGGGATTGCTTTTTACTCAACTGTTTACACTCTTGCTTTTATTTGCTTATTTAATTTTTATTTGTTTATTTACTTTTTATTACTTATTTGCTTTCTAGTTAATCAGTAGTTTTATTATTAAGTATTAAACAAACCAAAACTTTTATTGATCAGTGATCACCCCAAAACTTAAATTAAAACCACATACTCCTCGTGGATACGATACCCACTTGCCCTATCTAGTATAAGGTAATTAGGTTTATTTTTGATCGGTACAAAGACAGTCGGTCAACGACTCGATAATAAACAAGCGCTTCGTGGGAGGCACCTCATGCTTATCCTTCTATCTTCTTTCTATTTTCTTTCTAATAAGTGACGTGAGGAGGTCTACCTCTTTCATTTCTCGTGTTTCGTGGTTGTTTGTGCTGTGTCCATGATTTTCCCGAATAATGAAGACTCTCGTGCTCGTGGTTTTGTCTCTCTTCACTCGAGTTTCATCATTCGTTGCTCATCTGATATCCTAATCTTATCATTTAACATTTATCTTTTGGCATAATTAATAAACGGCCTTAGATTTATGTAGGAGAACCCTTACCTTTAAGACATTGGAGACAATGTCTCGTTTTAGTCTGGGGGGGGGGGTCATCTTTCGATTTGATTATTGCCCGTTTACTCTTGCAACCCCGTTTTTCCTCCAAAAATGAAAAAAAAAATGAAAAAATTTAAAAAATGAGAAAATTTGAAAAAAAAATTGCAAAAAATATCATAAGTGTTTTGACACTTTGTTGACTTTCTGCTGGAGAGAGTAGGAATAAAATTCTGACTTGACCGGGCGTGTTGAGCCCTAGCTTGTCTCCTTAACTTACATAATCTATAAGCTTTTGCTAGTCTTTTATACAAGGAGCTATAAAACGCGAATTCTTTCTAAGAGTTTGCAAGTTCTCATAATTGACTTTATATATGCATGGCTTGATTATTTGGCTAAGCATCCGCGGATCTTATTACTTAAGATTTTAAATTTGCGAAGAACGAGAAATGATAGAGATGTTTATAAGTTAGATTGCTAAACGTGGAGTAGTTGGATCTCTTTAGAGCTCATCGAAGTTAATTGTGGCTTTTTGTTCCCATAAGCTTGTTTCACCCAATAATAGTAATCTAGGAATAATTAAAGGTATTTTGGTTTTGGCGATAATTAGTTTTTACTTCTTCCTTAGAGAATCCTTGCTTATGAAAGTTGGATACACATCAAGGTACTGTCAGTGTTACGGTGTAATAGGCAACTGATTCCTGATAGTACGTGCTATTGTCTCTATTGCTCTAAAAGCCGTAGGACTCGGGATTTGGCAAAATATATAATGAATAATAATAATAATAATCCAAAGCCGATAAAAGTTTTCTGTTTCCTGACGGTTCGCTCCCGTTGACTCAAACTTCAAAAAGGCAGAGGAAAAATATCCAAGGTCAAAATAAGGCTCCCGATTCTTGACGGTTCGCTCCCATTGTCTAGGTTGCTTAAAAGGCCAATGAATAATAATATGCGCTTAAAAATGTTAAAAATGCCAAATTTCGACTCCGGAGATATCCTAATAAAAGCTTCTGTCTCTGGACTCGTAGATGAGTTGTTTCGGTCGTACATAAAAGGGATATCTCCAAAATCATGTTAAATTAGGACCTTGATGTGGACCTCATTTTTGTATGCAACGATTTTCTAGGGAAGGATTGGAAACTACTTAGCATCTAAACTTGGTGCCTTTATCAAACTAAAACCTTATCGAAACGAGAATATGAGTAAAATCATTTCTCACCAAAAATAAAATAAATAGAGGAAAATAGGAATTTGGAAACAAGGAGTAACACACAATTAACTTCCATGAGTAGTATTAGCAATCTAACTTGTAAATAACAATGATTTCGTTTTTAAGCTTAGCTTGGGGGCTCGTGAAAAATCAGGAACGACGAATTTTATCCGTATGGTCACTTCTTTATGAGTCGTGTTTCCTACTCCGTGATCCTAAAAGTTATCGTGAGATAATGAAAGTCAACAAACCGTCACATGAAAATGAGAAAAATATAAAAATAGAATAAAGTGTGAATAAATGGAAAAACGGGGAGTTTTTAGAACTTTGGATTTCTTAATCTCTTTTGAATATTTTGCTACTTTTCAAAGTTAGTAAAAAGAGGTTAGAAATTTTTGGTTTCAAAAGCGTGTTTTTATAACATTGCGTGAGGACACGGCAATACCTTAGTCTGGAGGATTTTGGTATGTGCTTATTCACATACCTTTTCTTGACAAAATTAAGACCAAAACGACCAAAAACTAACCAAAATGCCAAAGATATTTGTGTTTTTGTGTTTATGTTTGTGCAGGCAACGGATACAAGAAAAAGGACAAAAATCAAGCAAAATCCGGAAAACACGAGCACGGGATTTGGAAGAAAATATTTAAAGCCGAGACCGGGGAAGAAATCGTCAAAGGAAAATATATTTGAGCCTAATATTACATATTCAGCCATTGGATCATTTCAAATTGTCAAAATCAGTCCTTGTAATATTTTCAGCACTTGGCAGAAATAATCCCTCAAAGTTAAATCCCATTCCAAATCAAATCCTAACTTTAAAACTAAATACTTATAACTAAAAACAAAACCCAATCCCAAAAATAAATTCAACCCATCACTACCCCAGCCCACTTACCCAGCCCACTTGTCCTTAATACCACAACTGGATCCCATCCCCAAACCCGGTCAATGAAATAATAAAACCCAGTCAATCCAATAATCCCTTTCACCCGCCTTTTTCACCAGATTACTGTTCACTGTCTTCTCCCATATTTACCCTGCTCCCACCATTAATTACCCGTACATTAAGTGCTTCTAGAAGGGACAAGACAAGAGGAATGCCACGTGGGCAATTCCCATCTGTTTCATTGGCTACATCTCCACTACACATGATCAACGACTGAGGATACAAGATTGGAGACCAAGCTAAGATCAAGGGCTCAGATTGGAGATCAAGAAGCTTCCCAAACCCTAGCTTCAGGGTATAAATAGCCCCATTCACTCACAGATTGGGGGAGTTAGATTTTTAGGGTTAGTTAATTTAGGAGTAGCTTTAGTATAGCTTTTAGTGTAATCCTAGCTTAATATTTGAACTTATTGTACTGATCTCAGCTTTCAAGTACTGTAATCATTTCAAGATGTAATCATCTCAGCTTGAATAAGCCCCCCCTTGTGGACTGTTTGCCCTGCACTTACCAGACCATTAGCAGCCTCAACTGCTTATATGATCTCAGTGATTATTGCCTTTGATTACAACTTATTCTGAGATTTTTGGTTAAGTTAGATTGTGTTTAGTTAAATGTAGTTTTTTAAATTTTAATTTAGCTTAATATCAGCTTAATAGTCTTTAGCTTATTCCCCTTTTTGCCTTAGCTTCTATTCCTATTAGTAGCAATCTAATCCTATTCCCCTTATTTCTGTGCTTATTGACAAGTTTTAAAAATAGCTGTTTGTTGTAAAGTGCTTATTTTCTAGTGTTTAAAAAAGAAAAAAAAAATACAATTTTCAAAAAGCCAAAACCAGGGTTCGAACCCTGGTCTCTGGCTAGACCACACCTCACACACAAAAACCTCACCCAACTGCCCTAGGGACTTCTTTCATTAAATCTTGGCACACTACCTTAATATTAGCTTAACCTTCCTTTCTTCATTAAGCTTATATTCTAATTTTGCTTTAATGCTTATCTGAATAAGCAGTTAGGACATTTATTTTTTCACATTCCATTTAGTTTAAAATTTTTAGAAAGTTTCAGAATTAATTTTCAAGTTACTATTTAATCATTTATTTAGTTTAAATTTTTTTTATTCATATAATAAGATAGTCATTATTTTTTTTAAAATTATTTTATCATTAGGACTTAGGAAAATAGAATTTTATACCTAGGGTTAATATTCCTTAGTTTTCACTTTTAAAGCTCGGGATTAGCCCAAGCGTTCGCGTTTTTAGGTTTCCCTTACGTTTTTAATTACGTGAGCTTTAGATTAATGTTTTCATTGCTTATTATATTGTTTTTAGTTTATGTTTGCTTATTTTAGCTCAAAAATCCAAATTCTCTATTTATTCACTATTCACTACACGTTTCACGAACCCGAATCACATAATTCCATTCACACCTTCGTCGGGACAACGAACCGGGGTTACACATATTTCCTGTGTGTCTCCTTTTGGATTATATAATTGACATCAAATCATGTAAATTTCTTAACTATTAAAAATTTGCTACGAGTTATTTCTTAGAATTTAGACAATTCCAATTTTCCTATTATACCTTTCTCATTCATGAAAAGGAATAGGATTAAGTCTCACTCTTCTCAAAGAAAGTAGACTAGGTTTATTCTTTTAGTAAAGTTGACTCTAGCCTAAACCTCTATGGGTGTAGATCATCTTTCCACTAAAAGAATGCCCCACGTTTACGGTTTTAACGTTGCATTTATACATTAAAAGAATTTTCAAAATTCAATTTTAGTATTTTCGATAATATAATTTTTCAAGAAAATTAAACACCCATGGTAAATAACATTTAACCATTTAATTTTCACTGAAAACTAGGATCCAAATTGACATAGTTTCATCATATCAGCTTTGGCTGCTAGCAATGAAAGTACTCAATAAGGTACGAGTCGAACTCAATTGCCAATCTCAAATTGCAATTCCTAGGATTATGGGATTTACATATTTTGCCAACCTCAGTTGCAAATGTAAGCATGTTTTATCCCCATCTTTATGCCTTGACATAGTTTCATTACATCAGCTTTGGCTGCTAGTAATGAAAGTACTCAATTAAGTTAACCAACTTACGAAACTGCAAATTACCATAGTTTCATCACATCAGCTTTGGCTGCTAGTAATGAAAGTATGTAATTTACCCTTTGATTACCATCCTTTGAATCATCACATCAGCTGAGGCTGCTAGTAATGATAGTATGTAATCTCAGGTGTTTTCGTTTCATTGGATGGCATATAACTTAAATTTAAGGGTATTTATTTTGATGTGTGTAATCAAAATATGTACAAAGATGTCATGCATTCATCTTGTATCATATGTTTCAAAAAAACTTTTACTCATTTGTTACTTTATTAAGCTTAAATCAACAAAGTTTTAATTGATGGCGTTGAGAAACTTACAACATTGCCTTAAGATGCTTCGTACATATAATGGTTGTACTTGGTAAGTCTAATTTTGACGCACAAGCGGGCGGAGAGACAGAATGGAGTCTCTTTAAGGCCACAATTTAATGCGAAACCAACCTTAAACCAACCTTATAGTTTGTCAACAATTAGGTCCGCCTTTCGACCAGTTATGTACAGTTGCATCAATCAACTAAAAGTTTAAGATTTTTAAAGCTTAAAAATTTTATGTTGTAAATTATAAAATTGCTAGTCTCGCCTGGGAGCAAATTACCGTGCGAAGTGAACCACTGTCGGCACATAAGACTTTGCAATATATATAATTTACCACATCAAGGTTTCATAGTTATTAGGTCAATTTATTTTCTATTCGAAAAATTACCCTCTTTTTGCTTACAATTCAATAATTTAAACAAAAACAAGTAATTTAATAAAAAAATAAATAAACACATAATAACACATATGATCTTAACCATTAAATCATATAACCACATGCAAACCTTTTTGATAAATCCTATTAATAATCTATATGTGAATTATAATATATATAATTACTACGACTCCCATTGGTTTTCGAGCGCATTGTACCCAATGGACCACATGTTGTCCCAATAAGTCGAGTCGAAATCAAGTTGCAAATATACTGAATAATTATATTTCGTCTAACCAAATAACGTGTACATGTTACAAGTATATATAGGGTTCTAAGTGAACCATTGTGACATTTCGGTTTGTACATAACCAAAATAACTAACTTAACTAACTTCTATAATCGCCATAACAAACGAAACGGTTATTAACTATCTAACGTACAAGTTTGGTCCTTTATGTTTCGTATATTACATAAGAGCTAGAAGCAATATCGAGATTATAGTTCACATTCTCCTCCTTAATCTTGATCGTTGCTTCGTCCTAAGTCTTGAACTCCGAGCATTTGTCGCATAGTCACAAACTTTAGTCTTGGTAAAGCTTTTGTTAGTATATCCGCTCTTTGTAATTCTCCACTGACGTGTTCCACATTGATGTGTCCATTCTCTACGCATTCACGAATAAAATGATAGCGAATGTCGATGTGCTTGCTTCTTCCATGAAAAACTAGGTTCCTGACGAGTGCTATTGCTGAAATGTTGTCGACCTTCAACGTTATTCTTTTCTCTTCCCAACCTGTTAATTCACTAAGTAGCCGTTTTAACCATAAGGCTTGACATGCTGCTCCAGTAGCCCCCATGAATTCTGATTCACATGATGAGAGCGCTACTGTTGGTTGCTTTTGAGTGCACCAAGTAATAGGTGACTCTCCAAAGTAAAATACTATTCCAGTAGTTCCTTTTCCTTGATCGGTATTGATTCCATAACTACTGTCGCTGTAACCTGTAATCTTGCAGTCGCATTCTTTCTTGTATATAATTCCATGCTCCTTTGTTCCTTTGATGTATCGGATTACTTGCTTTATTGCCTTCAGGTGATGATCCTTTGGGTCTTGCATAAATCTACTGAGTAGTCCGACTGAGTAACTAAGATCTGGTCTTGTATGTAGTAGATACCTGAGACTTCCAATTAAACTTCGGTAATAAGTTGCGTCAACTGAGTTTCCATCTTCCGCCTTGACCAACTTAGTACCGGGATCCATTGGTATCTTCGTGTCATTACTTTCCATCATACTTGTTTCTTTCAAAATCTTGTTGATGTAACCTGTCTGCTTGATTGTAATCTCTCCTCCTGTCTGAGTAACTTCTATCCCAAGGTAATAAGCTAACAATCCTAAGTCGCTCATTTCAAATTTGTCTTTCATCTGAGATTTAAACAGTTCTATTTCCTTCCTTGGAGTGCCCGTGATTATCAAATCATCTACGTAGACTCCAACTATAAGTGTAAACGTTTTGCTTCTCTTCGTGTAAACTGCTTGTTCGAGATTACATTTCTTAAAGTCTAATGACTTTAAAGTTTGATCAAGTTTCACATTCCAAGCTCGTGGTGCTTGTCTTAAGCCATACAAAGCTTTATTGAGCTTGTAAACTTTCCCTGAATTTCCTTGTTGAATAAAACCTTCAGGTTGTGTAACATAGACTTCTTCCTTCAAATCTCCATGTAAAAATGCTGATTTTACATCTAAGTGATGTACTTGCCATCCATGATATGCTGCTAGAGCTAATATCAAACGAACTATCTCTATCCATGCAACTAGTGCAAATACTTCATCGAAGTCTATTCCTTGTTCTTGTACATATCCTTTTGCTACTAATCGTGCCTTGTATTTGATGATCTTTCCTCTTGCATCCCTCTTGGTCTTAAAAACCCATTTGAGTCCTATTGCCTTCTGATTTGTAGGCAAAGTAGTAAGAGTCCATGTGTTATTCTTGTTGATTGAATCCAATTCAATCTCCATGGCCTCAATCCATTTCTTATCTGTTGATGCCTCCTTGTAGTTACGTGGTTCTTCTTCCGTAAATAGTAAACTTTCAGTTTCAACTTCGCGTGCATCCTTGTATATTTCCGTTATCTCTTTGAAACCTCGTACTGGTGTATCATCAAATCTATGATCTGAGCTTTCTAATGAGCTAATAGTAGCTTCTTCTTCTTCCTCTTCTGAGTTTGGGTTGTAAGTGTATGTTGGTGGGGTTATTGGTGAATCTGGATCAGGAATCGGATCCTGTTCATGATATGTGTTATTATTGTTTTCTGGGTTGACTGGTGTAGGGTTTTCATTGTCAACTCCTTCTACCACAAAACTTGCCAAAACGTGTCGTGTGTACTTGTTTCCTCTCCATTGTTATCCCAATCCCACGGTTTTGTTTCCATAAACTTTACATCCCTGCTAACATGTTTTCTCTTTCCTTTTGGATCATATAACCTACATGCTTTTGATCCTTCCTCTACTCCTAAGTAAATCATTGGTATGCTTCTGTCATCCAGCTTCTTCAAGTGAGGTATTGTTATCTTGGCATAAGCTGTGCATCCGAATATCCTTAGGTTTTCCAGGTTTGGTTTTCTGTTGTAGAGTGCCTCATATGGAGTTTTATCTACCAGGGCTCGTGTAGGTACCCTGTTGAGTATGTAAATGGCGTGTCTAACTGCTTCCGCACAAAAAGTTAATGGTAACTTCATCGCTTTCATCTTACTCCTCGTAGTTGATAACACTGTTCTATTTCTCCTTTCCACTACTCCATTTTGTTGTGGCGAGTAAGGTGCTGTCAACTGTCGTGCTATTCCATTTTCCTTACAATACTTGGCGAATTCATCAAATGTAAATTCACCTCCCCTATCTGTTCTTAGCATCCTCAATTTCATTCTCATTTCCATCTCAATTTGTTGTCTAAATTCCTTGAAAGTGTTCAATGCCTGATCTTTCGATGTCAGAAAGTAGGCCCACATGAAACGTGTACAGTCGTCCACTAACAAGAAAATGAGTTTCTTTCCTGAGTGTGTGGTTGGATTTATAGGACCATAAAGGTCTCCATATACTAAATCCAACGGGTTCTTTGATCTGAACTTAGCTTGATTTGAAAATGGTGTTCTACTGTGTTTTCCTAATAAACATGCATCACAAATCTGTCCTGCATGATTTATTCTTGGTATTCCTTCCACTAGACACTTTCTTGTCATTTTGTTGATGTCATCAAAATTCAGATGACCTAATCTAGCATGCCATAACCATGCTTGGTTATTTATATTTGCTAAGAGGCATATAGGTGCTTCTATTTGTAGTCTAATACTGTAAAGTCGATTCTTAGATCTTTCAACCTTCATCAACAACTTCTTATTCTTATCATACAAAGTCAGTTTGTTTCCATCCATGATGATCTTACAACCTATCTCTGTGAGTTGTCCTAAACTTAGTATGTTGCTCTTGAGGTTTGGTATGTAGTATACATTCGATACTATCTTTTGTTCTTGGTTCCTACAACCTAACAATATAGAGCCTCTACCGTTTATCTCTACATACGATCCATCTCCAAAATGAACGCGTCCAGTTATGCTTTCGTCAATATCCCTAAAATGACTCTTGGTTCCCGTCATATGGTTACTTGCACCATTATCTAAATACCATATGCTTGCATCTGCTGTAGCATATCTTCCGGGTTGAATTTGTCCTTCATTCAACAGAACTTTCTCGTGTTCAGTTTCGTGTGTAGTCATTAATAGTGATGGTTCATCGTCTTCTAA
Organism: Artemisia tridentata subsp. tridentata; assembly: GCA_021014915.2. Taxonomy (NCBI): domain Eukaryota; kingdom Viridiplantae; phylum Streptophyta; class Magnoliopsida; order Asterales; family Asteraceae; genus Artemisia; species Artemisia tridentata. The sequence continues at coordinate 399,101,370 of CP139506.1, read as the reverse complement.
GATAAGGTTTGATTGTTCCTGAGTTGTCGATGTTTCTTTGCAGTTCTTCTTAAAATGTCCAAGTTTCCCACACTTGTAACATTTTGTTTTGCTCATATCCCACTCACGTTTATTCCTATTTAACTTTCCTTTGTGAGTTGAGCTTTCCTCATATTTATTTCTATTACTTTGCCAGTTTCCTCGTGAAAAGTTTGATCTTCCTCCGTGTTTACCAAATCGCCTTCCCTTTCTCGAGTGTTCGCCATGTGCGAATAGTAAGTTTTCCTGGCTTTCCACTTGTCCTCCTTTCCGGAGTTTTATTCTTTCCTCAAATGCCTTGAGTTTTCCAATGATCTCGTCTAAGGTAATATCGTCAAGATCATTTGTTTGTTCTATGGATGCTACTATTTGAATGAATCTATCTGGTGTGGAGTCTAGTAGTTTTCGTACTAAAAGTGATTCATCAAGTGTCTTTCCTAATTCTTTTGCCTTAGTGGCGTAGCCGTTTAGTTTGGCCGTAAATGCATCCACCGTGTCGTCTTCCTTTATTTGAAGTGTCTGAAACCCAATCATCAATGATTGTAACCGTGCTTGCTGCACTCTCTCTTCTCCAACGTGTCTTTTCTTTAGTGATTCCCATAACTCCTTTGCCGTTTTACAACCCGCTACTTGTAAAATCACATCTTCGGTCAATGCTTGATATAGGAAGGCCGTCGTTGCCTTATCCTTTTTATCATCTACTTGCGTATTTTCCTTAGATTCTATCGCTTCCCATAAACCGTGTGCTTCTAGTATAACTTTAATTTGTATATCCCAAACGGTGTAATTTGTGGTTTTCAATTTAGGACATTGATATTATGCAATTGGTGTTACGGGTTTTGGTGGTGTCGAAGTGTTATTTATATCGTCACCAGACATCTTATATGTGCTTATAATCTTCACTTTCTAAACGTATGGGAATTATTCCTTACTAGTATGGTATTCCTACTAATACGGGAATAGAACTAGTTTTCCAGGAATTTTAATAGTATGGGATCAATGAATAGTTCTAAGGAATTCCTAATAATATAAAACTAAAACTTCTATACTACTATATGATAGGAATCCAGAAATCTTGATTTCTAACCGTGTTGTTGTGTTTAAAAACACAAACGTATTCCCTTGGTGTGTCGTTACTTGAACGTTATACTCACCAAAATTGTTTTCGTCCCTTGTCTTTGCGTTAAAATAACCAAATCCCAACAACTTGCTGTTTTTCTTCTCGATGTTCACCAAGTTATTGTCGTTGCCTCGTTGTTGTTTTTTTTTCAAACAAATTCGCAAAACACAAAATTTGTTTCTCGGCTTCCTTTTCCACTTTTTTTGTGTCGAATTCGTTTCTGCCCTAATCCAAACGAGTACACTTTATTCTTTTTCGGTATTCCACACTTGTTCTCACGTTGGTGTTTTCCCTTTTTTGTGTCGAATTGATTCCTATATCTCAAACCGTGCCCTAGAACTTCTTGTTCCCGATTTTCTTCCAAACAACCAAGTTTGTTTTCGTCGTTGTTGTTTCTTTTATCTTGAATTCCAAGTCCTTTTTCCACACAAAACTTGAAAACCTCTCGGTATTCCTTTTTTTTCAAAAAAAAACGAAACTGTTTTTTTTTTCCCGTTGTTGTTGTTGTTCCTGTGTCGCTTCCAAAGTGTTTTCCACAAAGCAAACCCTTGAGTTCTTCTCTTGTTCTTCTCAGTTTTCTTCCAAACCTTGTCCACAACAACCTATTCACTCTCACGCTTACAAAGCGTTTTTCTTCCCTTTGTGTCGTTCTCAATCCGTTACCCACAAAGTTTTCTCCCACTCGCCTTTTACCACAATACGTTGTGTGTTTTTCCCTTCTATGTCGCGTTCAAATCAAACCCACAGAAGTCCTATTTTGCTAGCCTATTCCATCGGTACCACACTATCCTTTCAAGCGTCAAAACGTTTTCCTTTTCTCCCTTTGTGTCGCGTTCCAGCAGTCCCACAAAGTCCTATACAATATTGTTTGTTCTTCCTTTGTTGTCGCGTTCCAGAAATCCCCAACAAAGTTCCCACCAATACGTTTAGCGTTCACGTTTGCAACTTTACACATGAGGGCATACGACTCGAGATAAAGTATGACCATCATGAGGGCATATTTATATGATGCTTGTATTATGACGCCTGATCAACGTGATAATACTTACATCATATAACGTGCACTTATTGTGGCCATAGGATGTTTCGAGAAGTGCCTTAGGAGCCTTAGAATTTCTGATAGCTGCTTGAGATTTATCTGCGTTAGTGAGACTTTAGGTTCATTCTACCTATACGTTTAACCTGCTTTCACAGTCATACGATTTGATACGTTTGGATTCTCGACACGCGTTTTGGCTGACCGTTGTGTTTTCCGTTTCGTTTCATTTCAATTTTCGAGGACGAAATTTTTTTTAGAGGGGAAGAGTTGTAAAACCTTAAAATTAGCGTAATCTAAAATGACCAAAATACCCCTCTAATTTTGAAATTTTAAGAATTTATAAAATAGAACAAAAGACATATTATTTGTACCTAAAGTAATTAACATTCTAAATTACAAAATAAACTAAACTAATAACCTTACATTATAATTAAAATCACAAACAATATCCTAAATAAAATTCGACATCCTTGTATCAATAAACAATAACTTCGGCTAGAGGAGAACAAGAGGAAAAATAAAGAAAAGATATGTAAAAGAATTTAAAGGATATCATATCCCATAATATTAGGCCCATCCTTTGTTTATCCCAACTTAAAATTCGGATCTTTAAAACCATATATACCGTATTTTATTTTTTAACTTTGCTAAAAACCCTAAAACCAAAACTGTCGACTCCTGCTCATCTTCTTCTGTCGACTGCTGCTAATCTGCTATTCTTCTTCATTCCTGTTCGGTTCAAATCACAGCAGCAAAAGAGGTTCGTTGTGGTCTCTACGTGGTGTGTTAGACGTGCTTTGCTCCTGGTTCAAGGTGGTGTTCGATCAAGGGTTTTAAGAGGCTGTTATAAGTGTTTCTACTAGGGTTAAATTGGCTGTGATTTTGCTTGGTGTTCGACCTCTTGCTTTTGATTCTTCTTTTCACGCTACAAAGTTTGGTTCGTGGCGGACAGTTTGTTTCGGTCTCGTACGTTGGAGGGTCAAGTTCGTGTTTGAGTGTCGATCAAGTTCGTTGATCGTTCGGGTTCAATTTCGATCCCAGCCTCATCTCGACTGTCTTAGAGGTATACCCTTCGATTCACGTCCTTCGTAAATATTGAGTGCATGATTACTAAATAAAAATCAGTCCATGAACCTATTATACTTAATGTTTGTGACAATGTATTTACACTATAAATGCACTCGCTTCTACTAATGGAAAACAAATTGCAGTCTGTTTTTTTTTCGTTTTTTTTTATAATAAGAAAAGATAAAAGTTAAATGGATTATATCTTGTCTTTTAGCAGTGACTCACTTAATGGAGGTTTATAATAAGAAAAGAGAAAAGTTAAGAAAAACGTATTACTGTTATAGTGTATGCATTATATCTTTACTTGCATGTGTAGGGTCAAATATGGTTAAATGGAATTAAATTACACTCTAAACCTTAATTTTTGGATTATTTACATTTTAAACTCTAAACTATGATACTCGTAATATTAAACCTTTAAGTTTACTAAATGGTCATTTGTGACCCTAATTTATGAAAGTTACTTAATTAGGAAAGTTACTAAAAATGGAAAGCCGACAAAACTAAGTAATCTGATTTAAAAAGATATTAATATTAAGACGATCACGAATTCGTATAGATTCGCTGACGATGGAGTTTGCTTCCGATCTTGTGTTTCTTTTATGTTTTCACTTGCAGTCTAAGGTACAGATATTCTGCCCTTCTTGTAAGGTGCCTTTGTTCTCTTGAATTCTGATTTTGATTCGTTTAGGATTCCATAAGCCATTGCTATGTTTCCCTTGTATTGTGAACCTTTGATATGATCCCCTTGACTTGAACCTTTGCTTTGAACTCTTTCCTTGATCTTTGCCTTGAACCACTATGAACCTTGATATGAACCTTGCCATAAAACCTTGACTTGAACCCTAATATGTTTGGTAATGTAATTGGATGAGAAAAACTTTTTATTCGTTTATGAAAATGTCTTAAGAAAACCATTTTTAAAACTATCTTATTGAAAACTATTTTAAGGACTATTTTATGAAAACCATTTTAAAATACTATCGTTATGAAAAACCATTTTAAAAGATTCTTTAATGAAAAACTATTTTAAAAGGATTGTTTTCAAATGAACTTTTAGATTGAACCTTTACTATGAACATTTGCTACGATCTCTTGTTTTGACCATTTGACTTGAACCTTGATACATAGAGTTGAACCCATTGATATGTAAACACGAACTTGAAACTTGAACTTGACTTGTACACTTGGCCTTGACCTTGACCCACAGTTTGAGATTACGAGCCATACTAGGCATGAGGGTTTCATGTCCTTGTCATTGATGCACCAATGACTTGACTTTTGGGTAGGAAAGTGATGACCTATCCCGTCCCTGCCTTGACTTGATATGTGACTTGCATGTGGATGGAGACATTGTGGCAGCCTACAGGGGCGTATGGATGCATCCTAGATTTGTACTTGACTTGACTTGACTACTTGTATTGCTTAGTGACATGATGGGTATGTGCGATACACGTCATTCACTCTTGGGAGCTAGCTACTCCACCCCTTGGAGGTATCCCCTCATATTGTACTTGGTACCGAGGTCACCCCTCCGTACACCTTGCTTGACTTGATTGGATTTGTTCTGGGCTCGTAATGGATTTCTGTTTATGTTACCCTATGACATGATACTGGACTTGATTTGATTCGATTTGGGTTGGTGGTGGGTTACGGTTTGCTTTACACCTACTTATTGTAAACATTTCTTGATAACCTTATCATTTTCCTTCCTACTCTTGTTACACCTTGTATTATTCCATTTACTTTTCCATCCCATTACTACTGCTTTGTTATCGTTATATCTGTTCACTGAGCTTTCGTAGCTCAGCCGCATTTCTTTTCCTGCGGCAGGTTTTAGTTTGGAAGTTGGGTATGAGTGGAGAGTACTTGGGCTTAGAAGACCGTAATAGCTTTTGAAGATGATTAGAAGAACCTTTAATTAGAAACTTTTGTATTGTAAGCTTGTAGTTTCAGAGTTTCCATTGTAACCCTTGAATTTCTATTGTATTATCTATGTCTTATGCTTGTGTTTGTTCTGATATGCAACCATTGTTGTGACATCTCTGCCCTTGTCGGGTTGGGGTGTTACAAAAGATATACCACGTTGCACATAACAGATTCATTAATGTAATAATTAGGTCAACCCTAATTTTAGATTTATCTTAAACATGTAGTAATTACATCAACTTCCATGACAAAACATGCATGTTTTTGTCATGGATTCCCCAAATAGCACTTATTATCATGTCACAATATATAATCAAGTCTATTCTATGCATATTCAATTAATGACATAACCTAGTATTCATTAATTCAATCACATAAAATTTACATGCAACCTAGGGTTTCTACAAGTTTTACAAAACTAAAACCCTAATTATAAAATATTAGGGCAATCGACCCATATATTAAAATTTTAAGGTTTACTTATTTTTAAAACCCTAGAACACCAAAACATGTATTTAATCACAAAGATTCAATTTTATGTGTTTTAGTAATTAATTACATAGTATTAACGGGCTCTTGATGCCACTGTTGGAATATGTGAATCATAACAATTTATATAACACATAAATATGTACATCAAGCATAAATTAATTAACTAAAATAAAAGAAAATGCGTACCTTTGATTTCTAGCAAAACAAGAAATCAAACTTCTCTTTTCTTCTCTTGAACAAATAAAAGGATTAACGTGAAACCCCTTACCGTTTTGTTTCACAATCCAAGATGGAATAACTAAAGTAAGTTATTACCTAGGTCTTGTACACACGTACTATAACCAACTAACGTTAGATGCTAGTGTAAAGACACGAATTAAACCAAACACTTTTGTTTAATAATTAAAGTCGATCTTCCCCCCCCCCCCCCATAAGGTGAGTCGATCGGATTTTTAAGAAGAAAAGGAAGAGAAAAGAAATCTTAGGGTTATAGTAACAAATGCACAAGCTAGAAAACAATAAACATTTGATTTGTATTTATAGTGAAAACCTAACTTGGAGCACAAGAAGGTTACTTGGGTCGACAAGGGTTATAAACCCCTAGCCCAAACCGGCCAACCCATTACAATGGGTTCTAGATCCTTCTTAAGCCTCAATTTTCACTAATAGTCCTTCCTTTATTTACTTAACGGTCGTTAGTCAATTCCGTTAATTACTTAACGTCCGTTAGTAATTATTTCGTGTCCTAAATAATTAAATATATATCACGGTTATATATTAATTATTTCCGTTAGTCATTCATACGTAAAGTGTGCAATCCCAAGGTCCCGTGTTCGATTCTAGTCATATACATTTTAATATTTTTCCACGACTCTAACAAAGTTTACATCAATAATATGAAATCGAGAGAGAAAGACTGCCATGGGGACATTTGTTGGAAGTCAAATAGCCGACATTAAAATGCATTGAATCTTTTGAGTGAGTAGGACATTTAAGAACAATTGCATCAGCGGAGAGCCGACGCCACTGTGGTTGGAAGCGTTATTGGGGATCGCCAAGAGCACGTTGATCTCCTTTCATCTTTTATGCCGAATAAATAAATTCTTCTTATTGAAAAAGCAATTTCCAAAAGATGTATTGGGTTGTTTATTCATTCTTATGCTTATTTATAAGCTAAGTTTGATTCATCATCAAATGATTTAGTGGTAAAGTGATATCCTTACAAATCGTATAGTGTGCAAACTTCATCGGATACACATTTGAGGTAACGATAGAAATGGTTCAAAACGGTCACAAAATACGCCGATTAAACTGCATACATCTTAGTCAAACGCGCAAACCATCACTTCAAACTACTTAACTGTCTTAAAAAAGCTAAAAATAGTTGAAGTATAAAAAGAGTAAGCAGATGAACCCTCTAGTCCTCTTCCCACATTTTTTAAAACTCTTTTCCTGGTCAAACCTTCAACCTTTATCCCACCATACCACAATATATAAAGGGTTGCATCCTTTAACACAAATCAATCATACCCACACAAAAAATTTCATCAATTTTTACCATAACTTAGCAAAAAGAAAATGGTTGCTTGTATCCTCACCTCAAGAACAGAAATCTTTGAATTTGAATCCAGTCACATCTTGAGATACTGCAAACCAGATCACCTTGATCAAATTTCTTGCAAACCAATCTCAAACATCACTTGTAACAATCAAAACCATGATCATAATGATGATCATCATGATGATTTATGGTTAAAAATGAAAGATGAAGCAAGGCTTGATATTGATCAAGAGCCCATTTTGTCAACTTACTATTTTAGCTTAGTTTTATCTCATGCATCACTTGAGTCATCTCTAGCTAATCATATTTCAATGAAGTTAAGTACTACAAGTTTATCTAGTTCAACTTTATATGAGCTTATCGTGGGAGTGTTCAAAGATGATCAAGATATTATTAGTTATGTTAAGAGAGATTTTATGGCAGTTAAAGAAAGGGACGCTGCTTGTATAAGTTATGTACATTGTTTTCTAAACTTTAAAGGGTTTATTGCAATTCAATGTCATAGGATAGTGTTGGAATTTGAAAACCATGACAATCATAAAACTCCATAATCAAAGTACACAAGTATGCGGAAGCGTGTAAACAAATAAGTATAACACATAATTATTAACTTAAACATAAATAGAAAACGTACCTGATGCACTTCAATAAATCTTGAATATTTATTAAACTAGATCAATGAATAACCCCTTACCGTTTTGTTATTCGATCTCTTGATAATAACTATAGTGAGTTATTACCTCGTTCTTGTACACACAAATTAAACCGTATTAAGGTTATGCAAGTAAAACACAAGAGTTTGATTTGGAATCACAAGAATCGACCCACAACCCTTAAGGGTGTTTGTCGACTAGTTTTACCAAGAAAGAAGGAGAGAAAAAGCTAGGGATAATTGTGTGCACAAAAGATTAGCCAAAACAATTACCCTAGGTTTGTTTATATACTAATTAGAAAACTTTGGGAACAAGTTAGGGCAATGGGTTGCCCCATTGCTTTGCTCGGCCGATCCAACCCAAGGAGGGGTTCTAGAATCTTTTCCTTGTTTCCTAATTGTATACAAACACCTCTTTCCTTATTTGCGTCTAACGGTCGTTAGTCATTTAACGGAAAACACTAACGGTCGTTAAGTTCTTGTGTTAATAATAAAATATATAAAATACATTTATTATTATTCCTTAATACTCATTTGTAATGTGTGCAATCCCGAGGTCTCGGGTTCGATACTAGACATTTGCACATTAATATTTAACCATATTCCAACAACTCCCACTTGGTTAACTATTAATAGCAAAATGACACTGGTTGGCGTCTTGCAACACTCCAATGCCCCTAGTTCGACTCGAGCTAGATTTCCTGGAAAATCTTTAATGATTCATCATTATTATTATCCTTTTGTTTCTAATACTCTATTAATAAAATATGGATCTAAGTCACACTTTATTAATGTTTCTGTTTCTCGTTGTTAATGATTGAACAAAATTACCAAAACATCTGAACGTATTCCAGATAGACTTTTGGGCGTGGCCACGCAAACATTTTGTCAACCCTACGAGGGGCCCAGCAGTATTATACTTCAAAACAAATTTGAAGGAACAAATTCTTTCTTGACTACAAGAATAACCCATGGACTTTGCAACACTTCTGAAAACAATCCTTATAACTTCCTGTTACGGTAAGCGGTAGATTGCTTCACAAAAATGCACTACATCCATGACTCTTATCTGCTATCTCAAGTCTGAGGATAACTATTTCATGAATTACTTGATGACAAGATCCATAAGTAATCTCATGCTTAGTTGGGATAAGTCCTATTCTCTATTCATAGAATATCATGTGAAATTGGTATGACTACGCATCAATATACTTTCAAGTATATTCTCACCAATCTTCACATTTGTCTTAATTTAATGATATTCCCATATCATTAACCGACAATGGACATATTTAGAATAATAAAATTATTCAAGGATATAAACATGCAAAAACAGGATATATGTATATTTCAACAAGACAATATAATAAAACATAAACAATACTTTATTTCATAAAATCAATAATTGTCTATTACATCCTTTATCCAAATACTAATCACAAATGGGCATGAAACTTTCAGCCTTATGAAGACCTATTCCTTCAGCTAACTTATAAAGCTTAGTGCCAGGAAGAGCTTTCGTTAATTGATCTGCCAAGTTATCATCTGTGTGAACTTTGAGTACTTCGATCTGCCTAATCTCTACTTGCTCACGCACATAGTGATATTTGATCGGATAATGTCTGGTGCCTTTCATGATTCCAGGTTCATTGGCAAATGTAATTGCAGCTGAATTGTCACAATACATTTTTATAGGTTGTTGAATCGAAGGCATAACTCCAAGCCTTGATACAAACTTCCTAATCCAGACGGCTTCCATTGCAGCATCTGATGCAGCTATGTACTCACTTTCTGCTGCAGACATCGCTAATGTACTCTGCTTCTTGCTCCTCCAATCCACAGCTCCTCCATTAATGACAAAGACGTATCCAGTCTGAGACTTCATATCATCCTTATCACCTTTCCATGAAGCATCGCAGTAACCTGTAACATCAAGTTCTGCTTGTGGATCACCCCCATAAACTAAGAACATATCTTTAGTAGCCCTAAGGTACTTAAGAATATTCTTAACAGCAGTCCAGTGAGCTTCACCCGGATTCTGCTGATATCGACTGGTTAAGTTCTGAGCAAACGCCACATCAGGCCTTGTGCTTTTAACCGCATACATAATAGATCCCACAGCCGAAGCATAAGGAACTTTTGCCATGCGTTTCACCTCTTCAGGTGTTGAAGCACAAACTTTCTTGCTCAAGCCATGTTGTTCTTGCATCGGCAAATATCCCTTCTTGGAATTTTGCATATTGAATCTCTTCAATATTTTATCGATGTAAGCACTTTGGCTTAGTCCAATTAATCGCTGAGATCTATCTCTATATATCTTAATTCCCAGAATGAAAGTAGCTTCCCCTAAATCTTTCATAGAAAAACACTTTCCAAGATATGCCTTGACTTCATGCAAACTTGGAATGTCTTTCCCCATGATCAATATTTCATCGACATATAATATAAGGAAAATTACTTCACTCCCACTAGCTTTGTGGTATACACATGGCTCATCAAGATTTTGAGTAAAACCAAACCTTTTTATTTCACTATCAAACCTCTTGTTCCATTGTCGTGATGCTTGCTTCAATCCATAAATGGATCTTTGAAGTTTGCATACACGATTTGGAAACTTTGGATTCACAAACCCCTTAGGCTGCACCATATAGATATCCTCATCTAGGCGACCGTTTAAGAAGGCGGTTTTGACATCCATCTGCCAAATCTCATAGTCATAGTATGCAGCTATAGCTATGAGAATCCTAATAGCCCTAATGTCAGCTACAGGAGAAAAGGTCTCCTCGTAGTCAACACCATACGTTTGAGTAAAGCCTTTAGCTACCAAACGGGCTTTATAGGTGTGTACATTGCCATCCATGTCAGTTTTCTTCTTGAAGAGCCACTTACTCCCAACTACCTTGGCATTAGGAGGAAGGTTTACTTCAATCCAGACTTCATTGTCTCTCATGGATTGCATTTCCCCATTCATAGCAACTAACCATTTTTCCTTTTCAGGACTATTAATGGCAGCTTTATAACTAGGCAGTTCATCAAGATCCCCTTGTATATATTCCTCACATTCTAAGTTAAGACATAGACGTTCAGGAGCTTTTACAGTCCTTACGGATCTGCGAATGAGAACCACTTCAACTTCTAGTGGAGGACCCAGACTTTCTGGTTCTTCAGGAAGTTGGCTAGTGTTTTCAGAAGGTAATGCATCATCTTGATCTTCTACCAGATCATATATCCTCCCACTTAATTCTTGAGATATGAGATCATTTTCCAAGAAATCTCCATACCTTGCAACGAATACTTTGTTCTCAGGAGGATAATAAAAGTAGTAACCCATTGTTTCCTTTGGGTATCCTACGAAGATACATTTTACAGATCTTTGTTGGAGCTTGTCGCCCGAGTCACGCTTAACGTACGCCTCGCAACCCCAGACCTTGAGATAAGACAAGTTAGGAGCTTTTCCAGTCCATAACTCATATGGTGTCTTATCAACCTTCTTTGTAGGAACCATATTAAGAATGCGAACAGCAGACTCCAAGGCATAATCCCAGAATGAGAAGGGAAGAGTTGTTAGATTAAACATAGATCGTATCATGTCTTGCAATGTACGATTTCTTCTCTCAGATACACCGTTTTGTTGTGGTGTATATGGAGAAGTAAGGTGCTGGACAATTCCTTCCTTAGCTAGATAATCCACAAACTCTTGACTCAGGTATTCACCACCTCTATCGGATCGAAGAGCTTTAATCTTCTTTCCAAGTTGCAACTCTACTTCAGCTTTAAACACTTTGAATGTTTCAAACACTTCACGTTTATGTTTAAGTAAATAAACATAACCATAACGGCTGAAATCATCCGTAAATGTTAAGAAGTAGCTAGCACCTATCCTTGACACATGTCTAAGTGGTCCACACACATCTGTGTGAATAAGACCAAGTAGATCAGTAGCCCTTTCAATCCTATTATTAAAGGGTTTCTTTGTCATCTTCCCACTAATACAAGACTCGCATTTATCAAATGATTCATCATTGATCTTTTCTAAAAGCCCATCATGTTGCAGCTTTTTCATGCGATCCTTGCTTATGTGAGCAAGTCGACAATGCCAAAGATAAGACGAATCCAGACTTTTCTTGATTCTCTTATTGTTGATGCTATACATCGAATTATTTTTAACACAAGCATTACCATTATCATTCATATCAAGTTCAAAAATACCATTCACAGCAATAGCATTAAAATAAAATACACCATTTAAAGAAACAGAAATTCCATTACTATTAATAGTATGTTCAAAACCAAGGTTCAACAAACATGAAAATGAAATAACACCTCTAACAATTGACGGTGCATAATGACAATTATTTAAAGATAGTACTAAGCCCGAAGGCAACACTAAATCAAATACGCCTATAGCTTCAACTTCTGCATGTGCTCCATTACCTACGTGCAAGAATTGTTGTCCATAGGCCAGCTTTCTCTCAACTCTAAACCCCTGCATAGTATTGCAAATATGAATACCACATCCCGTATCATATACCCAGGAATTTAACTTATGAGTTAGAGTAAATAATTCGATTACAAAGAACGCACCTGAAGTACTGGGTTTACCAGCTTCACTCTTTTGCTTCTTCTGTCGCAAGTCATTGATGTAGAGCGAACAGTTCCTCTTCCAGTGCCCTACTTCATGACAGTGGTGACAAGCCTGATCCTTCTTTCCTGGAGGACTCACCTTGTTCTTCTTGGGCTGGTGTTGATTCACCTTAGGATTTGGTTGATAGGCCAAAACTTGCTTGCCTTTATCAGCCGTACCCTTACCCTTGTTTACATGCGATTTTTTCTGGATCCTACCTCCTTGAATTGCCAACACTTGCGGAGTAAGAGCCTTGCCCTTGTATGGTAAGTGTTTCTCGTATTCAATAAGCAATGCGAGTAACTCAGAAACTGTCTTCTCCGAGCAGTGCATGTTGAAGTTCTGTACAAAACCACCAAAATCCTTGTTAAGGGACCTGTTGATTAGGTTAACTTGAACATTCTCGGGGTAACCAAATCCGACTCTATGAAGTTGATCAAAGAATTCTCTCATCTCATTCACATAGTCTTCAACTGGTTTACTATCACCATGTTTGCAGCTGTGTAATTTGTCAAGTGACTCATACAATTCAACTGCAGGAGATTTTTCATAAGCCTTCTTGAGGTCATTGAGCATGTCGTATGGAAAATAATACTCAAACTTCTTTTGCATCATTGGTTCCATACTTTGAAGCATTAAGCACCCAATCTCATTGTACTTAGCATGCTCAGCTCTCCATGCTGCTTTGACCTCTTCAGTAGCGGTCGCAGCAGGCTCATCAGGGCAAGGAGTATTCAAGTAATTGAGCTTACCAGTCGCCCTCAAGACAATTCTGAGTGATCTGTGCCAATCATTGAAGTTTTTCCCAGTCAATTTTGCTCTTTCAAGATGACTCTTGAAAGCAGCATACACGGAGTTATCGGGTTGAGCCATTCTACAGAAAATAGAAAAGTTCAAACATTAGTATTTTCGATAATAATTATTCTCAAGAAAATATAATACCCATGGATATATTCATATAACCAACTTAATTTCCTTGAAAATCTAGGATCCAACTTTACATAATTCCACTACATCAGTTGATCTGCTAGTAGTGGAAGTACAAAAGATGGTAATCTGTCGTACAATAATTGGCAAACAAGTTTTCCAATTCCTAGATAATTTATGGGATTTACTACATATTGATTCATCAATATGTCACGTAAGCATGTTTATCCCATCTCATGCCTTAAGCTCTAGGTCTCACGCATCAGCTTAATTAAGTTGTCTAACTTAGAAACTGCAAATTAATCATGTATGGTCTCACGCACACTCGGGAATTTACCTTGTCATTAATTTTGGTCCAGGTCTCACGCATACCCAAAATTAACTTCAAGTGTTCCTTATAGTTAGATGGCATGTAACTTAAATTTCAGGGTATTTAGTTTTTGATGTGACAAAACATGTACAAAGATGCATGCACTCATCTTTGTATCATTAGTTTTCAAAACAATTTTTATGTACCAATTAGTTAAGAGTAAACCAAAAAACTATGTACTTGAGGTATTGGGTTCACCAATTAAAGAAGTACCAACAATTATCGCCCACATATCCTACTCTTACATGTTATTCGGATATTTGCCACAAAAGTGGCATGTGGAATTGAGGTAAATCACCCTTAAGATGATAGTGTACGTAAATAGTGATATAGGTAAGTCGCAGTTGACGCACAAGCGGGCCCGGAGAGCCGGTAGGAGCGAATCTCTTAAAAAACCCCTCTCCAGATAAACCCACCACACAGTTTGTCAACTTTGGTCCGCCTTTCACACACTATTGTACAAAAACATCAATCAAGCAAAGTTTATGATCTTAATCTTAAAAAAAAATTAAGTAACAAAGTTTAGATCTTGCTAGTCTCGTCTGGGAGCTGATTACCGTGCGAATCGGACCACTAGTGGCACATAAGACTCTGCAAGATCCTTACTTTATCACTTTATGTTTCACCGTTATTAGTCCAATTTAATTTTTCTTTAAAAATTACCCTTTTTATTGCTTACTTTAACATATCACATATAAAAAAAACAATAAACAAGTAATTTAAAAGAAAACTACAATCAACTAATAAGAAAAACAATTAATTGTTAGTGAAACATATAGCCACATGCATCCTTTTAAACAATCCTAAATAAAATCAATATCTAGATGTCAAGTATGCATATGTTTTAACTAAGACTTTCACCTTGCACAGGTGAGCCACATACATTGACATAGTCAATTGCGTAAGTCATAGCAAAACATATACCAAATTGCACATAATTGATTTTAATATTTAATTGGAGTCTTCTCCAATTTAAGAATTATTAATCATGTGGAAGCAACTAAACAATTTAATTCAAGTAATTATCCGTGACTAACATGCATGTTTTGTCACGGACTTATGCATATCACATAGCAATTAGGTCACAAGATACATAACACAACAACTTGTTAAAGACCTAGGGTTTCTAATTAATCACAATTAATTATGAAAACCACAAACCCTAATTAGGGTTTATGGAACAAATCGACACCCCCCCTAAATTAGGGTTAGGGTTTCGACTTTTTATTAAAAACAATTTTAATAATAAAAACCCTAGAAAATAAAACATGTATAATCTAAACAATTTAAAGATATGTTTTTTATTGTTTAAGTAATTAATTACATGTTATACATGGCTCGTGATGCCACTGTTGAATTTGAAAACCATGACAATCATAAAACTCCATAATCAAAGTACACAAGTATGCGGAAGCGTGTAAACAAATAAGTATAACACATAATTATTAACTTAAACATAAATAGAAAACGTACCCGATGCACTTCAATAAATCTTGAATATTTATTAAACTAGATCAATGAATAACCCCTTACCGTTTTGTTATTCGATCTCTTGATAATAACTATAGTGAGTTATTACCTCGTTCTTGTACACACAAATTAAACCGTATTAAGGTTATGCAAGTAAAACACAAGAGTTTGATTTGGAAGCACAAAAATCGACCCACAACCCTTAAGGGTGTTTGTCGACCGGTTTTACCAAGAAAGAAGGAGAGAAAAAGCTAGGGATAATTGTGCGCATAAAAGATTAGCCAAAACAATTACCCTAGGTTTGTTTATATACTAATTAGAAAACTTTGGGAACAAGTTAGGGCAATGGGTTGCCCCATTGCTTTGCTCGGCCGATCCAACCCAAGGAGGGGTTCTAGAATCTTTTCCTTGTTTCCTAATTGTATACAAACACCTCTTTCCTTATTTGCGTCTAACGGTCGTTAGTCATTTAACGGAAAACACAAACGGTCGTTAAGTTCTTGTGTTAATAATAAATATATATAAAATACATTTATCATTATTCCTTAATACTCATTTGTAATGTGTGCAATCCCGAGGTCTCGGGTTCGATACTAGACATTTGCACATTAATATTTAACCATATTCCAACAGATAGCACATTATTTATGGTTAAAAAATAGAAAGGTTTTAGCACTTTTGTTACAAAGTAGGGTGTCTGAGGTTTTTGCATTGGATATACATCCTGGAGCTAAGATTGGTAGTGGGATTATGTTGGATCACGCAACCGGTGTCGTGATAGGGGAGACCGCGGTTATTGGGAACAATGTGTCGAGTTTGCATAATGTGACGTTGGGAGGGACCGGGAAGACTAGTGGTGATAGGCATCTTAAGATTGGGGATGGTGTTTTGATTGGCGCGGGGACTTGTGTATTGGGGAATATTGGGATTGGTGATGGGGCGAAAATTGGGGCCGGGTCGGTTGTGTTGAAAGACGTGCCCGCTACGGCTACGGTTGTTGGAAATCCCACTAGGTTAGTTGGTGAGAAAAAGAATAATGTTAAGGTTGATACGGTTCCTAGTTTTACTATGGATCATGTTCAACTTGATGCGTGGTCGGATTATGTTATTTAGGTAATGTTCACATTTTTTCGACTTGCGTAGATCACTAGGTATGCACATATACAGAAGTGATTATACTTCGTATATATATGTGCAAACAAGGGTTGATGTGTGCAATCAATATGCACGCGCGTCTTGATACCTTTTATAGTTTTATTACCGAGAACTTTTAGTAGAATTTGTTATGATAGTTCGTACCTTGATGTAAAATCGGAAGATTTGTCTAACCAAATGAGAGTTAGCGCTCTCCAGGTTGGACGTTGGATTTCCAAAACGTACCTTTGAGTTGAACCAATAATGTTGGTTTAGATTATGATTAATAAAAGAGTTCTTTGTTGTTTTGGTGTTCCTTATGGTTTTCGTGTACTAGATATTTTTATCAGAAATCCGACATTTGATGACTCATCATCTAGTCACAACCTTCACAACTGATAGATATCATGTCATTTAGTCCTCTAGTCACAGTCGTATAACTGATATTATGCCAAGTACCAACATTAAACGTATGATATTTGTTTGGTCACCCGTTCATCATTTAGTCACAATCATATGACTGGATAGTAAACCCGCGTACCCAATAATTTGAGTCACAAACATACGATATTTTTCTTGTCGTTTACTATCATACTTGAGACACTTTTCCCTGGCATAATCTTCAAAATTGAACCAGTAAGAGGGCATAACCATTTAAAAAAGAAAAACCTTAATAATTTCCACCAAAACAAAATTTTGAAACTCGATGTTTACATTTTATATCACATTATAGGCTCTAAACTGTGTTAACTTTTAAGATAAGTTTGGAGTCTAAAAAAACTGGTGAATGAAACTTTAGGACATAAGGTTGACAAATGTTTTTTATATATGGGTTATTGGGCTTATGAGTTTATTTATACATGATGGGCTTCGTTATTATTTTGGGCTTGATAATAATGCCTCCTCTTTAATTTTATTATAAGCCCATCAATTATTCAAGGATGATCATGTTAGTCCAATAACAAACTACTTAGGACAAGTAATTAACATATTATGTGAGGTTAACCTTTTTGATTATATACAACAGGTGACTAATATAATTATACAAGGTTTAGTAAAAAAAAAAGTATTAAAGGACATATTTTTACCTACATTGACTTATAGTAAAAAAATTGAATCCATTAAGAAGGGTTTAAAATGAGAAGGAAATTGAAAAGGCTCAATTACGATAGAATTTTAACTTCGATTCAATTTTTTCAAGTGTAAAACTCATTTTAATGTCATTTTGATCCACAATGTGTGAAAAATTTGAATCAATGTTGAAAATTTCACGATTTTGTGATATATGTACAATTGTGAATCAAATATACAAATTTAGTGAATCATTACCTAAACTCGATTTTTACAAAGATTTGTAAATCAATTTTGTGATTTATAGATTCGATTCACTGTTAGTTGATGTGTACTAGTGAATCAAATCAAACATTATGAATTAATTTCCTTCTCAATGAAACCGAATCTTATAGCCCAAACACGGCAACAATGATTCTACTAAAATTAGATCTTCAATATCATAAACATTTTTGTAGTAATTTGCCTGGTATTCAAAATACGGTTGGCTTTGTCTCATTCTTCAACGACTTGGGGTAAACGTTTTGGTACCCAAACAATATTTGCCCCGAAAATGATGTTTTGTAACCTTGCTATATGATTGTTACATTTTTCTCGTTCATGTTTATGCCATTAAGAATAGCTAGATTAAAAACTGTATAAGCAATTATATATGATTTTTTCGACTATTAGAAAAGTAAGTAATTATAAGTATAACTTAAAAATGAATGGTTGCGACGTCGTTTTGCTCGCCACTTTTCCTGCCAAAAAAATCCTTCGGCCTTTTTCTCTCTTTTAATAGTTTCGCTGCCCATACCAGTCTTTTTATACAAGGTTATCACTCTTTTTATACCAGTTTTCTCTCGATCATCTTATCACTATATCCAGGAGATGCAGTATGTGGCTATTATTAAGCCATTTGTTATTGCTACAGTTTCCCGTTTGTTATACCCATATATTTGGATCTCATCTTATCTGGATTTGCCAATTTATTATCTCATCTTATACAGATGCCTGCGCTATGGTGTAGGTTTCGTCTTTTGATTACCTTTTTTTCATTTGCGTTTTCCATTATTGGTAGTTTTTTTACTTTACATTTACGGTTTTGTTGTTGTTGTTGCTGCTATTGCTTGATTTAGGGTTCTATGTTCTCCTTAATTGGTCATTTTTTTGACTTTAGATTTAGGCTTTTGTTGTTCTTATTACTTGGTTCGCCCTTTTTTTTTATTTTTTTTTTATTTTTTACTATTTTTTTTTTTTTTTTTTTTTTTTTTTTTTTTTTTTTTTTTTTTTTTTTTTTTTGCACTTGATTGTCCGTTTTGGTAATTTTATGCTTTGAACTTTGGGATTTAATTGATAACCTTTGGACTTTGCATTTTGGGTTTTGTTGTTGTTAGTTTTTTTTTTTTTTTTTTTTTTTTTTTTTTTTTTTTTTTTTTTTTTTTTCACTTGATTGTCCGTTTTGGTAATTTTATGCTTTGAACTTTGGGATTTAATTGATAACCTTTGGACTTTACATTTTGGGTTTTGTTGTTGTTAGTATTTGGTTGGTTTTTTTTTTTTTTTTTTTTTTTTTTTTCTTTTTTTTTTGCACTTAATTGTGGCTTTTGCTAATTTTACACTTTGAGGTTTGGGTTTTGGTTTCCACTATTGGTTGATTTAGGGTTCTATGTTTTGGTTGTTGTTGTTAAAGGCCGGTGTCACTGAGGATGAACTCCTCGGATGACTGACTTATTGATGCGTGCGGTGTCGTAGTATAGTTTTAGCACGTTTAGATGCCTACTCAAGTTTTAAATTTATATTTAGCCGACTTATCAATAACACACACACTTAACGAGCAGTGTACCCGGTCAGTATGAATATAATGGTAAGTAGAGTGTCGATCACTAAGAGTGGAACGTATTATCTCGTTATTCTAATCAGTATTTTAATATCCTAACGCAAGGGGGTTTCAGCCTGAGAGACTGGCACGATTTGTTTGCAATTAAATAATAAACTAAACTAATAGGCACGAATCAGCAAGTAGCACACACGTACACAGATAGATACTTGAGACAATAAGAGGGCTGTCCTTATGATTAAGTAGTTTGTCACTTGTTTTATTGATAACTTTATATGAAGTGTATGTAGTTAACCCTTTCTCGTTGGTCCTAATCTTATCGGCGAGTAAACCCTTAATGATTACTTATGTCTAAAAGTTATTCCTAAGTGATCAATTTAGTAATAACCGTGGGAGCCACATTATTTTCCGCAGTCAAATGCCCGCAAGCCACTAATAAACACAGAGGTTATCAATGCACTAATAAGTAGTAACCAAAGACATCAACATATAAACTTTAATTGATGGGAAAGCAAGTATTAAAGGGAGTGCAATCTTTCGTTGTCACATTACACAAGCCACCAATCCTGATGAATTAAAGTTTGCTAACACAATAAAACAAAACTACTTAATGAATTAAACACATGCAGCACCTTCTTACAGCTCTTGTATCTTAGTTTGGTGTGTCTTGTGCTGCCTCCTTGACTGAATTCGTCCTTCGGTTCTTCTGTTCGGACTTAGGTTATAATGTTCGGAACTCTTTAATTCGTCTGGTCTACGGGGTATTTATAGTTTCTGTCTGAGGAAAGATGCGGCGCATCTACTAAGTAGATGCGGCGCATTGACTTAACTTCGCGTGGGGTCCAAGATTATAATATTCAGGAATATTCGTACACCGCCAGAAGATGCGGCGTATCTTTATCTTTGGATGCGGCGCATGTCCTCTTGTATCTTGGATCGTGTCTGGTGAGATCTTGATAGTGATGCGGCGCATGTCGTGACTGAGATGCGGCGCATCTTGAGCAGAATTGACTTGATCTTGTCCATTTCAGTAGACTCTTCACTTTATGCACGTTTTGCTCCATAATTAGTCCAAAATCGCCAAGTTTCACCAAATGCTTGTTTTCAACTGAGAATTACAAAAGTAAACGATTAAGTATCAATCCTCATACATAATATAGTAAAACAAGTCAAATTAATAGGATAAATGATAGTAATAAAATGTACTTATTTGAGTTCATCAAATATCCCCCCACTTGAACTTTACTTGTCCCCAAGTAAACCTTAGAATTAATCTTATGAAAATGTATCCTAAAAGATGTTAGGATTTATTTTTATATTAAGTATGTATTCGTTTATTTCATAATCACACAACTAAACACTTAACGAATTAGAAGTATAAATAAATAATTTGATAAAAGCAAATCTAATCGTTTAACTGTCCAGTCGCGACGAATATTCTATCATAAGCTTGGCAAGTATACACATCTCCACCACTAAAGCTAAGGAATAACAAGTCTAAAGCGGTAAAAAGGGTTTTTAGGCTTAAGGGTTAATTATTCTTAATCACTATCGATCTCAAATTCCAGAAAAGGCGACAAAATCACAAATACATGATCGAATCCACGAACACGATACTTGCAATTGCTCAAATCCTTAACTCGAATAGGCTAAAGATAGGTCCAAACTTCACCAATAATAATATATCAAAAAGGGCGACAAAATCATAAATACATAGCCGAATCCACGACTACGATACTTAAGATTGCTCAAATCCCTAATCTCAATAAATCAAAGGTTTGGTTGGATAAAGAATAATACAGGGTATGGATAATATTTGGGATATAAATTGGTGTAAAAATGAAAAATAAACAAAACAAATAAATTAAAATCCTAAGTGTGGTTAATCACTATCCCAACCATCCCATGAATAAGACTCATATCATTGAATAACTCACGCTTTAATACTTGAAACACACGCTTTAGGTAGACACGAATTATACTCAACAAGATCTTAATCAAAGAATAAACCTTAAATTGCATTCCCATAACTGCCAACTCCCATTCAATCCATAGATATAGTACAACAAATAGTGGTGATATCGACCACTTACATAACTTTACATAAGTTGATTGAAACAAACTTCCAACTTTTCTTTCTTTCTTTTTCTTTTCTTATTTTTTTCGATTTTTTTTTTTTTTTTTTTTTTTTTTTTTTTTTTTTTTTTTTTTTAAAGATAAACATAGATGTGTAAAATTTCACCACATCACTATAATGATAATTCTGGATAATTTTTCTATACTTTTCATACTTCAGAAATAACGGTAATAGTGAAAGTAATAAACACACGAAAAATAAACTCAAAGATATACAATATTTACTTTCACTCCAATTGCATTGTGCAATTTCCCGACCTAACCAAAGATAATGAATTACGCACGCGAACACAGGTAATGTAAGGAAACACACTTTGCCTATAGCAATTAACCAACCACGGATTCTAATCTACAGGGTAGGCTAAGGTGTAAGGTGTAACGAAACATTTTAATCATAGGTGTAAGAAACGAAAGGAATGGCTCTGAGTGTTTTTCTAGGGGTATCTTACTCTAAAAATGAGAGTAACAAAAGGGTTTATACGGGGGTTAACTAACCAGTGTAGTTAGTTAATAACACATAACATATAAAAGGCTTTTTGGGTGTAATCCTAGAATTTTACCAATTTAGACAAGTCATTCCAATTATATAAAATAATACTCATTATGGTGGTCTCGAATAGTATACAAGCCAAGTTCTAAAGTTTACAAGTCACCGGCACACTCATAGATTTGTGAATTTTGGAAAATCACAATTTTTGAAAATAACGTCATGTGTGCAGCTATGCAACTTAGATCTTAAACAAAAACATGCTAAAAAAAAAAATTAGATTTTGATATATTAAGCACATTTTAAGCATAATTTTTGAAAAAGTTTAGGACAAGTAAATGTTAAGTGTTCTAATTCTCCAATCCCCCCACTTAAGTTAAACAACGTCCTCGTTGTTTGTATAAAAGGTTAAAAACTGGAAAATAAAAGAATTAGAACAGAAAAACTCCCCTGAGATTTGCTCGGTATGATCCTCCATTTGTATAAGAGCAAAAATTCAACTTCTTGTGGATTAGAACGTTAAAGCTTCATGCTTGATGTATCCACAGGAAATCCAGGGAACTATAATACCACCAATAATTTAAAACACACCTAAGATAAGAAAGGTTCAAGCTTGCATAATACATTAGTAGTTAGATAAAAATAAAACTTAAAAATAAAAACTGAAAATCATCAGGTCAGTCGATGCGCCGTATCTTATTGGAGAAGATACGCCGTATCGAGCCTGGAATAAATACGGATCAGAATAATAGATGCGCCGCATCCTTAACCAGGGATGCGCCGCATTAAAATAAACTGATAAAAAGTTTTAAAGTCGAAAATAAAAATGCAGAAAAATTAAATAAGATATGACCATTGCAGGAGATGCGTCGCATCTCAGGATTGAGATGCGCCGTATCCTCATGCGGGCCTGACTGACTCGACACAAAAACAGAATAATAAAAATTCTCCGGGTTGTCTCCCGGTAAGCACTTGTCTTTATTCCAGAGTCTTCAAGTTAGACTCACGTTCAGCTCATTAATATCGATCATTGAAGGAGTCGGAAACATCGCGCTCCCTCATCGCCAATTCAGTAATATTGAACACTCCTTGCTCGTCCTTAATTTCCACGCCGTTCTTCTTCAATATCTGTATGAACAAAGTCCTGTCCCTTTCGGGCAGAGATGACAAAATGATAGACGGGAAATTCTTATTATCATATAGGCATAAATAAGCAAGGTGGGGTGGTAGTTCAATAAACACATCATTGTTCAAATTCGTTTTCTCAACTATTCTCCTACGCTTATTAATTACCACACAATCATACCACTCATCATCAGAATCATTAACAACATCGCGTCTAAGTTCGGTAGGTACATTAAGGTCAATGAATTCCTCAAAGTTCTCATGATTAGGACTAGTTGAGTTGTTTTGAATCAATGTTTCTCCCATAAGTCTAGCTTCAAGATCGAGGTCCATACGCTCTCTTAATCCTAGCACATAAACACCTCTAATTATGCTCTTAACAGGATCTTGACATTTATAGACTAGTTTATTATTCCCTACCCTTAATGAGATTTTTCTTTTAAACACATCAATCTTAGCATGGGCAGTAGACAAGAAAGGTCTTCCGAGGATTAAAGGAATCTTAACATCCTCGGGCATGTCTAGTATAACAAAGTCTACAGGAAAAATAAACTGCTCAATCTTAACTAGTACATTATTAGCAATCCCTTCAGGTCGTTTTACCATTTTATCAGCCAATTCAATAAGTAACTTAGTTGGTGCTAATTTTCCTAGTCCTAGGGTAGCGAATGTCTTAAGAGGCATAACACTAACACTAGCTCCTAAGTCAGCTAACACATTATTGAAAGATATATTATTAATAGAACAAGTTAGAGTAAAACTTCCTGGGTCTCTTTCTTTATGAGGCAAGGCATTTGAGTCGGTTGCAGGGCTCTCTTCTTTCATTGTTGCCTTGATCTCCTCTTCAATCTTTGTCTTTTCTTTTAGTAGTCTCCTTAAGCTGATTGAAGAATTAAAGAAAAATTTGGGTCTTGCACCATCATCACCATTCATCGATCTTCTAGGTATATTAGGAGTGACTTCTTCAGTGGTGCTTATGGCCTTGACATGATCTCTTGGGTTGGTTTCAGTTGAGCTCGGTAAACTTCCATATCCCCTTTCTTGAAGAACCTTGCTCATTTGACCAATTTGTTGTTCCAATGCTTTGATCGAAGCTCCTTGATTTCTTGTAGTAGTGTCCGTTGAAGCTCGGATTTCTTTGATCATAGCAGTATTCTCTTCATGTCTTTTAGCAGCATCGGCCATAATTTGCTTTAAAGTATCGTCTAAAGTCTGCCTCCTCTCTTGATAAGCGGGATTGAAGTTGTTCTTTTGATAGAATCCCGGACTAGCTTCCCTAAATCTTCCTGAAGGTCGGAATGGTTGTCCAAATTGGGTGTAATATGCTTCTTCAAATGTCTCACTTTCATTCTTGTTCGGGCAATCTTTAGTGTAGTGAGGTCCTTCGCACTTTTCACATCCAACTTGGGCAGCATATGCTCTTTCATCTCGCTTCTTCATCTCTCTACTAATTTTATCCAATTGAGCTTGAATAGCAGCAATCCCGTCAAAATTAGTGCTGCTCTTAGATCTAGTAGAGGTCCCATCGTGCCATTTCTGAGAATGATCAGCAGCTTCTTGGATCGCTTTCCTAGCATTAGTTGCACTCATCTGAGGTACGGCTCCCTTAGCATCCAAAATCTGTCTTGTAGGCACGTCCAATCCTTGATAAAACAATATTATCTCCTGCATAGGGGTTAGATAGTGTTGAGGACATTTTATCAATAAATCTTTAAACCGTTCCCAAGCTTGATAAAGGGTTTCATCAGGCTCTTGCTTGAAACTATTGATAGCCTCCATCTTTTTAGCAGTCTTAGCAGGTGGACAATATCTCTTCAGGAATTTGCTCTTCAAATCTCCCCATGTAGTGATTGAACTAGCAGGTTCATTCCTTAGCCACTTGTTAGCAGCTCCTTTTAGCGAGATTGGAAAGATTCTTAGCATGATCTGATCGTCAGTGACTCCTTCTGAAGTAAACAAATCTTTAATCTCCAGGACCTTTTCAACATGCTCATTAGCATCCTCATGTTCCGTCCCACTGAAAGCATTCTCTCTTAGTTCTTTGAGAAACTGACCCTTCAACTCAAATTTTGACTTATCATCAAACTTTGGTCTAGCAACTCCTGAAGTGTAATCAGCACGGGTGCTGTTCATGTATTCCTCCATAGTAGTGTTTTCGCCCATTGTTTCTGTTTCAACTTCCTCTTTTTCTTCAGAAAAGTAATCAAGCTCGAGTGAACTTGAAAGATCAAAGCTTCTTGTGTTGAAAAGCCTTTTAAGCGAATGCAGGGCTCGTTCAGGATCTTCGAAAGGTTGAATCAAGTTCTTAGTCGAACTCCTGGTCATGCACTTCCTGAAATCAACACAAAAGCATCAGTAGGGTATGCCCAAGAAAGTAATATATCAGAAAATCAACAACGAAAACGGAATACGAAAAATTAAAGTTACTGATATCTGCAGACGATGCGCCGTATCCAAAGAGTTGGATACGCCGTATCTTAATATGTTAAAATTAAATCAGACTTTATTCAGAAAATAGATACGCCGCTTAGAATTTTGAATGCGCCGTATCGAATTAAATAATCAAAAATCAGCTTATCTAATTAAAATTAAATGCGTCGTATTAACGAAAGTTAATGCGCCGTATTTTCGTTACGTTTCAAAATACAAGATTTTTGATTCAGTAAGATGCGCCGTATCGATAGAGATCGATGCGTCGTATCTGTTTAATAATTCGCAAACTGTTTTTAATTAAAATAATAGATACGCCGTATCTACGAAAGCAGATGCGTCGTATGGCGTTAACGTTTAGAATTTTTTTTTTTTTATCAAAAACAGATACGCCGTATCTGCAAAAGCAGATGCGTCGTATTACTTTATCGCTTTTAAAAAAAATTTCGTATTAAAAACAGATACGCCGTATCTTGGGGAAAAGATGCGTCGTATCGAATTAATTAAACGCGTTGTATGTTTAAAAATTAAACGCAATACGCCGTATCTGAGAAATCAGATGCGCCGTATCGTTTGATTTAGCACAGTACAACGATAGAAGAACAGAAAAATACGAAAAATTAAAACAAAAGATAAAAACACACAAACAAAAACAAACAAAAACAAAAATAAAAGCAAACAAATAACACACAGTACAACAAATATGCAAAATAATACAATGATGCAATTAATCTAATAAAAGAAAATCCTAATTAAAATACTAATCAAATTAACAGATAATAACAATTCACTCCCCGGCAGCGGCGCCAAAAACTTGATGCGTGCGGTGTCGTAGTATAGTTTTAGCACGTTTAGATGCCTACTCAAGTTTTAAATTTATATTTAGCCGACTTATCAATAACACACACACTTAACGAGCAGTGTACCCGATCAGTATGAATATAATGGTAAGTAGAGTGTCGATCACTAAGAGTGGAACGTATTATCTCGTTATTCTAATCAGTATTTTAATATCCTAACGCAAGGGGGTTTCAGCCTGAGAGACTGGCACGATTTGTTTGCAATTAAATAATAAACTAAACTAATAGGCACGAATCAGCAAGTAGCACACACGTACACAGATAGATACTTGAGACAATAAGAGGGCTGTCCTTATGATTAAGTAGTTTGTCACTTGTTTTATTGATAGCTTTATATGAAGTGTATGTAGTTAACCCTTTCTCGTTGGTCCTAATCTTATCGGCGAGTAAACCCTTAATGATTACTTATGTCTAAAAGTTATTCCTAAGTGATCAATTTAGTAATAACCGTGGGAGCCACATTATTTTCCGCAGTCAAATGCCCGCAAGCCACTAATAAACACAGAGGTTATCAATGCACTAATAAGTAGTAACCAAAGACATCAACATATAAACTTTAATTGATGGGAAAGCAAGTATTAAAGGGAGTGCAATCTTTCGTTGTCACATTACACAAGCCACCAATCCTGATGAATTAAAGTTTGCTAACACAATAAAACAAAACTACTTAATGAATTAAACACATGCAGCACCTTCTTACAGCTCTTGTATCTTAGTTTGGTGTGTCTTGTGCTGCCTCCTTGACTGAATTCGTCCTTCGGTTCTTCTGTTCGGACTTAGGTTATAATGTTCGGAACTCTTTAATTCGTCTGGTCTACGGGGTATTTATAGTTTCTGTCTGAGGAAAGATGCGGCGCATCTACTAAGTAGATGCGGCGCATTGACTTAACTTCGCGTGGGGTCCAAGATTATAATATTCAGGAATATTCGTACACCGCCAGAAGATGCGGCGTATCTTTATCTTTGGATGCGGCGCATGTCCTCTTGTATCTTGGATCGTGTCTGGTGAGATCTTGATAGTGATGCGGCGCATGTCGTGACTGAGATGCGGCGCATCTTGAGCAGAATTGACTTGATCTTGTCCATTTCAGTAGACTCTTCACTTTATGCACGTTTTGCTCCATAATTAGTCCAAAATCGCCAAGTTTCACCAAATGCTTGTTTTCAACTGAGAATTACAAAAGTAAACGATTAAGTATCAATCCTCATACATAATATAGTAAAACAAGTCAAATTAATAGGATAAATGATAGTAATAAAATGTACTTATTTGAGTTCATCACTTATTCACCGGCTGCTAAATGGAGCGGGTTGGCCAAACAAATGGGTTAAATGTAATGCATATATAAATGTGGATTTTCCTGGTATTGGTTAGCTATTGTTTTGATGAGCCGGTCAGATATGATAAGTATTGTTTTATAATCATTTGATGGGGATGCCATTGGATTATGTTATTTTGTTGCGTTATCACCGGATACTACCATTTTGTTTTGTAGGTTTATGTTATGTTAGCGGAAAAGCAGCTTTTGACAAACCTTTGTGTGCCTCATTGATTTAGGATTTTGTTGTTGTTAATCTTTGGTTCGCTTTTATTTTTGTTGCACTTGATTGTTGCTTTTGCTAATTTTATGGTTTGAGGTTTGGGTTTTGGTTCCTGCTATTGGTTGATTTAGGGTTCTATGTTCCCCTTTTTTATTATCTTCTTTTGGTTGTTGTTGTTAAAGGCCGGTGTCACTGAGGATTGATTCGCTGGAATCAACACATATTTTCTCAAAGGATTACAAATGAAGTTATGTAACCTCGAGTCATTTTCCCAACGAAGGATTGAATGGAATCTCGTGATCTCGATTCGTGATTGTGTGTGATGAATAGTGAAAAGAGAGATTTTTGGATTTCTAAGCTAAGATTGATGAACATAAATTAAAAACGACTTATAAAGCAAGGGAAATGATAATCGAAAGCTCACGTAGCAAAGAAACGTAAAGAAAAATAAAACACGCGTTTAAACCGGGAAAACCCGAGCCTAAACGTCAAAATGGTGAAATATTAACTCTACGGGTACAAATCTATTTTTCCTAAATTCTAATTAATAAAAGAAAATTCTAGAAAAAAGAATTATATTTTTTTGACTATTATTTAATTTAATATGATTTAAAAACTATTTATTTATTTATTTATTTATTTATTTATTTTTTCTTTAAAAGCTTAATAAGCACAAGAAAATAAGCAACTTTTACAAAAACAACTATTTATGAAAACTTAAAATAAGCACAGAAAAAGCAGATTAAGGTGGCCGCTTATAAGAGACTTGATTAAATTTATTTATTTATTTATTTATTTTTCTTTTTGAAACTTATAAAAAATATTTAACTTTTGAAAAAAAAAAATATTTTTAATGCTCACTGAATAAGCCAGAAATAAGCTTTGAAAGCTGATCATTGGGCTTAAAAAGGAAATGAGCTAAGGCACTACAAAAAAATAGGTTTTCAGAGACTGAAAATCAGTCTCCGATACACCATGATCAGTTACGGATGGTCTATCAAGGACTGATTTTGCTAGTCACTAATCAGTGATAGAAGCTTAGTTACGGAAAGTGACGTTATCAACTGAAATTCAGTCCTTGTTGTATCGAACCAACGAGGACCAGAGATCAGTCACCAAAATAAAAAAGTCGGTCCTTATTTCTATGGGTTGGTATCATGTTATTTCAGTCCCCAATGCATATTATCGGCGACTGAAAAGTCAGTCGCCAATACTATGTTTGATCAGTTACTAACACATGGATTTATGGACTGAAAATTAGTCCATAAATATTGTTTATAGTCCCTAATACGTTTCGTTGTTTTGTAGATTACCTTACCAAATCAGTCTCTAATAATAGGATTTAAAAACTGATTAGTCTCCGATCAAAGGCTTTAAAGACTGATTGTTAGTCACAAAAAACAGATGAATTCGTCCTTAATTTATTTTTCTAGTGACTGAAAATTAGTTTCAAAATATATGTTAATCGATACAAAAAAACATTCAAATCAGTCTCCAATATGATGGCGCCGTTCCATTATATTTCTATTATAAACTAAAAGTTAGTGGCAAATACAATTTAATTCAGTCCCCATTCACAATGCATACATGACCCCTTACAATAGTATATAAAACTCCAAACCATAAACAATAATAATAACAATATTTCTTTAAAGCATAATAATCACCAATCCAAATAACAAGAGTTTACAATTCAATATGTTTAAAAATAAAACCAAATTCAATAGAAAAAATTTTGAACGTCCTATATATCACTATCGGTGAATGGATCATCGTTACCATCACCTTCAGTAGTATTTGGTGAGTCTATTGTGCTCTCGAAGTCTGAAATTTTTTTGCTCAAGAATTTTGCCAATTTCTCATAATTACGTTTATACGGTTCAAGTTCACTAACCTTTGCTCTCAATTCATTAATCTCAGTCGAGTTTTGTTTAGGTGTTGAGTCAGCTTGTTGAAATGATTCAGCTACTTCTTTCATCCAATAATCTTTTTTCCTCATCACTAGCCCAACACCCACCTCCCATGCTGACTGTATTGTCTTCTTTCGGCCACAAACACTTTTTATGGCTTGTCTCTCAATCTCGTGCTCCATAACAGTAGTAATCTGAGTCGTTCCTTCATCTTTTAATTTATCAAGAGCCATCTGTTTATGCTTACAAATATTTTCCTAACATGATCGAAGGTATGAAAACAAAATTAAAAACTAGTTGCACCCAATATCATATTTGACAAAAAAAAAATCATAATCAAATGCTTTTTACAAAAAGATGTTTACATATTCATTACGTGCATGATCATTGAGCCATCCGTCTCCGTCCCCGTCCCCGTCCTTCTTTTCTTTATCTGATTCACAGAAATGCAAAATTTACAAGCCTAAATTCAAAATCATTGTTAATATTCCCAGACCAAAGTTAAAATTTTACCTGATATTCTGGTAGTATTTAAATGCCTCCAGCAACTCATTTCCAGAATGAACAAGCCCAGCTGTCCGGCTCTCCCCATCCAGTCTACCACGTGATAACGAACAAATAGCTTCAGAAAGGCCCTTGTTTATGGTATCCAGTGCTGCTGCAAACGCCCCAATTCTCTTCTGAATCTCTATAGACTGAAATGAAGATGAATTATTAGCAAACGATACATCTTTAAAAAGCAGTAATTAACATTTATAAAAAGTTCTAACATTAGCAGGCAACAATAAACTGCAATAGTAAGATATATAAGTTTTAATAGAAGGATCTAGTACCTACCTCAATAAAAAAATCAACTGGCAACAATGAAGCAAATAATTTAAAAGAATAATTTTGTATTCAGAAAAGATGATGAAATTTAATAAAGAGGGTTGATCAATAAAAAGAATGTGCATTGAAAAAACTGTAAATCTGTAAAATGTGTCCCATTGATTTGATGGTGTGCGTTGAAAGAAAATACGCTTATCTAGCCTAGGCACATGAATGACAAATGGGTAATAAGCATAACAAAATAACAAGAGTTATCAAAGAAAAAAACTCAATAAGTAAATCTATGCAGGTATTGTCATCAACCCAAAGGAGCTGCCAAGAAATACACATATTGGTCCTAAAAGGGGGATTATAGATAATCTCAAGTGTAAGGGTATTTGATGAAGCGAAAAGTGTACCGCTTTTAGGGGGTCATTTAAGCCCTAAATCGTATTTATTTGATCAAATATTGCCCTAAATCGTTCCTTTTGTCATTTTAGGTACTTTGGAGAAGAAATCTGGAAAAGGAAGCATTTTGGACGTTTTTGGAGCATAAAAGTGAAGAAAACGACAAAGTCTCCAAAGCTGCTGGAAAAGTACACGTGACGGCGTCAAGGTTTGGCAAAAGAGGTGGATATGACAAATACACGTGACGCGCCAGAAAGTTTTACAAAGGAAGTCTGACGGCGTCACCCTTTAAGGTGATCAAGGTCGTCACGGTTTAAGCTAAAGAGAGACGGCGTCAAGCACAATTCTGACGGCGTCAACCCTTGACGCGCCAGAGTGGATTTTGGAGGATTAAAGAGGGACGGCGTCAGGAAGACCATCCGGGAACCCTAGCCGCGGCGAGGTGACGGCGTCACCTCCTACAACGTGACGCCGTCAGCCCCTAAATTCTATATATAGTTTTGCAATTTTTAGTCATAGTGTGCAACTTTGTGAGGAGAAACCCTAAGACGAATTTTCTGCCATTTTTAAGGGTTTTATACCCTTGGATCTCCCATGTTTAATTGAAGATAAGTAATCACTTAATCAATCAATATGTCTATGTGTTGTTTGATTATATCTTGTTCTTGTCTTTTAATTAACATGCTAGGCTAGATTTATCTTGTGTTTGCTTAGATCTAATAAAACCTAACTATTGATTATTGGTTATTAGTGTGTTATTAATTGTATTGGATGATTGTTTATCGATGTTAGGTTTAAGAAAACTGGCTAACCTCCTATACGGTAACTTGCTTGAACGTCTTAAGAAACATGAACCAATGCGTACTAAGGTTATTATGGTTGTATGTAAAGCATGAGCGAATTCTAGTGATCCCATGTTAGGAGCTTCTTAGCCGGCTCGACATAGGAGTGAAGTAGGAGCTTGTAGAGTTGGGGAAGTACGTACACTACCCCACGATTGGTATTAAGGAATACACCCGTCATCCACGCAATTAATACACACTAATCAACCGGTAAAAGATAGTTAGGGAGTAAGGAAATCTAAGTAAACACATTTCTCTCCATATAAGTTTCACCACCTTTTCATTTTCAGTTATTTTATTTTATTTGCATTTGTAGTTATTTGGGTTAGTTGACTAGCAACTAATTCCGCCCACTCCTTCAAAACCGAGATTTTACTTGCTTTCATAAAATATAAAAATACAAAAAGAATCTTCCCTCACCCTTAGACCTATTAGAGTAGTTTTTCAATCCTAACGACACTATTCCCCTAGAGAACGATCAATCCCCCGGTACTTGCCACTTCACTATACTACATCGGTCAGGTACACTGCCTGGTGGGGATTGCAAGCCTCTTGAGATCCCTCGAGAGGTAAAACCTGTTGTAAGGTCGCAAAACCACGCATCAAGTTTTTGGCGCCGCTGCCGAGGAATAGTTATTGTTTAGGTTGAATTTTTATTTTATTAGGTCTACTCACTAGATTCCTTTCTAGTGAGATTTTTATTTTATTTTTCTAGGTTTTCTTTAGTCTATCTTTTTTCTTCGTTTCTTTGTTCGTAACCATTACCATCCGACATCATGGAAGGTGGTAATATCATTGATCCCAACAACCCACCACCACAACAACACCCACCTCCTAGAGCCCGTACCTTAGGAGACTACTCCCGTCCTAGCCACCATGGCTATCGAAACACCATTGAGCTCACTCAAGGAGCCAATGTCACTCCATTGCGATCCGACACCATCCGGTTGGTGCAAAGCGGATGCGCATTCCATGGACTTCGTTCCGAAGATCCTAATCAACATCTCAAGGACTTTCTCAAAATCGTTGATTCTATAGACCTTGATGTTGCCACTCGAGAGACGACCCGACTGCGTCTCTTTCAATTCTCTCTGCGGGACCAAGCTAGTCAATGGCTAGAGCGCCTACCCGCAGGATCCATCACCTCTTGGGATGATCTCACCACTCGTTTCCTCGCTCAGTTTTTCCCACCAGGAAGAACTACCAAGTTAAGGAAGGATATCTTGATGTTCGAACAACGTCGAGGCGAAACCCTGTATGGGGCATGGATTCGATTCAAGGACTTACTCCAAAAAGTCCCTCATCATGGCATAGATCTCTGGCTTCAAATCCAAATCTTCTATGACCATGCTGATTACCACACCAAGCGTGCCATCGATCGAGCCGCCGGAGGCAGATTGCGTGACAGAAGCGCCGAGGAATCATGGGAAATCATTGATGAGCTTGCATCCAACGATGATGAATTGTGGCAAGTTTCCCACGACGTACGCTCGGCGGTCAAGACATATTCATCGCCCGATAAAGCCAATCAAATCACCGAGGAAAGCGTTAGTGAACTTGAGAAGAGGGTTGCATATCTTATGGAAAAGCAAAAGAGACCCTTAAGTCCACAAAAAGCAACAATTAACTCGGTCTCAAGCATTAAGCAAATACCATTGTCCGAATCACCCCGGAGGGAAAATACTAAACCCTTCCATAAGCACGCTCAACCCAACTCACCACCTCAGGAACTTAGTCCAACATTCGAAGCTCGAATGAGAGAATACATGTCAAAACACTCCGAACGGTTGGCAAAATTTGAGGAAGCTATCTACAAACAAAAGGAGGAGATGGAAGAGAAGATGGCTGAGATGATGGGCCTTTTGAAAGAATACACAAAAACAAAAGCTCCTGAAAATGTGTTAGTGCGAAAAGACGTTGAAGTTCCCAACACTAAATGTGTTAATGCCATCTCCGTCGTCCAAGAGGGCGAAAATGATGGAAGAGGGAAGTTGATAACTATGGAAGTTAACAAAATTGACCTCGTCCCACTTAATGACGGAAACACCAATGCCTACAAATGCGATTCCGACAAGGGAAAGGAGGCGCCCTCTGAGGAGCGCCAATTGGTAGAACCGCCAAAGTCACAACAAGTGAGGCATTACTTGAAGCACGAAATAAACAAGGAGACCATAAACGATTGGGTGAGAAACTATCGACGTACTCATCTACCCAACAAGGAGTCCAAGAGGATGGAACCGGATGATGAATCTGACACATTACCCGGAGGGCAATTGTATGAGAGCCTCATAAGACAAAAGTTAGTGGAAAAGCAGGAATTCTACGGGGTCTTCAAAATACCATGCAGCATTGGAAAACTCAAGTATCTGGATGCGGTAGATGACCAAGGTTCCGACGTAAATTTGATGCCTTTATCCGTTTATGTCCAGTTAACCGACGAACTGCCATCCATCACCCGTACTAAACTCTCCTTTGCAAAACATTCTTATGAGTACCCGTTAGGAATTGCGGAAGATGTGTTGGTCAACGTTGCCGGATTCCTGTATCCGGTCGACTTCATGATTATTGAAAGAAATGATATGAATATGCCAATAATCCTTGGGGCACCCTTTCTCGTTACCACTAGGGCACAAATCAATTACGAAAATAGTACCATCCAAATGAAGAAGGGGAAGAAAACAATAAACTTCCCAACGATCCCACGACATATACGAGATGTTGCTCTACAAAAGAAGATGGAGGCGAACCCCAATATAATCCGTGGTAATGTTCGAGAGAAAATCCTTGCATGGGAGGCAAGGATTAAGAATTACAATGAAAATGAGATTAGAGAATGTAAGGGTGGAAATAACGATTATATTGAGGCTGATGAGCAGACCAATAACCCCGTTGAATTTACAAAAGGAGACTCAGTGCTCCTAAGGCATTCAGAAACAAAAGCACCTACCGATGAACCAAGTCCCTGGTGGTACGGACCATTCACAATTAAAAGTATACACCAAGATGGGGTAGTAAGCTTGACCAGCAAGGGAGGAGGTGAAGTGACTGCGAATGTCGAGCGATTGAGACACCACCACCCTGATAACAAGGATTATATCTATCAGGGATACGTCATTATGAATGATGGAATCACGTAATGTACGTGACTTTGAGTCTAGCTACAAGACTCGTTAATAAGAAAAAGCGCTTCTTGGGAGGCAACCCAAGCTTTATTTGCTTTGTGTGTTTATTTATTTGTTTGTTTGATTTTATTTGCTTCCGTATGTGTGTTTAATTTTTATTTTTATTTTTTTTATTGATTCATGTTCAAAACAAAAGTGTGAAAATGCTTTATCTTGTTTTTAACTTCGTCTTAACTACATATAAAGGTATTTTGCAAAAGATAAGTGTAAGGGAAATCCAAATCGGTTTATTAGAACAAATGAACATGAATCATAACAATATTAAATTAACATACATATTAGTAATTGTTTGAGTCAAATGCTTGTATTGAGTCATAATGATGTTTTGCAGGATTTCCAGGAAGTAAGGTATAGGTTTTCCCATAAATTTTCCGGAAACTTAACATGAGAATTCTGTCAGATCATTTCTGACGGCGTCAGGCATTACAACCTGACGGCGTCAGGTTTTAATTTTCTGAAATTTTTGAAAGTTTTGTTTTCATAAAAAGTTTTTATTAAATCTCTAACTTATAAACTCCAGGAATCTGCAAAATTATCATTCCACAAGCATTATATCCTTATATAGATTTATCCCGCCGATGTTATGCAGGTTTTCGTGTTTGTTTTTTCAGGTTTAACAGGTTATTTTGGACAAGGAGATGTATGTGGAATCAAGCTTTTGGCGATGCTTTAGTCTTGGAGCTTCCACATTACCTTGGAAGAAGATCTAACCATGTTACCCCTTTATCCACCGAACGAATCAGGGGAGTATTTGATTTCATTCTTTTACCTTATTTACTTTTACATCTTGTTATTTGAACATTGGGGACAATGTTCATCTTAAGTGTAAGGGGGGGGGGGGGGGGGTAAAGTATGATACTTTAGAGAATACAATTGCGCTTGATTTTTGTTTGTTTGATGGTAGATGTGTAATAAAACTGAGAGAAATACCTGTTAAGGCAATTTTAGTGCCAAATTTAAATTTTTTTACAACATATAGGAGTGAAACTTTGATCTTAATGAGCGTCTCATGGATAGGAGTTATATGACTAGCACAAAACCGTACCACTAAAAAATTTTCCACCCCCAAATATGTGAGGTTCGCCCCTAGAATTGGTAGGAAAAGCATTTATGCTATGATGTGTGTACCGGTAGCACTTAGATTCTAGAACTTGCGTTAGGACCATTCCGAGGCCACAAGTGAGACTACATTCGTGTAGTTAGATTTACTACATGATAAGAGGCATTAGGATTAACCCATTGTTTTACACCTGTGTTTTTGTTATAATTACATTGGCTACATTGGTTAAGTAATTCTCCCTCACCCTTTGCGTTGTACTCATTTTTAGTAGAAGATACCCCTAGTACACCCCTCAGAGCCTATCTTTTCGTTTCTAACTTTAAGCATTTTACTTAAAGTAAGAATTTGTTTACACCCCACTTAAATGTACACCCAAATCGCCTTAGCCTACCTTGTATGCACTCATTTTTAGTGCATTATTGTGACAACATTTGTTTAAACCCCAAGTTAATTATCTAATTGATTACATGGTTGCTAAGTCGAGTCATATCCTTGTACATATTGTTTTGGGACGATTGGGACTCATGGGTAAAGTACTAGTGTAATGGAGTAATGGGGAAGAACAACATTATTACCCCCATATGTGCTAAATATTTTAAAAGTACTCCAAGTGTTTCGATTATCTTAATTCGAGTCATTAGAATAGTTATTTGTAAAGTTATGTAAAAGTTCAAGTGTAAGGGGAATGCAACGTCCCTACGATGTATTATTTTGGATGGTAGGGCAAGAGTGTATGAAAAAAAAATCAAAAAAATAAAGAAAAAAAAATGAGAAAAAAAAAGTAGAAAAAACATACGGACTACCATCCCGTTTCATTTTACGTTTATTTTATGTTTTTGTTATTTTGTTTTAGCTTAAGTCGAGTCTAGTCTTGGCTTAGCAATGCCATATTGTACATGTAATTAATCAAGATCTTTAACTCGCCACCAGTAAAATATCCCTTATCCAACAAAACCGTGTTTATCATATCCCTACACCTAACGTTATAACCCATGTAAAAGCCCTCTTTGATAGTTTATCTTAGGTGCTTACGCCTAGTGGAGGAGGTTTTTGATCCATTCCCAAGCCTATGGTAATCTATTTGCTATGACAGGTAGTGAGAGATATTATCCGTTTTCATTTATGAGATATACTTTTATGACACCTGAGAGATGTGAGTATCTAAACACTACTTGTGAGGTGCTAGTTTGTAATCTCCGTGCTTATTATGATTAAAGTGGAACGACTATTTGTTGTAATTACTTTTATATTAGCATTAAATGACCCCTAACTTGTATTTTGATTAGAATAAAAGCGCATTTGCTTGAGGACAAGCAAATCTCAAGTGTAAGGGTATTTGATGAAGCGAAAAGTGTACCGCTTTTAGGGGGTTATTTAAGCCCTAAATCGTATTTATTTGATCAAATATTGCCCTAAATCGTTTCTTTTGTCATTTTAGGTACTTTGGAGAAGAAATCTGGAAAAGGAAGCATTTTGGACGTTTTTGGAGCATAAAAGTGAAGAAAACGACAAAGTCTCCAAAGCTGCTGGAAAAGTACACTTGACGGCGTCAAGGATTGCTCCTGACGGCGTCACGGCTTGGCAAAAGAGGTGGATATGACAAATACACGTGACGCGCCAGAAAGTTTTACAAAGGAAGTCTGACGGCGTCACCCTTTAAGGTGATCAAGGTCGTCACGGTTTAAGCTAAAGAGAGACGGCGTCAAGCACAATTCTGACGGCGTCAACCCTTGATAGGCCAGAGCGGATTTTGGAGGATTAAAAAGGGACAACGTCAGGAAGACCATCCGGGAACCCTAGCAGCGGCGAGGTGACGGCGTCACCTCCTACAACGTGACGCCGTCATACCCTAAATTCTATATATAGTTTTGCAATTTTTATTCATAGTGTGCAACTTTGTGAGGAGAAACCCTAAGACGAATTTTCTGCCATTTTTAAGGGTTTTATACCCTTGGATCTCCCATGTTTAATTGAAGATAAGTAATCACTTAATCAATCAATATGTCTATGTGTTGTTTGATTATATCTTGTTCTTGTCTTTTAATTAACATGCTAGGCTAGATTTATCTTGTGTTTGCTTAGATCTAATGAAACCTAACTATTGATTATTGGTTATTAGTGTGTTATTAATTGTATTGGATGATTGTTTATCGATGTTAGGTTTAAGAAAACTGGCTAACCTCCTATACGGTAACTTGCTTGAACGTCTTAAGAAACATGAACCAATGCGTACTAAGGTTTTTATGGTTGTATTTAATGCATGAGCGAATTCTAGTGATCCCATGTTAGGAGCTTCTTAGCCGGCTCGACATAGGAGTGAAGTAGGAGCTTGTAGAGTTGGGGAAGTACGTACGCCACCTCACGATTGGTATTAAGGAATACTCCCGTCATCCACTCAATTAATACACACTAATCAACCGGTAAAAGATAGTTAGGGAGTAAGGAAATCTAAGTAAACACATTTCTCTCCATATAAGTTTCACCACCTTTTCATTTTCAGTTATTTTATTTTATTTGCATTTGTAGTTATTTGGGTTAGTTGACTAGCAACTAATTCCGCCCACTCCTTCAAAACCGAGATTTTACTTGCTTTCATAAAATATAAAAATACAAAAAGAATCTTCCCTCACCCTTAGACCTATTAGAGTAGTTTTTCAATCCTAACGACACTATTCCCCTAGAGAACGATCAATCCCCCTGTACTTGCCACTTCACTATACTACATCGGTCAGGTACACTGCCTGGTGGGGATTGCAAGCCTCTTGAGATCCCTCGAGAGGTAAAACCTGTTGTAAGGTCGCAAAACCACGCATCAGATAATAAAAGCGTTGCATTAACTAGAGGTAGCAATATGGGTAGGCTGAATAACAGGTAAAAACAAGGCCTAGTTGAAACGGGTCATTTTTTTATATGGGGAGATATGGACCGCCTTGGATCAGCAGGATATGCAGAAACTCTTTCTGTCCAGTTTTTGAAACAGCTAACGCGTTATTTATAACTAAATGGGTCATAACTGCTAGATGAAATAGAAAATTATCATACAAAATACAGGATAGAAAGCCCCGCAATTCTTATAAGGGAGTGAGTTTACTTTGTCATTAAGCATTGGGAGTTTGGAACAATGGTTACTTCAATAGTCATGACTGCGTCACATAATTGTGAGTGCATTCTATCATTATATGATAGGTGATAGTATGCAATTTGCTGAGCCCCTTATACTTAAGGAGAAGCAGTTGTTACGGTAACCCATGTCACATACATCAAAACAAAGCCGCTTCACAGTAATCCATTAGTACTACATGTGTCACCTACAGAGAGCTCAAACTAATCATACGCATATCCAGTTCAGCATGTCAGTTCAGCATGTACGACATTATGCTTCACCTTGAAATAGAGTGTCAATCATCAAGGATATATCGTATTCACTGTGATTTTAGGGCTTATGTCCTGGCCCATTCGGTCATCTGTAACCTATATATCACACAATATAGGATTCAAACTTTCCGAGTATGTGTCTTATACTGTTATCCACTATCAATCAATCTTACAAACTAAACAAGCAAGTTGAAAAATGCAGTGACAAAAAATGATGGAGAAAGAAGATTATTCATATACACACAAAATAAAAGGGCAGATAGGTGATTTACACATTGAAAGAAAGTTGTAAACTTACAAAAGTTGGTCATAACAAACTTCTCCATTAACTCTGGATGCACCATATCCTGTGCAGTAATGAGACGATTTAACCAGGACATAACGTATGGAGGACGGGAAGCAAGAGGATAAGCCGCTGCAAGCAATGCACCTAACGGAACAGCTGGAACACTCAAGGCCTGGGCCGGATCTGCCTGTGACCCACAAAAAACATAACTCAATCATAACTCTGACGAACATAATACACAAAACAAACAAAAATACCGCATGAAATCAAAGCAAATATGTCACGTTACCAGGGGTAAGAGTAATTTGAGGGTTGAATTTGATGTAGTGTAATCAAGTGAAGACCCCAAAGTAACGATCGCAGTCAACTTAGAGTCTCTTCCCTCACAAACTTGTAAAAAAAACAAGATTTAAGTACACTAATGTTGATCAAGAAACTGGTATTTCTGCTTTTTTTTATAAAAAAGAAAGAAAGAAACTGGTATTTCTACAACTTCAGTATTCCAACTGTGCAGACCAATGACTATTCATAGTCTCATGATCCTCAAAAGAAACGTTGTGTATGACAACTGATGCACCCACTGAAGCAGAGTTTTACACAAATGATACTAAGAGAAACTCTTTTTGATTCAGAACATCAAAAATTCCGATGAATAAAATAGCACATTTAGTGGCAGATCTGATTATAGGTGGAGATGAAAATAACAAATAAGACAAACATAATAATACAATATCACCCTCAAAACATTAATAAACAGAACTGTATGTATTTATAATTGTATACTACAGTAATTTCTAATAAAAAAATGGTTGAATAACGCCATTAATGTAAATAGCCAGAATATCAGAAGAGAAGTATACATCTCATACCATTTCGAGCAAGCATGGAGTAGAGCAAGATACCACCCATGGAATGGCCAATCGCAAGCAACTTGCCGTCTTTCGGGTTGCACTGTTTCCGTATGTATTCCATCTGTTTTACAGACACCAATAACAAATATAAGATGTCTTGGGCAGATAAAATATAATTGGTTTCAAAACTAAAACAATTTATTCATTTGATTTGTGACATCACCGCTGTAGGGACGTCCTCTTCTAGGTAGC
Organism: Artemisia tridentata subsp. tridentata; assembly: GCA_021014915.2. Taxonomy (NCBI): domain Eukaryota; kingdom Viridiplantae; phylum Streptophyta; class Magnoliopsida; order Asterales; family Asteraceae; genus Artemisia; species Artemisia tridentata. The sequence goes on along the minus strand of CP139506.1, from coordinate 399,060,523 downwards.
GGTCAAAGTCCCAGGATAGAAATCACCCAAACACGAAATTGACACATAAAGACCTCAAATTGATGATTAAATTAAATATATAACACGTTACAATACCTTATTTGTGGATATATGACATAAAATCGGGAGTGATGATTATGAATCGCCATGGTCTGGTGGCTAACTGGTGAGGATGTGACTGACGACTTTGGGTGGGTGACTAGTAATGATCGATAAGTTTGTAGATGTGAGATGTGAGGTTGTTAATAGTTGGATGGATGGATAATTTGACTTTTGGGGAAAATTTAGAACGGGAGAACTGAAAATGAGAGAGGGAAATTGTTTTGGAGGTATTATAGAATCTAATTTATATATTTTATAAACCAACTAGTTTTAGGGCCCGTTTGGTTGCTGGGTTATATCCATTTTTTAAGAGTTGATGGTTAAAAATAGTGTTTGGTGTGAATGTGTGGGCCCTCAAATTGTGGATGAGTCCTTTATTTTAGCTATCTACAAAACCTGTCAACAGTATCCGGATTTCATCTCCTTGTGGGACCTTTTTTAATTTCAACCACTTACTTCATTTTTAATTATTTTTTATAACAATAAAAAAAAAACTTTAAATCATACATTATTTTTAATTCCTCCACTAACTATTTAAATAATCATTTTACATTAAATATAATATTTTCTCTCACCAAATCCAAATCCTAATATTTAACTTTATATCCCAATCCTAATCCTAATCATAAACCCATCTAAAAACCAAATGGGCCCTTAGAACTCATAAACGCACGGGGTTTAGTCAGATATTATAACAGGTAATAATTTTTTAATAATTTTATTTTGAAGTTAAATATAGTGACAATTCATAAGTAACTTATTCTAAGATTAAATATAATACAATTATAACTCGTACGTCTATTAGTAGCCGATTTGAACAGGGTGTTAATGGTTTATACTAATCTACACTCATTAAGTTCTCAGCTAATCATTGAGATTCATTTGCGATACAAACTAATCCTAGTTGTCATCTAGCTATTTATTAATTTAGTGTTTACAACTAGCTACTTTAACTTAATAGTCTAACAAGTGTTTAACCATTTAGTGACATTTGTGTATCCCTAATCTCTCATACGTGAGGCGTCTAAAAATATGAATATCAATGTAAAATTACTTAACATCCAAAGCTCATCTTATAGATGAAATCAAGTCATACACATAGATGAAAGTAAATATGGATAAACTCAACAATTACGTATGGTATGTATTGAGGGTTTGGGTTGGTTGACCGTTCGGTTTCCCACGTTCAGTAAAGACCCCAAAATGTGACAAGAGTCACGAGTTGGGGTAACGCTCACGAGTCGACTCAGTTGGTTTGTGTCAATTACCCTAGAGGATAATAGACTTGAATGTGGAGTTCCCAAGGCAGGATATGTTGCTTGGGATTAGCTTGATCCATTTCGAGAAAATGGTATAGTATTTATAAGGAGACCTTTAGGGGTGTGAGAACCCGTAAAGGCAATATGATGGTCCATGTGGTGTGTAAAGTAGAGTGCGTTGATTGGCTATATGCCTATATTGAACTTTCTTGTTATTATCTTGAATGGAAGTAGTGTGTATAGTATAGTGGATTGACGATTGCTATAGGCACCACGACTTATTATATATGGTAAGAACGTAATAGTCGTTTCTTTAAAAAGGATGTCGCGCTCGATGAAGCAACTGATTGATGTCATTATCCCGATTACACGTCTTAAATTGTCAACACTCAAAATGAAAGCCATCGGTGAATACTAAAGATGTTATGAACGTCTGAAACTTGAATTCTGCTCGAGTTCCCACGTCACAGGGGTATAAACCGAGGTTTCGTGCGTGAACCCCTAAGTGTTACACATAAATAGCAATCCGTAAATAGGTTTATATACAAACTTACAATTACTAACAACGATACAAATATATGTAGGTCTTAAAAACAAGTGTAGTACATTACGATATATAGAACCGTATATTCTGTCGGTAATCAATTTTCGTCCGTTTTTGTCAGTTTTTATCTGTTTTTATACGTTTTCGTCCGTTTTTTACGTTTTCGTCCGTTTTTATACATTTTCGTCCCTTTTTACGTTTTTGTCCATTTTTTACATTTTCGTCCATTTTTTTACGTTTTCGTCCGTTTTTTTTACGTTTTTATACGTTTTCATCAATTTTAGTCCATTTTTTTACGTTTTTATATGTTTTCATCCGTTTTCATCCGTTTGTATACGATTTCATCCGTATTTTTATGTTTTCATCAGTTTTTGTCTGTTATATTTTAACGTTTTCATACGTTTTCATCCGTTTTAGTCCATTTTTTTACGTTTACGTCCATTTTTATACATTTTCGTCTGTTTTTTACGTTTTCATCCGTTTTGATACGTTTTCATCTGATTTTAAACGTTTTTGTCCATTTTTATAAGTTTTCGTCCATTTTTAAACGTTTTAGTCCGTTTTAATCTATTTTTATACATTTTAGTCTTAGCTATGATGTCCATGTATTAGGGACTGAGTTGTGATTCAAATTCAGTCACTAACAAATTTCCCTCCAAACTTTTTTTATTGCGCAAACATATTTGTAACTGAATTTTAGTCTTAGGTATGATGTCCATGTAATAGGGACGCAGCTGTGACTGAAATTCAGTCACTAAAAAATTTCCCTCCAAACCTTTTTATTGTGTAGACATATTTGTAACTGAAACTTAGTCTTAGCTATGATCTCCATGTATTAGGGACCGAACTGTGACTATAATTCAGTCACTAACAAATTTTCCGCCAAAATTTTTTATTGCGCAAATATATTTGTAACTGAAATTTAGTCTTAGATATGATGTACATGTACTAGGGACTGAATTGTCACCCTTATTCAGTCACTAACAAATTTGCCTCCAAATTGTTTTCCCGTACAGGCATATTAGTAACTGAAATTTAGTCTCAGATATAGGGTCACTGAATCGAGGACTGATTTTTAGTCGCCGCAATCAGTCAATAAAAGGTCAGTCTTTAAAAGTATCAGTAAGACAGTAACTGATGTTTCAATTACCGATGCTATGTATCAGCGACTGATATATCAGTCCTTAGAAATTCAGTCTCTGAAAGCCTTTTTTTGTAGTGAGGCTTTTGGACAAAAGGGCTTAACAGCTAATTAATAAGCTAAGGGGGACTGGAAATAAGCTGAGGGCACCTATAGGAGTCTGAATAAGCTATGGGATTCAAATTAAGCAATAGGGTAAGACAAATAAGCACTGAGAAGGGGGCAAAATAAGCAAAAGTCTGCTGATAAACTAGTTGTGCAGGGCAAAATGTGCAGACTTTTGAGCCAATGAAAAGCTATCATAAGCTAATAAAAAAATCAAAAAAATTAGATCTAAGTAGATAAGCAACTGAATATTAATGGTGCACAGTTATAGCTAATTCCAACCTAACATGAGTAAATGAAAAATAAAAGAAATAAGGTGAAAATTGCAAAATCCAAAAAATGTACACTCATGTCTACTGATGTGGCTTATTTTTGCAATTCATGGACCAAGGTTTTTGGAGCTAGTTCAACACTAACTAATGACTTAAATAGACCTAAGGATACCAAAATACAAGGGCTTAAAAGAACTTATTCTATAATAAGCTAATCAACTCAGTACATATTCTATAATACCACTAAATTACTCAAAACCTCAAATTACTCCATTTGAGCTAACAACCCTCTACAAACAGCTTATGTAGGTGTTTTTAAGCAAGACTAAAGCTTCTAAATTGGCACATGAACAGTGATCAACCTAATTGACCCATTTTAACCCATAAGCCAAAAGTGGCATTATGAGCCGCGGTTTTTAACATGTAATTAATTACTAAAAACCTTAAAATTGAATCTTGTTTGAATAGATAACATGCAATCATGATTGATTTAGGGTTTTAATTTTACAAACCATAATTTTTTTTAATTTGGGTCGACACCCATATTTATTTTTTAGGGTTTTAGTTTTTGTAGAAAACTTGTAGAAACCCTAGGATTGCATGCAATTTTAAGGATTAATTAATGAATACCTTATGTGATGTCATTAATTAGATTGCGTACAATATTGACATGATAATATGTGATTACATGATTATATGTGCAATATGGGATCCATGACAAAATCTTGCATATTTTGTCATGGAATGTTTGTGGTTTAATTGCTACATGATTTTAAAGATAAATCTTAAATTAGGGAAGACCCTAATATATTAATTAAAATTGGTTATGTGCAATGTGGTATCTAGTTAATTAAAACTTACGCGGCCAAATTTATTTGGCGTCTGTGGTCCATTGGGTACAATGAGCTCGAAAACCAATGGGAGTTTTATTGATTAGATACATTAAAGATTCACATAGATAATTAATAGGATTTATCAAAAAGGTTTGCATGTGGCTATATGATATTGTTAATGATCATATACGTGTTATTGAGTGTTTATTTATTTTTTAATTACTTGTTCTTTGCTTTCAATTATGATGGATTGTTACGACAAAGAGGGTAATTTTTCAATAAAAAATAAATGAACCTAATAACTATGAAACCTTTGTAGTAAACCATTTAATTGCCAAGTCTTATGTGCCGACAGTGGTTCGCTTCGCACGGTAATTTGCTCCCAGGCGAGACTAGCAATTAATAATTTACTACATAAAATTGTTTTAAGCAAGAAAATCATAAGTTTTAGTTGATTGATGCGACTGTACTAAGTGGTCGAAGCGGCGGACCTAAAATTGACAAACTAAAAAGTGGGTATAAGGAGGCTTGACATTAAATTGTCATCCGAAAGAGGCGCGTTTTTAACTACCTTAGGGTAGACGTTTGCCTCTCCGCTCGCCTGTGCGTCAATTTTAGACTTACCAAGTACACCATGATACATACGAAGCATCTTAAGGCAAAGTTGTAATTTGCTCAACGCCTCAATTAAAAACTTTGATGATTTGAGCTTACGAATGAGTAAACGTTTTTTTTTTAGAAAACATATGATACAAAGATGAATGCATGACATCTTTGTACATATTTTTTTGATAACATACATCAAAAAATTTATACCCTTAAAAATTTAAGTAATATGCCAACCAACTATAAAAAGAAACACCTAAGGTTTCATCCTACATCACTAGCAGCCAAAGCTGAATGTGGTATTTTCAAAGGGTGGTTATCTAAGGGTAAATTGAGTACTTTCGTTGCTAGCAGCCAAAGCTGAATGCAATGAAACGACGTCAATTTACAGTTTCTTAAGTTGGTGAACTTAATTGGGCACTTTCATTACTAGCAGCCAAAGCTGATGTAATGGGACGGCGCCAAGGCATAAAGATTTGGGGATGAAACATGCTTACATTTTGCAACTGATGTTGGCAATACAATGTAAGTCCCATGATTCTAGGAATTGCAATTGTATATTGGCAATTGAGTGCAGCTCTACCTTATTGAGTACTTTCATTGCTAGCAGCCAAAGCTGATGTGATGAAACGACGTCAATTTGGATCCTAATTTTCAATGAAAATTAAATGGTGAAATTTTATTTTTACCGTGGGTGTTTAATTTTCTTGAAAAGTTATTATCTAAAATACTAAAATTGAATTTTGAAAATTCTTTTAATGTATTTAATGCAACGTTAAAACCGTAAATATGGGATATTCTTTTAGTAGTAAATTGATCTACACCCGTAGGGGTTTTGGATAGAGTCAATTTTTACTGAAAAGAATAAACCAAGTCTACTTTCCGTGTGAAGAGTAAGACTTAATCCTATTCCTTTTCATGAGTAAGAAAGGTATAATAGGATAATAAGAATTGTCTAAATTCTAAGAAATAACTCATGGCGAATTTCTTAAGAAATTGCATGGTTAGGAGTTATTAAAAATTAGAAGCTAGACTAATTACCGCGTAATTGGTAAAAGGGAAACTAGAGTGTTTGATCTAGTTGTTATGCTTTAACCATTTAAAGGTGCTACATACCATGATGGGGATGGTAGACCTAACTAAGGAAGAAATTGCATACCCAATTCTTTCAAGTTGATTGCATTGATGGATATTCCATCATTCACAAAGTAGAATACATTCTTTGAAGTACCTTAGTATGTATTACGTAAGGGATTGCTCAAAGGTGTAGGAAAGTAAGCAGCACACTACTTGCTTTTACTGGTTATGGAACATTTATAATGTTGTCAAATTCAGTGGGAGCATAGTGCTGAAATTACTGAATAATGAGTTCATGCAGTGATCTTTAATTCAGTAGGAGCTACAAGTTTTGATATCTTGGTAGTAACCCGGATTATCTCTAGAATCTCTTGAGATAAACACTTCCAAATAATAGACACTTGTGGTATTAAGGATAGTCGTGTACGTTTCCTTACTAGACGAGGTGATTCTATATCTACTTATACCTATGACACAAATCATATTGGTCACATAAGCAAACAATTGACGTGTTGTTTATCTGATACGTGATGTTGTTCCATGCACAAGTGGGAGAAATCTGTATTGTGTGCAAGCAACAACATAAAAGAATATGATTTAAAGGGTTCTCTTGACTACAAGGTCAGAGATTGATATTCTAATGTGTTTTATACACATTCTAATTTATAGAACACTTGAAGTTAATATCTACTTTCATTACTAGATATTAATGACAAGGTAAATTACATACTTTCATTTTATCAGCCTCAGCTGATGTGATGAAACTATGTTAATTTACAAGTTTCTAAAAATTAGATAACTATTAGAACAAGTGTCAATATAAAAATAAGACTACTTCTAATGTGAATATTTATGTATTGTTGTAATGACATAAAAAAATGAAGTAATCTTATACTACTTCATAATTTGAATGTTTATGTATTCTTGGAATGACATAAATATATGAAGTAATAAATTAACTTGAAATACTATTGAAACCAAGTTGTGGTGTTCATAATTACTTTAGTTATACATGTTTATATTGTGAGATATAAATATGAAGTCTTTTATTGCTAATAAGACTTATAATAAAGTAAACGTTAACTTGTTATGTCCTTTAATTAAGACATATACAAGAAGTCATTGAGTTGATCAATGATGTATAACGTAGATTGGGAATATAACAGTTTATGTCTTTTTGGTACGACATAAATATTAAGTGGCTTGGACGATAAGGCACTTATGTTATAAAGTATGCGATTGGCTTGGAAAATCTATTGTACCATTAAAGTGATTTAGTTGGTAAATAGGTAAGCCAAAAACGAAATATATTTATCTTAAATATTGTGAGATTAACTTACAATATTTATCCTAATGAAATACATAAGTTTATGGTATGATAAGTTAGGAAAATCAAACTCTTGAAAAATTGTTTGATTAAAGGTAACTATATCTTCTAATCTTCCTAAAGATATCAAGGTTAGAAAATTGAGTATGGATTGGAAATACTCAATTAAGACTCCAACCTAAAAGATTAATAAGACACCATTGATTATGGAATGGGTTGAATCACATTAAGTCTTAAAAATAAAAATTGAAGTTCAGAATTTGTTAAACTACTTGTTGGGTAGGTTATTAACAAATTAAGGTTAGGAACTGTCAATTTGTATCTGCAAAGTCCCAAAAGAGAACAAGTTTTGTGTTGCTCTAATTGCTAAGCATTTATAGGTAATCTATAAATTGCAAAAGGCGAGTGAGAGTTTTATCTCCAAAAGATAAAAATTACAAGATACATAATCCTCTAAATACACTAGCAAAATCATAATGAGGATTTAACATGTTAGTGTTAAATCTCAAGATGATGGAATTCTCATTCATAGATCTGCAAGGGTATCTCAAATATTTGTAGAATATATTGAGGGTTATGAGTTACAGGATCGTGATATGCCTGTTAATAAATTGCAAATGTTATTTGGCAAATTACTCATACTATGAATAACAAGATGCAGTCCAAAAGGATAACTAGTTTGGAAACGTAGTTGATCTTAAACTCTATAGTAACACTATAGAATGGAAATGAATTTCTGCAAAGGAAATGAAAATCCTAGAGATTTAAAATTCTTGTGTAGAAATCATAATGGACAAATTTGTATACATATTTAATATGTGAAAAGATTATCAATCACAATTAAGCAATTAAATGTGATTGAAATTCTTTCTAAGCACATTAAATATATAAAGATTATGATTGTCATTATTAGTTTCATTTATATGAAATTAATAATGGAATGTCAACACTCTTTCTTGGATAATTACTTGGGCGGGGACGAAAAAGTAATTGAAAGGTGTATTTGAATTCAAATAATCTTTAGAAGTATACAAAGTGCAAATCATTTGTGAATGGATTAATGCATGCATCTTAAAGATATACTTATTTTTAGTTATTAAATCTAGTTTGATTTATAATTAAAATTAAGATATTTCTTAATATTCCTGAAAGCTAGTGGGAGTGATGTATTTATTTTCTTATTTCATATATGTTGTATAACATATAGGACGTAACATTCCATTAACATTAACATTATATGTTAAGACTAAGTTTGGAATGAAACTTCACATGGAAATTTAGGAAATAAAAACCTTGAACAATATGTTTATTGATTATAAACATAAGCGGTAAAATAACTGATTCTAAAAGAACATGAGATTCTATTAGAAGATCTAGATAGAAACATATCTATGAAAAGATATGACATAAATAAATATAAGGTTGACAAAAGGATTATTCATGTACATCATGTTATTTGTTGTATCATGTTTGGATGCAAGATGATTGACAACATTAGTATCTAATTGTAAATTATTAGATAGCTAAGTGTAATGGATATGGTTTAGAATTTACATCCTCAGCCTGGATTTGCTCCAAAATTGTAAACACGAACCATATGGCAAGTTATTGCTTGATTGATATTGTGGTCAAATCTTGAAGGATTTGAAGATATCAAACATTACACGTTGAATGTTAAAAGTTTACGGAACTTTAAAAGAGCATATTGTTGTTTGGATACAATGATGCTAGTAAGATTGAGATGACACTCAATACTAGTCATGGTGGGAGCTCATCCTTATTAGGAGACCATGTATACTAGTTATGCTCAATATGAGCATAGTTGCATTATACATAAAGAATTAGAATACTTTAACTACAAGGTTTGGTAGTTTAATTGTCATAAATTCGTGCATGAGGATGTCACGCATTTTATGAAGTATGTGGCAGTATCTAGATAGATGAATGAACACATACAAGAATTTCATTAATGAAATAAGTATTCTCAAAATTTCGATAGATCAAAATTAGTTGATTTATGCCTTGTCAACAAGTATGGTTGTCATGACTTGTGGCATAATTCACTAATGAGAATTGTCATGCATTGATCTAGTTAGTATTTGGATAAGGGATATTAAAGCAATATTATTTTAATGAAATAAAGTGTGGATAACGTTTATTCTCATTTATAATATTGTATCCTATATTTGCATGTTTAAATCCGTGAATAACTTATGTTATTCTAAATGGTCCATTGTCAATTAATAATATGGGAATATTATTGAATTAAGACAAATGTGAGGATTGGTAGAATGTACTGTAAGGTTGAGACACCAATGTCACATGATATTTGATGAAGCGAAAAGTGTACCGCTTTTAGGGGGTCATTTAAGCCCTAAATCGTATTTATTTGATCAAATATTGCCCTAAATCGTTCCTTTTGTCATTTTAGGTACTTTGGAGAAGAAATCTGGAAAAGGAAGCATTTTGGACGTTTTTGGAGCATAAAAGTGAAGAAAACGGCAAAGTCTCAAAATTACGCTGGAAAGTACCTTTGACGGCGTCATGGCTTGGCAAAAGAGGTGGATGTGAAAATTACTCATGATAAGCCAGAGAATTTTGCATGAAAAATCTGACGGCGTCACCCTTTAATGTGATCAAGGTCGTCACGGCTTAAGCTAAAGAGGGACGGCGTCAAGCACTAATCTGACGGCGTCAAGCCTTGATAAGCCAGAGCGGATTTTGGAGGTCTAAAGAGGGACGGCGTCAGGAAGGCCATCCGGGAACCCTAAAAGCGGCGAGGTGACGGCGTCAGGATCTACAACGTGACGCCGTCAGCCCTTAAACTCTATATATAGTTTTGCAATTTTTTGTCATTAGTGTGGAACTTTGTGTGTAACCTTTTGGGAGGAAACCCTAAGACGATTTTAGCAGCTTTTTCAAGGCTTTTTGCCTTGAGATCTTCCATGTTACATTGAAGATAAGTTATCAATTAATCATTCAATATGTCTATGTGTTGTTTGATTCTATCTTGTTCTTGTCTTTTGTTTAACATGCTAGGCTAGGTTTTCTTTGTGTTTGCTTAGATCTAATGAAACCTAGCTATTGATTATTGGTTATTAGTGTGTTATTAGTTGTATTGGATGATTGTTTATCTATGTTAGGCTTAAGAAAACTGGCTAACTTCCTATACGGTAACTTGCTTGAACGTCTTAAGAAACATGAACCAATGCGTACTAAGGTTTTTATGGTTGTATTTAATGCATGAGCGAATTCTAGTGATCCCATGTTATGAGCTTCTTAGCCGGCTCGACGTAGGAGTGAAGTAGGAGCTTATAGAGTTGGGGAAGTACGTACGCCACCCCACGATTGGTATTAAGGAATACACCCGTCATCCACGCAATTAATACACACTAATCAACCGGTAAAAGATAGTTAGGGAGTAAGGAAATCTAAGTAAACACATTTCTCTCCACATAAGTTTCATCAACCTTTTCATTTTCTGTTATTTTATTTTATTTGCATTCGTAGTAACTTGGGTTAGTTGACTAGCAACTAATTCCGCCCACTCTTTCAAACCCGAGATTTTACTTGCTTTCATAAAAAATTATAAAAACATAAAAAAGAATCTTCTCTCACCCCTAGACCTATTAGAGTAGTTTTTCAATCCTAATGACACTATTCCCTGTGGAGAACGATCAATCCCCCGTACTTACCACTACACTATACTACATCGGTCAGGTACACTGCCTGGTGGGGTTGTAAGCCTCTTGAGATCCCTCGAGAGGTAAAACCTGTTGTAAGGTTGCAAAACCACGCATCAAGTTTTTGGCGCCGCTGCCGGGGAATAGTTATTGTTTAGGTTGAATTTTTATTTTATAGGTCTACTCACTAGATTCCTTTCTAGTGAGATTTTTATTTTCTTTTTCTAGGTTTTCTTTAGTCTATCTTATTTCTTTGTATTTTTGTTTGTGACACCTTCCACCTGCCTCATGAGTAATAGTGATCGCTTGATCCCTGTTATTCGTATTTTCCGCCGTGCAAATTTCCAACTACCCGTTCCCGCCCCCATCATAGAAAACAACAACCTTTCACCCGACCACCACTTTGGTAACAATTCTGAGATGGAGGAGTCTGACCATGAGAATGACTATGTTAGTCCGTTTTACTACTCAGACTCCGATGAGGATGCCGGTAATGGGGAAGTAGTTAACGAGGAATGGGGAAAAGAGGAAATTGATCCCTTTAAGTATGTTGATGATGAAGCGAAAAGTGTACCACTTTTAAGGGGTCATTTAAGCCTTAAATCGTATTTATTTGATCAAATATTGCCCTAAATCGTTCCTTTTGTCATTTTAGGTACTTTTGAGGAGAAATCTGGAAAAGGAGGCATTTTGGACGTTTTTGGAGCATTAAAGTGAAGAAAACGGCAAAGTCTCAAAAATCAGCTAAAAGTTACTCTTGACGGCGTCAAGATTTACTCTAGACGGCGTCATGCCTTGGCAAGAAAAGTTGGACGTGAAATTTACTCATGACGGGCCAGTGAAAATAGCATGTGAATTCTGACGGCGTCACGCTTTAACTTGATCGAGGGCGTCACGGCTTAAATCATAAGGGGACGGCGTCACGTTCATGGTTAGACGGCGTCAAGCCTTGATAAGCCAGAATGGATTTTGGAAGAGCTAAAGAGGGACGGCGTCAAGAAGGTCATCCGGGAACCCTAAAAGCGGCAAGGTGACGGCGTCACACTCCATAAGGTGACGCCGTCAGATCCAAAAATCTATATATAGTTTTCTAATTTTTTGTCATTAGAGGGAGCTTAGTGTGTGGAGTTTTGGGAGAAAACCCTAAGACGATTTTAGCTACTTTTTCAGGGCTTTTTGCCTTGAGATCTTCCATGTTTCATTGAAAGATAAGTTATCAATTAATCATTCAATATGTCTATGTGTTGTTTGATTCTATCTTATTCTTGTCTTTTGTTTAACATGTTAGGCTAAATTTATCTTGTGTTTGCTTAGATCTAATGAAACCTAGCTATTGATTATTGGTTGTTAGTGTGTTATTAGTTGTATTGGATGATTGTTTATCTATGTTAGGCTTAAGAAAACTGGCTAACTTCCTATTCGGTAACTTGCTTGAACGTCTTAAGAAACATGAACCAAATGCGTACTAAAGGTTTTTATGGTTGTATTTAATGCACAAGCGAATTCTAGTGATCCCATGTTAGGAGCTTCCTAGCCGGCTCGACATAGGAGTGAAGTAGGAGCTTGTAGAGTTGGGGAAGTAAGTACGCCACCCCACGAATGGTATTAAGGAATACACCCGTCATCCACGCGACTAATACACACTAATTAACCGGTAAAAGATAGTTAGGGAGTAAGGAAATCTAAGTAAACACATTTCTCTACACATAAGTTTCTCACCACATTTTATTTTCAGTTATTTAATTTTATTGCATTCGTAGTAATTTGGGTTAGTTGACTAGCAACTAATTCCGCCCACTCCTTCAAACCCGAGATTTTACTTGCTTTCATAAAATTATAAAAACATAAAAAAGAATCTTCCTCAACCCTTAGACCTAATTAGAGTAGCCTTTCATACCTAACGAACACTATTCCCTGTGGAGAACGATCAATCCCCCGTACTTACCACTACACTATACTACATCGGTCAGGTACACTGCCTGGTGGGGTTGTAAGCCTCTTGAGATCCCTCGAGAGGTAAAACCTGTTGTAAGGTTACAAAACCACGCAATCAAGTTTTTGGCGCCGCTGCCGGGGAATAGTTATTGTTTAGGTTGAATTTTTATTTCTATTAGGTCTACTCACTAGATTCCTTTCTAGTGAGATTTTTATTTTCTTTTTCTAGATTTTCTCTAGTCTATCTTATTTCTTTGTACTTTTGTTTGTAATACCTTCCACTTACCTCATGAGTAACATTGGTCATTTGATCCTGTTATTCGTGTTTTTCGCCGTGCAAATTTTCAACTACCCGTTCCCGCCCCCATAGTAGCAAACAACAACCTTTCACCCAACCACCACTTTGGTAACAATTCTGAGATGGAGGAGTCTGACCATGAGAATGACTATGTTAGTCCATTTTACTATTCAGACTCCGATGAGGATGCTGATGATGGAGAAGTAGTTAACGAGGAATGGGGAAAAGAGGAAATTGATCCCTTTAAGTATGTTGACCCTAGGACTAAGATCGAAAAGGATAGCCTCTTTAACATGTAATTTCCGTGTAAGATTGGTTATCATGATTTTTATGCTTATCTTAACTCATCTTTGCCTATGAACATTATCTCTCGCGCTAATTATAATAAAATCATGGTAGATGAGCTAGAATATCAAGGTGATAACATCGTTGCTAGGACTAAGCCACTACACGTATTCGTTGGAAGTTTTGTGTATTTGGTGGATTTTATGGTTATGGAGAACTTAGGAGAATTCATTGATAACAAATTAACCCAAGTCATTTTTGGAGAACCCTTCAAAAGGTTGACCAACCTTGACGAAAAACTTGTGGACGGGTTAATTACATTCTCGGATGGGGATGAAGATTTTGTCTATCAAATGCCCCGAGCACATCCTAGGTTTAAGAACTACCCCATTGAATCTTGCAATAGAATTATGCCTATCGACTTGTTAAGTGAGAATGATAAGAGGAAGGGGCTCAAATATCCACATGAGAAAAATAAAAGATACTATCATGGATGTTTGGAGCTAAATGATGAATACAAGAAAGATGAGGCAACAATTAGATGGCTCACACTCGGGTACGTGAGCATAAGCGATACTAGGTAGCGTGACTTTGAGTCTAGCTACAAGACTCGTTAATAAAGAAAAGCGCTTCTTGGGAGGCAACCCAAGCTTTATTTGTTTTATTTGCTTTGTGTGTTTATTTATTTGTTTGTTTGATTCTATTTGCTTCCGTATGTATGTTTAATTTTTATTATTATTGATTCATGTTCAAAACTAAAATTGTGAAAATGCTTTATTTTGTTTTTAACTTCGTCTTAACTACATATAAAGGTATTTTGCAAAAGTTAAGTGTAAGGGAAAGTCAAATTGGTTTATTAGAACAAATGAACATGAATCATAATAATATTAAATTAACGTACATATTAGTATTTGTTTGAGTCAAATGCTTGTATCGAGTCATAATGATGTTTTGCAGGATTTCCAGGAAGTAAGGTAAAGGTTTTTCCAGAAATTTTCCGGAAACTAAAAATGAAAATTTTTGTCAGGTCATTTCTGACGGCGTCAGGGGTTATAACCTGACGGCGTCAGATTTAATTTCCAGAAATTTTTGAAAGTTTTGTTTTCATAAAAAGTTTTTATTAAATCTCCAACTTATAATCTCCAGGAATCTGCAAAATTATCATTCCACAAGCATTATATCCTTATATATAGATTTTTCCCGCCGATGTTATGCAGGTTTTCGTGTTTGTTTTCTCAGGTTTAACAGGTTATTTTGGACAAGGAGATGTTTATGGAATCAAGCTTATGGCGATGCATTAGTCATGGAGCTTCAACATTCTCTTTGGAGGAAGATTTAACCGTGTAATTTCATTATCCACCGAGCGAATCAGGGGAGTATTTGATTTCATTCTTTTACTTTTTGCTTTTACATCTTATTATTTGAACATTGGGGACAATGTTCATCTTAAGTGTAAGGGGAGGGTAAAAGTACGATTTTAGAGAATACAATTGCGCTTGATTTTTGTTTGTTTGATGGTAGATGTGTAATAAAACTGAGAGAAATACTTGTTAAGGTAATTTTAGTGCCAAATTTAAAATTTTTTACAACATATAGGAGTGAAACTTTGATCTTAATGAGCGTCTCACGGATAGGAGTTATATGACTAGCACGAAACCGTACCACTAAAAAAATTTTCCACCCCCAAATATGTGAGGTTCGCCCCTAGAATTGGTAGGAAAAGCATTTATGCTATGATGTGTGTACCGGTAGCACTTAGATTCTAGAACTTGCGTTAGGACCATTCCGAGGCCACAAGTGAGACTACATTCGTGTAGTTAGATTTACTACATGATAAGAGGCATTAGGATAAACCCATTGTTTTACACCTGTGTTTTTGTTATAATTACTTTGGCTACATTGGTCAAGTAATTCTCCCACACCCTTTGCGTTGTACTCATTTTTAGTACACGATACCCCTAGTACACCCCTCAGAGCCTATCTTTTCGTTTCGACCTTTAAGCATTTTACTTAAAGGAAGAATTTGTTACACCCCACTTAAATGTACACCCAAATCGCCTTAGCCTACCTTGTATGCACTCATCTTTAGTGCATTATTGTTACAACATTTGTTTAAACCCAAGTTAATTATCTAATTGATTACATGGTTGCTAAGTCGAGTCATATCCTTGTACATATTGTTTTGGGACGATTGGGACTCATGGGTAAAGTACTAGTATAATGGAGTAATGGGGAAGAATATCATTTATTACCCCCATATGTGCTAAATGTTTTAAAAGTACTCCAAGTTTTTTAATTATCTTAATTCGAGTCATTAGAATAGTTTTTTGTAAAGTTATGTAAAAGTTCAAGTGTAAGGGGATGCAATGCCCCTATGATGTATTATTTTGGATGGTAGGGTAAGAGTGTATGTCAAAAAAAAAAAAAAAAAAAAAAAAAAAAAAAAAAAAAAAAAATCAAGAAAAACACAAAAAAATGAGAAAATGAAAAATAGAAAAAACATACGGACTACCATCCCGTTTTATTTTATGTTTATTTTATGTTTTTGTTATTTTGTTATTTCGTTTCTAGCTTAAGATTGAGTCGAGTCTTGGCTTAGCAACATTGTATAGTACATGTAATTAATCAAGATCTTTAACTCGCCACCAGTAAAATATCCCTTATCCAACAAAACCGTGTTTTCCTTTTCCCTACACCTAAAGTTATAACCCATTTAAAAGCCCTCTTTGATAGTTTATCTTTGGTGCTTACGCCTAGTGGAGGAGGTTTTCGATCCTTTCCCAAGCCTATGGTAATCTATTTGCTATGACAGGTAGTGAGAGATATTATCCGTTTTCATTTATGAGATTTATTTTGATGACACTTGAGAGATGTGAGTATCTAAACACTACTTGTGAGGTGCTAGTATGTAATCTCCGTGCTTATTATGATTGAAGTGGAACAATTATTTGTTGTAATTACTTTTATGTTAGCATTAAATGACCCCTAACTTGTATTTTGATTAGAATAAAAGCGCATTTGCTTGAGGACAAGCAAATCTCAAGTGTAAGGGTATTTGATGAAGCGAAAAGTGTACCGCTTTTAAGGGGTCATTTAAGCCTTAAATCGTATTTATTTGATCAAATATTGCCCTAAATCGTTCCTTTTGTCATTTTAGGTACTTTTGAGGAGAAATCTGGAAAAGGAGGCATTTTGGACGTTTTTGGAGCATTAAAGTGAAGAAAACGGCAAAGTCTCAAAAATCGGCTAAAAGTTACTCTTGACGGCGTCAAGATTTACTCTAGACGGCGTCATGCCTTGGCAAGAAAAGTTGGACGTGAAATTTACTCATGACGGGCCAGTGAAAATAGCATGTGAATTCTGACGGCGTCACGCTTTAACTTGATCGAGGGCGTCACGGCTTAAATCATAAGGGGACGGCGTCACGTTCATGGTTAGACGGCGTCAAGCCTTGATAAGCCAGAATGGATTTTGGAAGAGCTAAAGAGGGACGGCGTCAAGAAGGTCATCCGGGAACCCTAAAAGCGGCGAGGTGACGGCGTCACACTCCATAAGGTGACGCCGTCAGATCCAAAAATCTATATATAGTTTTCTAATTTTTTGTCATTAGAGGGAGCTTAGTGTGTGGAGTTTTGAGAGAAAACCCTAAGACGATTTTAGCTACTTTTTCAGGGCTTTTTGCCTTGAGATCTTCCATGTTTCATTGAAAGATAAGTTATCAATTAATCATTCAATATGTCTATGTGTTGTTTGATTCTATCTTATTCTTGTCTTTTGTTTAACATGTTAGGCTAAATTTATCTTGTGTTTGCTTAGATCTAATGAAACCTAGCTATTGATTATTGGTTGTTAGTGTGTTATTAGTTGTATTGGATGATTTTTTATCTATGTTAGGCTTAAGAAAACTGGCTAACTTCCTATTCGGTAACTTGCTTGAACGTCTTAAGAAACATGAACCAAATGCGTACTAAAGGTTTTTATGGTTGTATTTAATGCACAAGCGAATTCTAGTGATCCCATGTTAGGAGCTTCCTAGCCGGCTCGACATAGGAGTGAAGTAGGAGCTTGTAGAGTTGGGGAAGTAAGTACGCCACCCCACGAATGGTATTAAGGAATACACCCGTCATCCACGCGACTAATACACACTAATTAACCGGTAAAAGATAGTTAGGGAGTAAGGAAATCTAAGTAAACACATTTCTCTACACATAAGTTTCTCACCACATTTTATTTTCAGTTATTTAATTTTATTGCATTCGTAGTAATTTGGGTTAGTTGACTAGCAACTAATTCCGCCCACTCCTTCAAACCCGAGATTTTACTTGCTTTCATAAAATTATAAAAACATAAAAAAGAATCTTCCTCAACCCTTAGACCTAATTAGAGTAGTTTTTCAATCCTAACGAACACTATTCCCTGTGGAGAACGATCAATCCCCCGTACTTACCACTACACTATACTACATCGGTCAGGTACACTGCCTGGTGGGGTTGTAAGCCTCTTGAGATCCCTCGAGAGGTAAAACCTGTTGTAAGGTCGCAAAACCACGCAATCAGTATGTTGACCCTAGGACTAAGATCGAAAAGGATAGCCTCTTTAACATGCAATTTCCGTGTAAGATTGGTTATCATGATTTTTATGCTTATCTTAACTCATCTTTGCCTATGAACATTATCTCTCGCGCTAATTATAATAAAATCATGGTAGATGAGCTAG
This sequence comes from Artemisia tridentata subsp. tridentata, assembly GCA_021014915.2. Classification (NCBI taxonomy): domain Eukaryota; kingdom Viridiplantae; phylum Streptophyta; class Magnoliopsida; order Asterales; family Asteraceae; genus Artemisia; species Artemisia tridentata. Next base: position 399,042,340 of record CP139506.1, on the reverse strand, counting down.
AATATCAAGGAGATAACATTGTTGCTAGGATTAAGCCACTACACGTATTCGTTGGAAGTTTTGTGTATTTGGTGGATTTTATGGTTATGGAGAACTTAGGAGAATTCATTGATAACAAATTAACCCAAGTCATTTTTGGAGAACCCTTCAAAAGATTGACCAACCTTGACGAAAAACTTGTGGACGGGTTAATTACATTCTCGGATGGGGATGAAGATTTTGTTTACCAAATGCCCCGATCACATCCTAGGTTTAAGAACTACTCCATTGAATCTTGCAATAGACTTGTGCCTCTTGATTTGTTAAGTGAGAATGATAAGAGGAAGGGGCTCAAATATCCACATGAGAAAAACAAGAGATACTATCATGGATGTTTGGAGCTGAATGATGAATACAAGAAAGATGAGGCAACAATTAGATGGCTCACACTCGGATACGTGAGCATAAGCGACACTAGATAGAGAGACTTTGAGTCTAGCTACAAGACTCGTTAATAAAGAAAAGCGCTTCTTGGGAGGCAACCCAAGCTTTATTTGCTTTGTGTGTTTATTTCTTTGTTTGTTTGATTTTATTTGTTTCCGTATGTGTGTTTAATTTTTATTTTTATTGATTCATGTTCAAAACTAATTTGTGAAAATGCTTTATTTTGTTTTTAACTTCGTCTTAACTACATATAAAGGTATTTTGCAAAAGTTAAGTGTAAGGGAAATCAAAATCGGTTTATTAGAACAAATGAACATGAATCGTAATAATAATAAATTAACATACATATTAGTATTTGTTTGAGTCAAATGCTTGTATCGAGTCATAATGATGTTTTGCAGGAATTCCAGGAAGTAAGGTATAGGTTTTTCCAAAAATTTTCCGGAAACTTAACATGAGAATTCTGTCAGACCATTTCTGACGGCGTCAGGCTTTACAACCTGACGGCGTCAGGTTTAATTTTCTGAAAATTTTTGAAAGTTTTGTTTTCATAAAAAGTTTTTTGTTAAATCTCTAACTTTAATCTCTAGGAATCTGCAAAATTATCATTCCACAAGCATTATATCCTTATATATAGAGTTTATCCCGCCGATGTTATGCAGGTTTTCGTGTTTGTTTTCTCAGGTTTAACAGGTTATTTTGGACAAGGAAATGTTTGTGGAATCAAGCTTTTGGCGATGCATTAGTCATGGAGCTTCAACATTCTCTTGGAAGAAGATCTAACCATGTTGCCACATTATCCACCGAGCGAATCAGGGGAGTATTTGATTTCATTCTTTTACTTTTTTCTTTTACATCTTGTTATTTGAACATTGGGGACAATGTTCATCTTAAGTGTAAGGGGGGGTAAAAGTACGATACTTTAGAGAATACAATTTCACTTGATTTTTGTTTGTTTAATAGTAGATGTGTAATAAAACTGAGATAAATACCTGTTAGGGCAATTTTAGTGCCAAATTTAAATTTTTTTACAACATTTAGGAGTGAAACTTTGATCTTAATGAGCGTCTAACGGATAGGAGTTATATGACTAGCACAAAAACCGTACCACTAAAAAATTTTCCACCCCCAAATATGTGAGGTTCGCCCCTAGAATTGGTAGGAAAAGCATTTATGCTATGATGTGTGTACCGGTAGCACTTAGATTCTAGAACTTGCGTTAGGACCATTCCGAGGCCACAAGTGAGACTACATTCGTGTAGTTAGATTTACTACATGATAAGAGGCATTAGGATTAACCCATTGTTTTACACCTGTGTTTTTGTTATAATTACATTGGCTACATTGGTCAAGTAATTCTCCCACACCCTTTGCGTTGTACTCATTTTTAGTACACGATACCCCTAGTACACCCCTCAGAGCCTATCTTTTCATTTCGACCTTTAAGCATTTTACTTAAAGGAAGAATTTGTTACACCCCACTTAAATGTACACCCAAATCGCCTTAGCCTACCTTGTATGCACTCATGTTTAGTGCATTATTGTGACAACATTTGTTTAAAACCCAAGTTAATTATCTAATTGATTACATGGTTGCTAAGTCGAGTCATATCCTTGTACATATTGTTTTGGGACGATTGGGACTCATGGGTAAAGTACTAGTGTAGTGGAGTAATGGGGAAGAACAACATTATTACCCCCATATGTGCTAAATATTTTAAAAGTACTCCAAGTTTTTCAATTATCTTAATTCGAGTCATTAGAATAGTTATTTGTAAAGTTATGTAAAAGTTCAAGTGTAAGGGGAATGCAACGCCCCTATGATGTATTATTTTGGATGGTAGGGCAAAAGTGTATGCAAAAAAAAAAAAAAAAAAAAAAAAAGAAAAAGAAAAATAGAAAAAACATACGGACTACCATCCCGTTTTATTTTATGTTTATTTTATGTTTTTGTTATTTTGTTTTTAGCTTAAGATTGAGTCGAGTCTTGGCTTAGCAACATTGTATAGTACATGTAATTAATCAAGATCTTTAACTCGCCACCAGTAAAATATCCTTTATCCAACAAAACCGTGTTTTATCATATCCCTACACCTCACGTTATAACCCATGTAAAAGCCCTCTTTGATAGTTTATCTTAGGTGCTTATGCCTGGTGGAGAAGGTTTTTGATCCTTGCCCAAGCTTATGGTAATCTTTTTGCTATGACAGGTAGTGAGAGATATTATCCGTTTTCATTTATGAGATTTATTTTGAAGACACTTGAGAGATGTGAGTATCTAAACACTACTTGTGAGGTGCTAGTATGTAATCTCCGTGCTTATTATGATTAAAGTGGAACGACTATTTGTTGTAATTACTTTTATATTAGCGTTAAATGACCCCTAACTTGTATTTTGATTAGAATAAAAGCGCATTTGCTTGAGGACAAGCAAATCTCAAGTGTAAGGGTATTTGATGAAGCGAAAAGTGTACCGCTTTTAGGGGATCATTTAAGCCCTAAATCGTATTTATTTGATCAAATATTGCCCTAAATCGTTCCTTTTGTCATTTTAGGTACTTTGGAGAAGAAATCTGGAAAAGGAAGCATTTTGGACGTTTTTGGAGCATAAAAGTGAAGAAAACGGAAAAGTCTCAAAATTACGCTGGAAAGTACCTTTGACGGCGTCAGGAATTGGTCCAGACGGCGTCATGGCTTGGCAAAAGAGGTGGATGTGAAAATTACTCATGATAAGCCAGAGAATTTTGCATGAAAAATCTGACGGCGTCACCCTTTAATGTGATCAAGGTCGTCACGGCTTAAGCTAAAGAGGGACGGCGTCAAGCACTAATCTGACGGCGTCAAGCCTTGATAAGCCAGAGCGGATTTTGGAGGTCTAAAGAGGGACGGCGTCAGGAAGGCCATCCGGGAAACCTAAAAGCGGCGAGGTGACGGCGTCAGGATCTACAACGTGACGCCGTCAGCCCTTAAACTCTATATATAGTTTTGCAATTTTTTGTCATTGGTGTGGAACTTTGTGTGTAACCTTTTGGGAGGAAACCCTAAGACGATTTTAGCAGCTTTTTCAAGGCTTTTTTCCTTGAGATCTTCCATGTTACATTGAAGATAAGTTATCAATTAATCATTCAATATGTCTATGTGTTGTTTGATTCTATCTTGTTCTTGTCTTTTGTTTAACATGCTAGGCTAGGTTTTCTTTGTGTTTGCTTAGATCTAATGAAACCTAGCTATTGATTATTGGTTATTAGTGTGTTATTAGTTGTATTGGATGATTGTTTATCTATGTTAGGCTTAAGAAAACTGGCTAACTTCCTATACGGTAACTTGCTTGAACGTCTTAAGAAACATGAACCAATGCGTACTAAGGTTTTTATGGTTGTATTTAATGCATGAGCGAATTCTAGTGATCCCATGTTAGGAGCTTCTTAGCCGGCTCGACATAGGAGTGAAGTAGGAGCTTATAGAGTTAGGGAAGTACGTACGCCACCCCACGATTGGTATTATGGAATACACCCGTCATTCACCCAATTAATACACACTAATCAACCGGTAAAAGATAGTTAGGGAGTAAGGAAATCTAAGTAAACACATTTCTCTCCACATAAGTTTCATCAACCTTTTCATTTTCTGTTATTTTATTTTATTTGCATTCATAGTAACTTGGGTTAGTTGACTAGCAACTAATTCCGCCCACTCTTTCAAACCCGAGATTTTACTTGCTTTCACAAAAAATTATAAAAACATAAAAAATAATCTTCTCTCACCCCTTGACCTATTAGAGTAGTTTTTCAATCCTAACGACACTATTCCCTGTGGAGAACGATCAATCCCCCGTACTTACCACTACACTATACTACATCGGTCAGGTACACTGCCTGGTGGGGTTGTAAGCCTCTTGAGATCCCTCGAGAGGTAAAACCTGTTGTAAGGTTGCAAAACCACGCATCAATATTCAATATGGATAAATTGAATATAGGACTTATCCCAACTACATGATTATACTTTATGGATCGTCGTCATTAAGTAAATCATGAATATTTATCCTCAGACTTGAGATACCCAGTGACTGCCGAGGATGTAGCTCATTTTCTGTAAGGTAGTCTTACGCTATCCGTAAAAGGTAGTTATAAGGGCTATTTTCGGAGGTGATGCAAAGTTCGAGAGTCACGCTCGTAGTCAATAAAGGATTTGTTCCTTCAAATTTTTTTTGAAGTATAATACTGTTGGGCCCCTCGTAGGGTTGACAAGATGTTTGTGCGGCCGCACCCAAAGTCTATCTGGATGACGTTCAGATGTTTTGGTAATCTTGATCAATCACTAACAACGAGAAACGGAATAGTTAATTATGGAATGACCTAGATCCATATCCATATTAACGCGGTATTAGAAACAAAAGGATAAGTATGATGATTAAATTCATCACGTGGTTTTTTCCAGGAAAACCATACTCGGATCGAGCTGGGGGCATTGGGATCTGTTAAGCTAGACTAGCCCATGTCATTACTATATTAATAGTGATCCAAGTGGGAGCTGTTAGAGTTTATGTATAATTATTAATATATTTATGTCCGGTTTCGAACCCGAGACTCGGGATTGCACACAATACGTGAGAGTTCCAATGGTTTGAATAAATTAAATATATTTTATATTTTATTTATTCATTTCACAAAACAATACTTAACGACAGTTAGTACTTAACGGAGTTAGAGATAACGGTCGTTAAAGGACTAATTATGAAAGAGAAGCCAAGAAGGATCTAGAAACCCTTGCTTGGGCTAAAAGTTGGCCGACATACCCCTAGGGGTTTATGGGTCGGTTTTTTTGGTTGTCTTGGGGAGCAAGATATGTGTTGCCTATAAATACAATTCATTGTATTCATTGTTTCACTAATCTTGAATCCCTAAACAAGCCATTCTTCTCTTCTCTTCCCCTCTAAGCAAACCGATCGGTCCTCTTTTTAATTCCACTAGGAATTGGTCGATCCTAGTTGCTTATCAAGTGATTGGTTTTGTTTTGTGATTTGAATCTAGCTTTTCCCATTGGAACGCTAGTATTACGTGTGTACAAGAACGGGTAACAAGCTTACTTTAGCTTGTGGTGATTTTGCCCTATTCGACTAACCCTAGTCGATCCATACCATAAACCCTAATTAGGGTTTATCTTGTTCTTGTAGATCCGATTCCTTGTTCTTGCTAGGAATAAAAAAGGTACGTTTTCTATTTAGGTTTTAGTTAATTAATTTACATGTTATGTTTGATCTATTCCGCTGCGTGAGCTTTGATGATTATGTGTTTATAGTTATTGTATGATTCACATATTCCAACATCCTTATTGTGACTGTTATGAACTTTTACACTTAAACAGACCAATCTAAGTAGAGTTATCTAAATACAAATGAACAATAACATGAAATAAGCACTAATGAACACTAATTAAGCATCTAAATAAGCCGAATAAGCAGGTTGACTTATGTTGACTATTTGATTATTTGAGATAAAAACTGAATTTATCCACATTAACTTCAACAAAAGCTTAAACAAGCTAAGGAGAGCTTAATGATCAGAAAAGAGAGCTTAAAAAGATTTAATAACAACTGATTCGAATCAACCTTAAACTTGAATTATCACTAGAGCAGTACAAGGATTTGAAATTAAATTGAAACTGAAATTTAAAATTACAATTAAGCTGAAATTAAGCTACAACCTAAGCTTATCTAATTATGACTTAATGAACAAATTACACTACTTCTAATTTTCTAACTAAAATCTACTAATTAACTACTGACTCTTCTTCTCTGTGCTATGGAGGAGTTATATATCACTCAAAAAGCTTCTTGGGTCTCTCTCATCAAATCCCAGCCGTAGGATTAGCTTCCTATAATCTCAGCCCTCCAATTGGATTTTGGCGCCAAATGTGGTGGATTGGATTTCCAACTTGGCAGAGCACGTGGGAAGATGGGATAGCATGTGAGGAGGGGGGAGGTAGGTTGGCTATGGCAGAGGAGTAGGGGGAACATGGTTGCAGGAAACATGGGAGAGTGGGTGAGTTGATTGTTTTGTTTGACCGGGGTTTATTGATAAGGGAAAATGGGTTGGGTTTATTTGGTGGATCGGGTTGTGGTTGTTATGGATTGGGCTGGATTAGGATTTAGTTAAAAGGGTTTATTGGTTTAGTAGTTAAAGGATTAATTAGCAAAATTAAATCTAGGATTAATTTTGTAATTAGTTTAGGGATTAATGGTGAAATGTGATTTTGGTGTCGGGTTCGTTTTTCCAAGCTCAATCCAATGCTAAATCCCGGGTTTGACTTTGAATTCGTCTCTTCTTCATTAAATGCTCAAATGGTGTCGAGTCGATCCAAGACTGTCCGTTTTTGCTCTTTTTCCCATCCAAGCTCGGTTTTGTCCCTTTTTGCCCTGTTTTCAATCCTTTTGTACCTGAAACACATAAAAACGCAAACCAAGAATATTTGCAACAATATTTGATCTATTTAGGTGTTTTTGTTCATTTTTGTGTCTAATATGGGTATAAAATGATGAGTAAATAGGCACTCATCATCCCCCCACACTATCAATTGCTAGTCCCTAGCAATCCGATCATATAAAGTAATGAAAGGATTAAAAGAATACCAAGCATACCCCGTTTCAACTTTTTATTCGATGCAAGAAATTTAAACTAGAACAAAAATAGATAACATGCTTGATTTCCAAAAATGGTATCATGGAACGGGATTCACACAAAATAGGTGTCTCCAGGGAATTGAAATCGTCATCCTCTTTTTAATACTCCCAACTAAGCTTAAACTCAATGAGCAAATGCTTTTGTAAAATGCTAATACAACTTATACTAATAATCTATGTGAGCCGAAACTTAACTTTTCACTCCTATATTTATTCAAGTTAGGTAAATGTGCTTGATTTTCAAAATTTTGATCATAAAAATTAACGTTTTTATAAGATTTTGACTAATACTAGTTGAAAGATAGATTTAAAATTTTCAACAAGCAAGTTTCAAAACTTTATTCAACACAACAAAACTTATTGCATTTTGCAATATCATTCCATTTTTTATTCATTTTTTCATTTTTTTTATTTATTTATTTTATTATTATTATTATTTTATTTTTTTTACTTGTGCAACATAAACTAACGGAGTTTCACGGGAACCAAGACCTTACACCTTCCGGAATAAAGGATCCAAGGGCCGTTACAACGGAGAGTTCCAAGACTCTAAACATTCCTAAAATGAGGATCCAAGGGTGTTAGACCAAGACCTCACACATTCCTGAATTAGAGGTCCAAGGGCCGGTGTAAGAGGGTAGCCAAGACCTAAACGCCTTCCAAAAATAAGGATCCAAGGACCGATCTTGAACAGTAGCTTTTTTAGCACATACATTTATTACTTAATCTTTTGCATTACTATGACATATGCTTGTTCCGAAGTTTAAATAAATCTTTGAACTAGTATTTTTCAAAATCGTATGAAAAAAAAATGATTTTGTGTGTTCAAATGTTTGAAAATAAGCACTTATTAAGTTAGATTAGTTATCTCCTGGGAGGAAAAGCCATAGATTACTTATATAAGCTCTAAAGAAAACCAAATATTCTACGCTTAGCATTTTCATTTGCACATATCGTAAAACCTTAGTCTAACCGTTAAGGGAGCAGCCAGATCAACACTCTGGCAGAGTCAGGATTCCCTTTATTCTAACCTAATCAAGACTAAACACTTCTTTTTTATTGCAATTTCTTATCTAAAAACGAAAAAAAATTTAAAATTTTGGCCAAAACGGGGGTACTAGGGCACTAGAAGGTACATATGTGACAAAAATCGCGAGAATTCCCCCCAAACTTAGAATTGAATATTTCCCTCAATATTCAAAGTACCGGCTATTATGCCGACACTTAGAACGTAAAAAGGTAATACTAATAGCCAAGTGTGTGACAGAAATCTCAATTTTCACAAACAGGATTAAAAAGATATCCCTAGATAATCGTTAGCAACAAGATCGGATATTGGGCGGCTGGATTGAAAACAGGCGCATCAATCATCACGATCTAAGGGAAACCTGCAAACAAGAGCAAACAACACACAAAACAAAGCACAGTAGAGGAATCCCCCCACACTTAGTGTTAGAAAATAGAAAGAAGTCAGAAACATGGGTTGTCACCCATGTGGTGCTAATGTTTTTGTTAACCGAGTCACTAGCTTGACTCGACCCCGAATTCATTTGTTCTTGGGGAAGCATGTGGAAGAGAAAATATCCATCGGACTTTCATTCAAGATGTTTGGATAAACATTGAAGTACTTGAAAGTTCCACTCCGATGAGATACATCCGGCTCAAAAGAATGATAAATTGAGATGCCGGGGTCAACAACTTTGTCCTCATTCCCAAACGAGTGAAGGAAAGGACAAGCTACCTTATAAGCACAGAAAGGTAGAAAAACTCGAACGACATATGTGAAGTCAATATAATGGCGATCCTCAACGGGAAATGTCACATATGTCGAAGAAAGAATGTCTTTATGAATCTCGGGATTAAGAGCTGATGTCACATCATCAAGATTAGAAATAATAGAGTCCTTTACCTCATTGTTCTCTAACTCTTCATCAAAGATAGGATTTATGTTGCTAGAAAATTACTCGTCATCAAATTCAAAAAGAGAATTCGAATAGATTTTGAGACTTTCATTTTGAATGTCCTCATCAGAAAGTGATTCGTCATCACTGGAGGAAAAATCATCATTAGATTTGAAAAGAGGGTTAGAGAAAATCCCGGAAAAATCATCCTCAATGTCAAGAGGATAATCATCACAAATAGACAAATCACATTCATTGTCGGATATATCCTCAGACTCACTTGGGATTGGGATAAGGTTCTCAGCACTAGACTTTATGAATTCGTCCGATTACTTTTCAGGAATAGTGCTAAGATGCTCATCCCCCATAATAAGAGAGTCCTTGGGGTCCAAAGTTGGAAAGAATGATGTGATTGCAATAGACTGAGGGAGTTGAGAAATGATATCGCTCAAAGGAATAGTACTCTCCTCGTCGTCTTCATCTTCGTCATCGAGCATGGCAGCCTTATTAAATAAGAAACGCCTTTGTGCTGCTCGTTCTTCGGCGAGTAAATCTTCCATAGATTTACCATGACGATCATCTTGGGGAATTTTATTAGCCAAATCCTTAACTTTTCTATTAAATTTAGAACATGGAGAAGTTCTTGAGGAAGTGGCTGAGGTTGAGTCGTTTGATACTGTGGAGGTTGGTCATGATAAGAATAGTCATAATTGTCACAAGGGCCATGCTCATAGACAAGCGGGTTCCTCGTTTGACAATCGGATTCATAATGCGAACCTCCACAGAATTCACAACAGTAAAACTGTTGTGACGGACTCAGTGAATCATATGGATATTGGTTATAACCAAAATTTTGACTGTTACACGAAACCTGCTCATAGACAAGCATATTACTTGCTTGACAATCAAAACTTTGGTGAGGACCTCCACAATTTGCACAAAGATCATTTGGAACATTTTCAAACAATGTATCATTAAAGTTTTGATAGCACGGTTCTTGTCCAAATAAATTCTGAGGAGGGCTGAAATCGTCTTGAAAATTTGGATAATTAAGTGTATTCCCGATTTCAGAAGTGCAACATACACCAAGTTCATGAGTAAACCCACATTTCTTGCAAAAACATCGTTCACAAAGTGAATCATCTCCCGACGGATCTCCACAATTAAAGCAATTTTGCTGATTGATTGGAGATGGCTGGGATTGTGGAGGGTGGTCGGAAAGACCTTGGGAATCATTGAAGGAATTAGGATTTGATTTAATGGATAATTCGCACCAATAACAAAATCCGCCGCTACAATCATTTCCACACCGCTCACACGAACACTTGGAACAACGAAGATCATCACCCACTGGACCTTTACAATGAAAACAGTGATAGCCGGGTGACGACATAAGAATTAAACATTAAGGATGGATAAGAAGAAAATAGAATTAAACGGATAGAGGGTGAGAGATAAAGAATTAAACGAATAAGAGGAATAAGAAGAATATTTTTGATTTTTTAAAATTTAGGAACATTTGAAGAACACAAAAGAAAAAGGAAAATAAATTTGAAAAGAAAATCTTTTTGGGTTTTTGATAAGAAAATATTTACGAGAGAAAACGATAACTTCTCGAGAGAAGGGTCTTCAAAACACGCATCGACAAACGAGAATTTAAAAATTCGCTTCAACCTTCCCCGGCAGCGGCGCCAAAAATTGATTCGCTCGAATCAACACATATTTTCTCAAAGGATTACAAATGAAGTTATGTAACCCCGAGTCGTTTTCCCAACGAATGATTGAATGGAATCTCGTGATCTCGATTCGTGATTGTGTGTGATGAATAGTGAAAAGAGAGATTTTTGGATTTCTAAGCTAAAATTGATGAACATAAATTAAAAACGACTTATAAAGCAAGGGAAATGATAATCGAAAGCTCACGTAGCAAAGAAACGTAAAGAAAAATAAAACACGCGTTTAAACCGGAAAATCCCGAGCCTAAACGTCAAAACGATGAAATATTAACTCTGCGGGAATCAAACTAATTTTCGTAAGTCCTAATTAATAAAAGAAAATTCTAGAAAAAAGAATTATATTTTTTTGACTATTATTTAATTTAATATGATTTAAAAACTATTTATTTTTATTTTTTTATTTATTTTATTATTTTTTCTTTAAAAGCTTAATAAGCACAAGAAAATAAGCAACTTTTACAAAAACAACTATTTATGAAAACTTGAAATAAGCACAGAAATAGCAGATTAAGGTGGCCGCTTATAAGAGACTTGATTAAATTATTTTATTTTATTTTTATTTTTGAAACTTATAAAAAATATTCAACTTTTGAAAAAAAATATTTTCAATGCTCACTGAATAAGCCAGAAATAAGCTTTGAAAGCTGATCATTAGGCTTAAAAAGGAAATGAGCTAAGGCTTTTGGACAAAAGGGCTTAACAGCTAATTAATAAGCTAAGGGGGACTGGAAATAAGCTGAGGGCACCTATGGGAGTCTGAATAAGCTATGAAATTCAAAATAAGCAATAGGGTAAGACAAATAAGCACTGAGAAGGGGGCAAAATAAGCAAAAGTCTGCTGATAAACTAGTTGTGCAGGGCAAAATGTGCAGACTTTTGAGCCAATGAAAAGCTATCATAAGCTAATAAAAAAAAATCAAAAAAATTAGATCTAAGTAGATAAGCAACTGAATATTAATGGTGCACAGTTATAGCTAATTCCAACTTAACATGAGTAAATGAAAAATAAAAGAAATAAGGTGAAAATTGCAAAATCCAAAAAATGTACACTGATGTGTACTGATGTGGCTTATTTTTGCAATTCATGGACCAAGGTTTTTGGAGCTAGTTCAACACTAACTAATGACTTAAATAGACCTAAGGATACCAAAATACAAGGGCTTAAAAGAACTTATTCTATAATAAGCTAATCAACTCAGTACATATTCTATAATACCACTAAATTACTCAAAACCTCAAATTACTCCATTTGAGCTAACAACCCTCTACAAATAGCTTATGTAGGTGATTTTAAGTAAGACTAAAGCTTCTAAATTGGCACATGAACAGTGATCAACCTAATTGACCCATTTTAACCCATAAGCCAAGCAGTCCTTATCGTGACTGTTATGAACTTTTACACTTAAACAGACCAATCTAAGCAGAGTTATCTAAATAAAAATGATCAATAACATGAAATAAGCACTAATGAACACTAATTAAGCATCTAAATAAGCTGAATAAGCAGGTTGACTTATGTTAACTATTTGATTATTTGAGATAAAAACTGAATTTATCAACATTAACTTCAACAAAAGCTTAAACAAGCTAAGGAGAGCTTAATGATCAGAAAAGAGAGCATAAAAAGAATTAATAACAACTGATTCGAATCAACCTTAAACTTGAATTATCACTAGAGCAGTACAAGGATTTGAAATTAAATTGAAACTGAAATTTAAAATTACAATTAAGCTGAAATTAAGCTACAACCTAAGCTTATCTAATTATGACTTAATGAACAAATTACACTACTTCTAATTTTCTAACTAAAATCTACTAATTAACTACTGACTCTTCTTCTCTGTGCTATGGAGGAGTTATATATCACTCAAAAAGCTTCTTGGGTCTCTCTCATCAAATCCCAGCCGTAGGATTAGCTTCCTATAATCTCAGCCCTCCAATTGGATTTTGGCGCCAAATGTGGTGGATTGGATTTCCAGCTTGGCAGAGCACGTGGGAAGATGGGATAGCATGTGAGGAGGGGGGAGGTAGGTTGGCTATGGCAGAGGAGTAGGGGGAACATGGTTGCAGGAAACATGGGAGAGTGGGTGAGTTGATTGTTTTGTTTGACCGGGGTTTATTGATAAGGGAAAATGGGTTGGGTTTATTTGGTGGATCGGGTTGTGGTTGTTATGGATTGGGATGGATTAGGATTTAGTTAAAAGGGTTTATTGGTTTAGTAGTTAAAGGATTAATTAGCAAAATTAAATCTAGGATTAATTTTGTAATTAGTTTAGGGATTAATGGTGAAATGTGATTTTGGTGTCGGGTTCGTTTTTCCAAGCTCAATCCAATGCTAAATCCCGGGTTTGACTTTGAATTCGTCTCTTCTTCATTAAATGCTCAAATGGTGTCGAGTCGATCCAAGACTGTCCGTTTTTGCTCTTTTTCCCATCCAAGCTCGGTTTTGTCCGTTTTTGCCCTGTTTTCAATCCTTTTGTACCTGAAACACATAAAAACACAAACCAAGAATATTTGCAACAATATTTGATCTATTTGGGTGTTTTTGATCATTTTTGTGTCTAATATGGGTATAAAATGATGAGTAAATAGGCACTCATCAAGGATGAACACCTCGGATGACCGACTTATTCACCGGCTGCTAAATGGAGTGGGTTGGCCAAACAGATGGGTTAAATGTAATACATATATAAATGTGGATTTTCCTGGTATTGGTTAACTATTGTTTTGATGTGCCGGTCAGATATGATAAGTATTGTTTTATAATCATTTGATCGGGATGCCATTGGATTATGTTATTTTGTTGCGTTATCACCGAATGCTAACATTTTGTTTTGTAGGTTTATGTTATGTTAGTGGAAAAGCAGCTTTTGACAAACCTTTGTGTACCTCATTGTGTTGTCAATGGGTCTGATGCCATAACATCAATGGTTGTGTTTACAAAGGTGTATGGACCTTATTGTACTTTATTAGTCTACAGGATAAGGGGATTCAACTTTAGTTGGTCCATATCTAGGCGGGGCAAGCCGCTGGGTTTACAGCTATGGTGGGCGACTTTAGTTGGTCCATATTTTGGCGGGGCAGCTCAGTGGATTTGCAGCCATGGTGGGCGTATCCTCTTTTTCCTATTCTTAGTAGGCTTATTTATTCTGCCGATTTTCCCGCCAAAAAAATTGTGCCCTGCTCCAAGGCAAAATCCGTCGGCCTGTTTTGTCTCTTTTAATACTTTTGCTGGCCCATACTACTCTTTTTATACAAACTTATTCCTCTTTTTATACGAGGTTTAGAACATGTGACAAACCGATCATCCTTAAACCATGGCACGAGCCGATCATCCATTCGCTGTAACCTACTCTTTTACCTAACTATACCAAGACATGGTACATATTCTATTTACAGTACAATATACACTTGCAATGGGTGCTATGCCTGCTATTAGAACCTTCAGGTCTCACATTCATACAGGGTTTCATATAAACTGATACCAAACAAGAAAAAAAAATAAAGAAAACCCAATAACTAACAAATTGTTAATGAAAAAAAAATGGAAATAAAAAATTCCTATAACTACTTGCAGTTGGTAGGTATTCTATCATTCTTTATGCATGTATTTTAAGTTTTTGCTGTATATATATTCTTACAATGGTCCTTTTCAGTCTGCAGTAAAAACACAGGTTTAAATCTTATACAAAAGTATGCTGAAATCGCTATGCCTATGGATCGTGTTTCTTTGCGGCCACTGCTTCGTCTGAAGCATATTTTTGTTGGTTGAGCAAAAAGTGCGATGTCGTTTTGCTCTACACTTTACTGGCAAAAAAAATGGCCTGCTGCAGACCAAAATCCATGACCCTGTTTTGGTGCGCTGGACCATATCTCTCTAAGTATACCAACATAAGGTCCAGATTGTATTTGCAGTACAACATAGACGTTAAACGGGTACTATGCCTGCTATTAGAACCTTCTTCATATCAGACATTCATGTGTCAAATATAGCCTCCATAACTTGGCAGGCTAAGGTCCGGATGACATTACTATGCAACCGGCTTTCTTTGCAGCCATGGTGGAGTCTAGAACTTTTTGCGCCGTATTTGGTTTAAAAATCTGGGACTAACAACTGGCGCATACATAGTTGTTGGCTCCGTATGTTTAAAACTCAGTTTATTTATAACTGTTATGGCTGCTGTTGTTGGTAGCGTAACAATTCTTTCTTGAACTGGGTATCTGAAAACATTTTTGCCTGGTTCATATACAACAGGGCTATGATGATTACCGCCTAATTTCTGACACAAATGAAGTCTGTTGTCAAATGTTGTCTCCATAACTTGGCAAGGCAACGACCGGATGGCAGTATTATGCAACCGTGTTTCTTTGCAGCCGTGGTGGAGCCTACAACTATTTGCGATGCTTTTCGTTTAAAAATCTGACCCTAAAAACTGCTGCATATATACCTGTTAAACCCATACATTTAAAACTCGATTTACTTATAACAAGCAGAACGACGTCGCAACGTATAAAAAGAGGGATAACTTTGTATAAAAAGAGTGGTATGAGCCACCAAAAATATTAAATGAGAGAAAACAGGCCGACGGATAATAGGCTGGAGCAGGCCACATTTTTTCCTTGTGAAAATTGGCAAGCAAAACGACGCCGCAAACATTCTGGTTTTATATACTTATAATGAAGTGGGTTGTCAAACATTCGATCCGTAACTTGGCGGGCCAAGGATTGTGTTGCATGATTATGCATCCCTCTTTCTTTGCAGCCATGGCGGGTTGTACCTATTTTTCACCCTGTTTGGTTTAAAAATCTGAGCCTTATACTTGGTAATCTATGTTGGCCTGTTGCAAAGGCGATAATAACTTAGTTTACCTAATGGAGTTTCGTGTTTTGGATCTGAAAATGAGGTTTCTAAAACATTGGATACATGGCTTGATGACACAAACACTGGATGGCATAATTATGCAACCGTGTTTGTTTTGTGCAATCATTATCTTTGTAGCTTTTTGACTCTGTTTTCTTATAAAAATCAGAGTCAACCAACAACTACCCTAGCTCAACCTGTGTGAATGGCTGTTGTTATTTTTTTTTTTTTTATTTTATGTATATATGATTGTTGTTTACACTGTTCTTCTGACGAGACCATTTCTTTTCCCCGGCAGCTATCAACCACATTCAAGTTTATGAGACGCCAAACTCACTTCTAGAACTGTACTTAAAAACGGTTTAGATTTCAATATTGATGGAATGGATGTTAATTCCACTGGTGGCGCATCAGCTTGGGAATCGAGTCATACTCCAGAAAATGGTGAACGGGCAACAAAGAAATCAAACCCCATTTAGTTACAAGAATTGCTACTTTCTTCTAGAGTAAGACCCGATTCCCAAGTTGATTCGCCAGCAATGGGATGCCATTTGGTTAGATGAGTATTTGAAGAGGAAAGTTATTATAAATCCCTATGTGGTGATTCCAACTATTATCAACCAGAAGATGCCATTATGTTTCAAGTCAAATCTGAATAGACTTCTGGTCAATTTTCATACGTATACTTTATGTGTCTGCCTTATATTTACAACTTTTATACTATAGTTGACATGCTACACGTTTTCGCCAGTTAGATGGCTACACCTCCAACCATAGAAAGCATATCTTCTTTTTTCCATCCTTACTAGACTCATTCATTGTAAGTGGTTGGCTACATTTATTTTCCTACAAAATTGCATTCATTGGTTCAGCTAGGGTACGACTGTGATGATTACCAACTGCTTTCTAAAACTAATGAAATAAGTGGTGGAAAATTTGTAATGTGACTTGCCTAGACAAGGACCGGATGGCATTGTTATGCAACCGTGTTTCTTTGCAGCTATGGCCAGTTGCACATCTTTTTCGCCCTATTCGGTAAAAAAATCTGAGCCTCATAAACACTACCATGTTTACAGCTGCTGCACCCCCTGCCTTTGTGATTGCTTCAATGTTGTGTTCTTATGAATCTGAACTTTTAAACTATTAGAGATGAAATGCTTTTGATTTGATGAATAGTCATTCTTGAATTTGCTTATGATTGTTGCATGTAATGCATGATCAAAGCCGTTACATTATCCTATTTTGTTAAGTATAGATTACTGTAACCTGTGTTTTGCCATAATGACTGGATGGTTGCAGCCAATACCGGTTTTGCGTACCGCTGTGTCTCAGTTCATTTGACATGTCGGTGCATGATTAAAACAAAGAAAAGATAAGCATTGCCCTAATTTTTTTTGTGCAATACTCCAATATACAATTCCTGCATTTATATAGCTGTGGTTTTCATATCTTAAATTTACAGGACTGATCGGCTGCGGTACACGACTGTGCTTACAATTTTTTTTAGTACAAACTAAATATCAAAAATAGACATAATATCAATGATGGATGTACTGACACTAACAAGTAGGGTTGGATCAGTTGGAAAACCCCTTTCCTCTCAACCGAGAGGTCAAGGGTTCGATCCTCACTCCCTACAAAAGGCCGGAGGTCCTTTTCTATCTTTGGTAGAACCGGAAGCAGCCTCTCTACCTTAGGTAAGGGTAAGGCTGTCTACGTCTCAACCTCCCCCATACACCGTCTTCGACGGTATTGGGACCCATAACCCGTGGAAGACGGTATTGGGAGTTACTTTACTTTTTTTTCGATGTACTGACACTGAACAAACCCATTATTCATTTTGCATGGTGTCTGCATCCATCATTGATATTTTGTCAATATTTTTTTATCGCTTATGTTTTCGTGCTCACGTATCTCAGTACATTATGCTTCTACTCAGCATCAAATTAGGTGCTGGTCAGCTACCATATATATACTTTGTATGTCTGCCTTTCATTTACTAGTTTTATAAAATACTTAATGATATCTTGATCTCTCTAATTGCATGCTATATTTTAAACATTCGCACATGGCACAGGAAATAACAAGAATCGTAAGGCTTCCGATAAAAAAGATCAAGATCTTTTTGGCTTCTTTTGTTTTGTACTGGTACATCTAATTTTGCAATCTGTTGCTTTTACATGTTCATTGATACTATGGAAACAAGCTAAAATAAAAAATAGACAAAATATCAGTGATGGATGTATGGAGACCGAGCGGACCTATTACTGTATTCGCATGGTCTATGCATCCATCAATGATACTTTGTCCATATTTTTGTCTCTCACAAATTTTGACGCTCACATCATATAAACAAGTGGCTTTGTAAAACTTACCGAGAAATTATAGTTGTCGATTCTATAAAAGTGTTTCAAAAAGACGTTAAAAGCAACGAGGTATGTATTAGGTGTCCACATTACTCAGTAAATGAATGGTTTAACTAAATAAATGAGTCTGGAATTTCAACATAGTTAGCCACATACTCAGGTATGTATTCACATTTATTTCCCTACAAAAATGTCTTTCGTTGCTTTACTTAGGGCAAGACTATAATGATTGATACCTATTTTCTGACACTAATTAATTGAGTGATCAAAAATTGTAACCAAAACTTGCCATGGCAAACATCTATCATATAAAGAACCGACTTTGCAAAACTTACTGAAAAATTATAATTGTCGATTCTATAAAAGTGTTTCAAAGAGAAGTTGAGAGTGACAAGTTATGTATCAGGTGGCCACATTACTTTGTGGATGAATGGTTTAATTTAATAAATTAGTCTGGAACTTCAAGATAGTTACTTATTCTAAGTTCCTATACAGTTCCTTTTGCTATTTTAACAATCTAGCAAATCGCCTGGTGCAGGCCTTTGCACAAAGGGAGTTGAAACATCAAAAGTAACTGTAGGGGACCTTAGAAGGGTTAACTATGTTGCTTTTTAAATTCCATTCCTTTTTATGACTTAAAACCATCCATCTACAAAATAATGTAGGCATACACAGCTTGCTACATTGGACTTCACCATGAAAACTTCAATTATTAGGGCACATCTATCTAACAATGTAGCTGGGTTCCATTGGTTAAATTGAATGAGTTCCTTAAAACCATTTGTCTATCAAGCACACCAATGGTTTAAGGGAACTCGGTCAAATTAAGCAATGGAACCCATATACATCGTTTGATAGATGGGCTCTAATAATTGAGCCGTGTTGATTGTGATAATGATATAGTGTGTATTGTTCATGACAAGCCACACTCCTTCATTATCCCATACAACACGGGTCCAAATACTCACATGCTTTTCTAGAATCGACATGTTTTCTTCGGCACACCTTGGTACTTTGAGCTTCCCCTCGAAAACCCATTCCTATGTCATTGTCATTGCAATGGGTTTGGCGCAAACCTTTGCACATATTTCATTGACATGGCAATGGGATTTCGAGTGGAGCCTCAAAGTACCAAAGTGTGTTGTGGTACAAACAACAATCACATGATTACAGCCAATATGGTTGGTCTGACCTTCCCCTCGAATTCCGTTGCATGTTGTATTTTCAGCGTTTAAAGATGCCGCAGGAGATGACAACAATCCTAAGGCGTTCGTTAAATTTTTTTTTTTACCATAAGAGCAATGAAGACTGCCTGGTATTTTTCTATTTGCCGATACTAACAGTTAATGTTCTGTGCCTGTTATAGTTAACTTTTTTTCGCATATTCATAACTGCAGTTCCATAAAAGGCACTGATCAACAATAGGGTACAATTCCTAATGAAAGATGAGAAACCGAAGAGAATGCTGTGACAAGTGATTTGGAGCAAATTGCTTCTTCGCACCGTCCTCTTCCATTTCCCATCTTTCCTTCATAATTGAACCATACTGTTGATCAGCACCTTTTGTGTAACTGCAGTTGCGGATATGCGAAAACAAATTAACTCTCACAGGCACAGAACATCAACTTTTAATATTGGCAAATAAAAAAATACCAGATAGTCTTCATCCCTCTTATGGTCAAACATTTTTTTTATCGAACGCCTTAGGATTTAGTACCCCCAGTGGTCAGCCAAAACGTAGGAATTACAGTTTTTCCTGGACTCTTTTGTTTTGTACTGGTGCATATAATCTGGCGATTTATTGCCATTTGGGTTGCCGAAGGGCCGTTTGGATTTGCGCTTTGCAGGTAATTTTTGGCATACTAAAGTCACAACAAAAAATTTGTTTTTACTCTTTGGATTATCAGTACATGGTTCAAATATTATTAACTACACTTGATACTTGATTTTTTTAAACCTTATCTTTTCGGATCTATGGTTTATAGAACAAAAATTGATGCTGTGTACTCATTAGAAACAAGGTGATCAACGATGATGATAAATTACTCTTTGCATTTTCATATATAAAAAAAATGGCAATGATGATAGATAACTGCAGTTGCATAACTGAAACATGTTCCTTCTAGAAGTCGGTACCTTGGCGAGGCAACCTGTCAGTTGCAACCAGTGTAGTTTGCCGGCTTCTGGTACATATGTGTATTCCGATCTGAGCCTAATTTTTTGGTACCGGTTTGTATAAAAGCCTGTATGAATGTCGGATATAAAGGTTCTAATAGCAGGCATAGTACCCATTGCACGTGTATGTTGTACTACAAATACAATATGTTAATTTGTTGATATAGTTAGGTAGAAAAATAGCTTGGAGCCGATGGATGATTGGCTCGCAGCGTTTCATGTATAACAAAAATATGGCGATGATGATAGATAGTTGCAGTTGCATAACTGAAACATTTTCCTTCTAGAAGTCGGTACCTTGGTGAGGCAACCTGTCAGTTGCAGCCAATGTAGTTTGCCAGCTTCTGGTACATACGTGTATTCCGATCTGAGCCTAATTTTTTGGTACCGGTTTGTATAAAAGCCTGTATGAATGTCGGATATGAAGGTTCCAATAGCAGGCATAGTACCCATTGCACGTGTATGTTGTACTACAAATACAATATGTTAATTTGTTGATATAGTTAGGTAGAAAAATAGCTTGCAGCCGATGGATGATCGGTTCGCAGCGTTTCATGTATAAAAAAAATATGGCGATGATGATAGATAGTTGCAGTTGCATAGCTGAAACATGTTCCTTCTAGAAGTCAGTACCTTGGCGAGGAAACCTGTGAGTTGCAGCCAGTGTAGTTTGCCGGCTTCTGGTACAGATGTGTATTCCGATCTGAGCCTAATTTTTTGGTACCAGTTTGTATGAAAACCTGTATGAATGTCGGATATGAAGGTTCTAATAGCAGCCATAGTACCCATTGCACCTGCATGTTGTACTGCAAATACAATATGGACCATTTGTTGATATAGTTAGGTAGAAAAGTAGCTTGCAGCCGATGGATGATCGGCTCGCGTCGTTTCATGTATATAAAAAAATGGCGATGATGATAGATGTTTGCACTTGCATAACTGAAACATGTTCCTTCTAGAAGTCAGTACCTTGGCAAGGCAACCTGTAAGTTGCAGCCATTGTAGTTTGCCGCCTTCTGGTGCATATGTGTATTCCGACCTGACCCTAATTTTTTAGTAACAGCTTGTATGAAACCCTGTATGAATGTGGGATATGAAGGTTCTAATAGTACCCGATGGATGATCGGCTTGTGGCATGTTTTAAGAATGCTCATGTTCTAAACCTCGTATAAAAAGAGGGTTAACTTTTATTAAAAAAAAAAGAGCGGTATCGGCTAGCGAAACTATTAAAAGAAGCAAAACAGGCCGCCGTGCTTTCGCCTGGAGTAGGTGACATTTTTTTGGCAAGAAGACCACGTGTCAGGCAAGGTTTGTACATTGCTGATTATTTTTACCTTATTCGGTTACTGTGTTTCTTCCATTTTTTCATGAACTCATCTTCTATATGCAGGGCCTCCAAGCACATATATATATGGCCCACTGCAATCAGAGATGTCAGTATTGCAATGGTCTTTTCTGGTGCGATGAAAGGATCACGACAACTTCACGAATGCATCCAAAATATCACAGGTGTTGCAACAGGGCCCGAGTCCACTTGCCTACGTACGATGGCTACCCAGAATATATAAAGCAGTTATTCACTGACAGCCATTTTATGGAAAACATTAGAGGCTACAATCAAATATTTGCAATGACATCTTTAGATGCTCAAATCGATAGGTCTATTAACACAAGGTGCAGTCCTTATGTCTTGAAAATTTCAACCACAGACTTCTGTTGTTGGTATTTGTTCTTTGAATCAGTCATAATTCTCCAGGAAGTTGTACTATTTACCTTTGTTGTCTTCAGTACGGGGTTTTTTTGGAGGATATATATGTGAGGCATAATGAAAAGCGGGAGGATATATATATATCTTTGGCCTCCGTTTCATTCAGCCTCATTATATATATCCTCAAAAAAAAAACACGGGTGTGATTTCAGTTTTTATGTTACCGTATCGTACTCTCTATGTACTAGCCTTTTATTTTTATGCTTTAATATAATGTGTGTTTTAATTAATGATATTTATTTTAAGACGGATATACTCCATCGTTGATAGTTTGTAAATATTTTTATACCAGATAAAACCTATGGTCATAACCTTTTTAAAGTTAACCCCAATTTTGATCAGTATACATTGTTTTACTATTATTCTCACTACATAAATGCATTGATATCCTATTTTCATTCAAAAAAATCTATAACATAATGCAGCCGACTATTAGTCTAATGCAAATACACATTCCCGCAAAAAAAAACTTGAGTTACTATGGCCCATTTCTATCAGCCTGTTTAAGGAGGTCCATCCAGATCTTTCCTACGTTCTATACAAATCTAGCACATTCCGGTCTCATACCTACCTCTTTTTCTCACATCTATCTATCTGATTGGTACATGGGAGTTTGGGGCTTTTGATGTATCTTGTGTTTATTGGACGATTGGCTACTGATTGTTGATTATCCTGGTGAGAATTGATCGGTACATAGGAGTTTGGGCCTTTTGATGTATCTTAGGTTTATTGGACGATTGGCTACTGATTGTTGATTATCCTGGTGAGAATTGCTATGATGTAAACATGTCCTTGAAAGCTCTAATGTTTAAATTTGGTTGTCCCTTCTCAGATGTGAAAGTTTTATTATGATTTATTTAACACAAATTACACATACCTAAAAAAACATAAACGCGCAACGGTTTCATACTATAAATATAACGAAAAAAAAACACGCCAGGCCGCAACGCGGCCGGTCGCCGCCTTACTTGTTATTATTGAAAAGGAAATTCACAATAAGTGGGCTTGTCTCGTGTTTGAATAACTTGGGATGCACGCTTATTAAATTATATGGTCCAAAAAATCATACAGTATCTTTTTATTTATAAATGGTTATGCTTTTGCTATATATATTTAAAGGGTATTGTTATATCTTCTACTCTCTGTGCCTACTTATCCTCCTATCTACATAAAAATATAACACATGTATTTCACTCATTATCACACTTCATCTAAACCGTCAGTTTTTTCACATGTCAGGATCTTGAAATTAGGAGAATAAGTGGGAATGTTTAGTAGAAAAAAATATCATTTCTCATATTTTAATTAGGGTTGAAACAGGTCAAATTGCTCATGAAAAGCTCAAGATTGGTATAGTAAAAAGTTGAAACAAGCTGAGTCTAAACAAATTAAAGCCTCTAAGTTGGAGCTCGTTTAATTACCGAGCTTCCGACCAATATATATAAAGATCACTAGTGTTACGAGCCTAAAGAGCTTTAGAAATATATACTCATATATTGCTTGTATGTATAACCATGTACAAAACGAGTCAAAACAAATAAATGAGCCCGAACCACGCTTTAACAAATCGAGCTTGATTTGAGCCTTAACTCGTCTAACTTGTCAATAAAACGAGTCGAGCTCGAGAATGTGAAATGTGTCACGAGTTGAGCTAAATTTCCATGCTCGAAACAAGCTCGAGCATGAGCTTTATAAATATAAATGATTCGAGCTTGGGCACTGACAGACTCGAGCTGCGTTCAGCTTATTTCCACCACTAATTTAAATCAACAATATGTGGTTTGATACTTTACTTATCGACCAGAATCAACATGTATTTTGTACTTATACTTAGCGACCAGAATCAAGGTTCTCAAGATCGAAATCCCACATAAGATCGTTTTTGTCTTTCGAAGATCAAAATTATAAACTCAGGTCAAGATCATAAGATCTTACCAATTTGTCACGTCTTGTTAACAGGGGATAAACGAGTAATTTGTTTTACAGTTTTACTCAATGTTAATAATAAATTTATGTGAAATGCTAACAAAAATGTCAAATTTAGATAGTAGTAAAACACGAAAATGTCAAATTTCACTCATTACATCACCGATTTAATGGGATAAGAAAACACAACATAGATCATAAACATCTCAAAACACATGAGCCATAATGTCTAAAGATTATACATAAACCATTAATCTACCATATGAAGAGGTGCATTAACCTCATTTTCTTCATCCAAATCAAAATCTGGCACGACCTCGAGTGATAAAAAAATAAACGTTGTATGTATAAGACTAAGAATCAAACTATAAAATATGGACTAATATAACGCTGAAAACAAAAAATATAAGTCTTATTTATTAATTTTATTGTTTTGGCTTAAGTGAAAATAATAGGCCAAAAGATGAAAAATGTAAAGAAAATTTAGCTTTGGTAAGATCAGATCGCTAGCCGACCTTACAATCTTTACGATCTTACGCACGATGTTATGATCCTGCTTACGACCTCACATTGTGAACGATCCTAAACCGATTCTACAAGTTTTTGGCTAGTAAGATCGTAAGATTTACGATCTTACTCGCAATCTTAACAACCTTTACTATTAATTTTATAACCATGTATTCATGGCTGACTGCATGCTTTAAAGATATAGTTTTTTCTTTTTGTTTTTTGAAACACTAGCATGTTATATATGCGTTGCAGCAGCTGGTACCTTGTAATTATTAACTTTACGAGAAATGTTTTTGGATTATTTATTATCTTGTTACTCTAAAAAAATTATTATAACTATGCAAGAAATGATCATCTTTAATTTCGCTAATTTCCTATTTTGAGTCTAAACATGTGGTATATAATATATCTTTATTTCTTTTAATACTTAAGTTTTAGCATACGATATATCCGATAAAATTTTAATGTGGTTTGTAGTTAGCATCTAGGCTTGTATGCTTCTGTGCATCAAAACATATTTGTTGACGCATTTTGTGACTTATTTTCTTGTCACATACTCACATGTATTTGGTCATAAAACAATAACAATAAGTTTAATTTTGTAATGAATAAGGGCCCGTTTGGTTTGTAGGTGGGTTTCGGATTAAGATTTGGATTAAAATTTGGATTTGGATTTGGATTTGATGTAGGAGGAAAAAAAATAATAGTTTTAATTATTTTAAATAATAATTTTGAAATAAAAAATATTATTATTTAAAATAAATATAGAAAGAGATGAGAGAAGAGCGGTGCATGAGAGTTGGGACCCACTAAAAATATCAATACTATCAAAACCCACTTACTTACATATATCTTTCAGGGCCTGTTTGGTTCAGGGGGTTAATTTAAATCCAAATCATAATCCTAATCATAAACGCGTCTACAAACCAAACGGGCCCTCAATATTTGATTGATGATTCCATTCCTCATTTCAAAATATACAATCAAACAATTGTTTAATGTCAAATCAAATCAAAACCCATACTAAAGGTTCATACCAAACGGGCCTTAAGTATTATTGGAGGAGTTAATGTGGGAACATTTAATTATTAATGGAACTACAATTATTTTAAAAGTATGAATATAAATATTTAATATTTTAATGACATAGTTAGTACTTAGTAGTTACAAAATTTAAAATGCATATTGATTTGAATTTTATAACTTGTGTAAAATTAATATATTTAAAATTTCTAAAAATAGAAAGCGCTAAATGCACTGTAGATAAATAGTATAGATAACGATTTTAACAAAAAAACATGTGGTTTTAAGAACTTTAAGTCGCCATCATAAGTTTCATATTAAACATCAGAATTATTACAGAATGGTTTTTGGTAGTCCAATTTATATTCTTTTTTTATTTTATTTTAAAATATACTGGGAGAAAACGTCAATATGCGTAAATAGCAAGAAATTATGAAAAGGGAGTCACAAGTCGACAATTTCTTATTTATCTTATACATTTTTTTTGGTAAAAACAAGTCATAATTTCCAAATACAGAAATGCAATGTCATAAGTAACAAATTTTGGAACAAAATGAATGATTTGAGTAAACAAGTCCATATTTATATAGGCGAATGTATTAAGTATAAAATTAGGACAATATGGAAAGTTAATTTACCAACCTCGAAAGTGCGTGTGGATCCATAGTGTATCTACATAAACACATATTGGTTATGCGTTCGTAAATCAATAGGTTATACGGCTAGAAATTACGTGAGCCTATCGGGGCACACACGTATACATTTAGAGAGCGTTTATTAAATATAATTAATATGTTTAATGTATACTATTAATTATAATTAATATATTTCACGAAATAATTTAACGGTTATTAGTTTAAATCGTTAGACGCTTTAACTAATTTAAATATATGTTAAATATAAAAGAGAGGGACTTGGATGTCGGAAAACGAAACTCCCGGACTTCCTTCCAATGTGGCCAGTTATGGGAAGGTTCTAGGAGGGGAGGAGAGTGTCGATTTTGTGTAACTAAAGGAGGTGAAAGCAATGACTTGTTGGACAAGTTGAGGTGCTATATAAACACACCTTTGGCCTCATTGTATAATAACACACGATCCAAGCTTAAACCAATAAAAGATCATACGTATTAAATATTGGTTTCTTTTTCTTTTGTTCGGTCAGTTGAAAACAAATATATTGTTTTCGTTTGACTTTTCAAACGTAAAAGACTAATTAGCAACAAGAATATTATTGTTGTTAATTTAGTTCCTGTTCTTATATTACACGTTCGAACGTATACCATTTGGTATTCGATCGTGTTTAAGCTACAACAAGAACACAAGTTTGTTTGGTTGTATATGTGAAGTAAGCACTAGCATCCTAACGCTCTTGTTAGACGTGTAGTGTGAGTTTTTGATAGAGATCAACTCACTATAGTTGATTAGGGTTTCGTGGTGATACGAGATCCGTTGGAGTGTTCGTGATCAAGATCAAGACTTGGTGGTTATCTATTTTTCAATAGATTCGAGGTTAGTATTTATTATGTGTTTTAATTATGTGTTTTAATTCATAACATTAAACATAGATCCATCCGCTGCGTACTCTTGGTATTAATGGTTTAATCAATATGAAATCCCAACAGTGGCATCAAGAGCCATCTCGTTTGGTGTTATGGGTTACACATAGAGTCGCTTGCTACGCTAATTAAACACATATATTAATTGTTATGACAATAACATGCATTATTGTCATTTAATTAAATCTTGATCTTGTTTAATTATTAATGGTTAATAAGAGTTAAAAGGGGTTAGGAAAATTAAAAAGATTATTGTAACATGTACTTCTTCTTTTTCTTTTCCAATCTTAAGGCTTACGCGGTCATTAGTAATGACGTCTGTGGTCCACAAGGTACCTAGCTCGAAAACTTGTGGGAGCCTTAGATTCTCCAATTGGGGAAGACTCATTCTTGAGTTTTGGAGCATTACTTGTTTTACTGCTTTCCATTAGAGTCTGTCTTCTCCTTCTACCCCTCTTTTGTCTGTTTTAATTGCTTATATGTTTTATTCCTTGTGACCTGTTTTACATATATGCTGTTGATTTTGGAAATAAAAACAGACTAATTACTTATATCGAAACTTGCTTTTAATTAAATCGTGGGTTCCATCAAGCTATTGAGGGTGTGGATCATTACTCGAAGCTACCAGGATATAGCTTGCTGGATATCGTGAGATTTAATTATTGTCTGTTAATATACACACTTAATTCCTTGTGACCAGTTATGTGTTATGTGTAAAAAAAAAATTTTACACTTAAACGGACTATAAACTATTGAAATATGATTTAATTAAATCGCGGATTCCATCAAGCTATTGAGGGTGTGGATCATTACTCGAAGCTACCAGGATATAGCTTGCTGGATATCGTGTGATTTAATAAACTTTAACTATAAGATACCTAAAGTTTTTGTGCTTTTATTAATGATCTTTGATCAAATCAAGATCTAGGGTTTTGTGTGGTCTGTTTCCCGCCCCACTACATGCTTCGGCATATGAGGGAATTATTAGAAGAACTTGGGTCTTTTGACTCATGCAGAGTACAATATAGGGTTTTTGACCATTCTTTGCCTGTGATAAAAGTACACCTAATAAGTTGAAAAATTGTTTTTTGCAAACTTGTGTTACAAAGATGTATGCATGCCTCTTTGTACACAATTTTTGATACATGTATTTGTCAAAAAAATTATGTGATACCCTATTTGAAATTTAAGTTTATGCCATCCAAAGTTGAGGACACTTGCACTTGCCTTTTGCTCTTCGTGGGACGTGAGTGAATTGCAACCCAAGGTGTTTATTCTCTGGCGTGAGACCTAGAGTTATTTACACATGTTCTCTAATTGGACAACTTAATCGAGTCAAGCGGTGAGATCCTTGAGCCCGAGGCATAGGATGAGACAAAACATGCATGACACTAGTAGCTTGATGAACTCAAATAAGTACATTTTATTACTATCATTTATCCTATTAATTTGACTTGTTTTACTATATTATGTATGAGGATTGATACTTAATCGTTTACTTTTGTAATTCTCAGGTAAAAACAAGCATTTGGTGAAACTTAGCGATTTTGGACTGATTATGGAGCATAACATGCATAAAGTTAAGAGTCTACTGAAATGAAGAAGATCAAGACTAATCTGCTCCAGATGCGCCGCATCTCACTCTCGACATGCGTCGCATCTCTATCAAGATATCACCAGATACGATCCAAGATACAAGAGGACATGCGCCGCATCCAATCATGGAGTTACGCCGCATCTTCTGGCGGTGTACGAATATTCCTGAATATTATAATCTTGGACCCCACGCGAAGTTAAGTACATGCGCCGCATCTACTTACTAGATGCGCCGCATCTTCCTTCAGACAGAAACTATAAATACCCCAAGACCAGACGAATTTCGTAAGGAATATAATATAACCTAAGTCCGAACAGAAGAACAAAAGGACGAATTCAGTCAAGGAGGCAGCACAAGACACACCCAAATCAAAGATACAAGAGCTGTAAGAAGGTGCTGCATGTGTTTAATTCATTAAGTAGTTTTGTTTTATTGTGTTAGCAAACTTTAATTCATCAGGATTGGTGGCTTGTGTAATGTGACAACGAAAGATTGCACTCCTTTTAATACTTGCTTTCCATCAATTAAAGTTTATATGTTGATGTCTTTGGTTACTACTTATTAGTGCATTGATAACCTCTGTGTTTATTAGTGGCTTGCGGGCATTTGACTGCGGGACATAATGTGGCTCCCACGGTTATTACTAAATTGATCACTTAGGAATAACTTTTAGACATAAGTAATCATTAAGGGTTTACTCGCCGATAAGATTAGGACCAACGAGAAAGGGTTAACTACATACACTTCATATAAAGCTATCAATAAAACAAGTGACAATCTACTTAATCATAAGGACAGCCCTCTTATTGTCTCGAGTATTTATCTGTGTACGTGTGTGCTACTTGCTGATTCGTGCCTATTGGTTTATTTTATTATTTAATTGCAAACAAACCGTGCCAGTCTCTCAGGCTGAAACCCCCTTGCGTTAGGATATTAAAATACTGATTAGAATAACGAGATAATACGTTCCACTCTTAGTGATCGACACTCTACTTACCATTATCTTCATACTGACCGGGTACACTGCTCGTTAAGTGTGTGTGTTATTGATAAGTCGGCTAAATATAAATTTAAAACTTGAGTAGGCATTAAAACTGCTAAACCGCAACGACACATCACGCGCATCAAGTTTTTGGCGCCGTTGCCGGGGAGTGAATTGTTATTATCTGTTAATTTAATTAGTATTTTAATTAGGTTTTTCTTTTTCATTAGATTAATTGCATCATTGTATTATTTTGCATATTTGTTGTATTGTGTGTTAATTGTTTTCTTTTATTTTTGTGTGTTTATTTTCGTTTGTGTGTTTAATTTTTTGTTTTTATTTTTCGTATTTTTCTGTTCTGCTATCGTTGTACTGTGATAAATCAAACGATACGGCGCATCTGATCTCTCAGATACGGCGTATTGCGTTTAATTTTTAAAAAAATACAACGCATTTAATTAATTCGATACGACGCATCTTTTCCCCAAGATACGGCGTATCTGTTTTTAATAAGAAAATTTTTCTAAGCGATAAAGTAATACGACGCATCTGCTTTTGCAGATACGGCGTATCTGTTTTTAATAAGAAAAAAAAAATTTCTAAACGTTAACGCCATACGACGCATCTGCTTTAGCAGATACGGCGTATCTATTATTTTAATTAAAAACAGTTTGCGAATTATTAAACAGATACGGCGTATCGATCTCTATCGATACGGCGCATCTTTCTGAATCAAAAATCGATATTTATTTTTAAACGTAACGAAAATACGGCGCATTAACTTTCGTTAATACGACGCATTTAATTTTAATTAGAAAAGCTGATTTTTGATTAATTAATTCGATACGGCGCATTCTTAAATTCTAAGCGGCGTATCTATTTTCTGAATAAAGTCTGATTTAATTTTAACGTATTAAGATACGGCGTATCCAACTTTTTGGATACGGCGCATCGTCTGCAGATATCAGCTATTTTTATTCTTATATCCGTTTCTATATTCATTAATTTCTCTTCTAGCGAACAAATCCTACTGATGATTTTACCTTGGATGACAGATTTTGCTATGGAAGACATGTCAGTTAACGGATATCTTGCTAAGGAATGCTTGTTTTCAGATTCATTCAATGTACTCATGATCGATGCAGATTTATTCTCTTGGGAGACTCCTCTTGAAGTTGCTTTTAAGGAATTCATGCGTTTATGCAACATTGACAAAGAGGTATTCTCTTATGATGTATTTGTGAGGTACACTGAAGAAGAATTGTCGCTCTTATGGCCTATCATTGAAGCCGAAGGATTGAACTGGATTACTATCGAAGAAGATGATGGGAAATTCTATCTTGCATACATGGATTCAAGCAACGAAAGCTATGGTGGAGGCAATACCCAAAACTCTTACATGCCTTATTCCGAACAGTACTGGGGATTGAATGAGAACTATCAGGATAATGACATGAATTATGCTTTGGCGGAGTTACTATTTCATGGGAAATTGGTAAGATTGATAGACCTCTCCCTCAATGATTGGCTAGAACTCAAATATGGTAGTCCGGAATTTGCCCCTGCAAATGAAGTCAAGGAGATTATGACTTCATGGTTGACTCGGAGTTTTAAGAAGCAATTTAACGAGTTCATGGAGATAAAAAAGAATATGATTGGAAAGGTTTGCTTTGACGTTAACCACGATCCTCACGATGTTGATTTTTCAGAATGGTTGGCTAGTAAGTTTAATAACCATAAGTGCATGGATCGTGCTACTAAGGATGCATTATGGGTATATTGGATGAGATGAGAAGATGAAGAAGTAGAAAGCGATTATGGGTCGTCACTTCATGATTCAACAATCAATGAAGGCATTGAAGAGTTATTCAGAATAGACATTGATGTGTTCGATTATGAGACACCCTTGTGCAAGCAGTTCAAGGAATTTAACTACCTTCTTCAAGTCGACGATGATGTGCTTACTAGAGAACTACCAGGATTTAAGACTTATGATGCTTTAAAAAACACCTGGTACTATGAATGGAATGATCAAGTACCATGGGTTTGGGATAAACCATGGGGATTTGCGCACATTAATCACACCTGTACACCCTTCGTTTTCAAGGACGGGAGTAGTGTTTGGCCGACCTGTGATTATAAAAGTGACGGAACCTGTAATGGGGGAAGTATAATTGGGATGAGACGGGTTGGAAACGATGTAACCTTTGAAGATTATGAGTGGTACGATAATGTTGAAGACTGCCCACAAAAGGCGGAGGCTTTACAAGAAAAGGGCAGAATTGAACGCTTGAAAGGACTTAAAGGAACATCGGATACTACTTTCTGGGAATGGGTGCATAAACAGTTTGATGATTTCACAAAGCTTAGTCGACGGTTACAATATGATTTGGAAAGAGAATGGGAGGCGATTCAAGATGATAATAATAATGAGTCGTTGATTGAAGAACTAGATGATTATTTGATTAAGGATCCTTATTTTAAGTTTGTTGATAAAGACGAGGAAGAGTTCACCAA
The DNA here is from genome assembly GCA_021014915.2 of Artemisia tridentata subsp. tridentata. NCBI lineage: Eukaryota > Viridiplantae > Streptophyta > Magnoliopsida > Asterales > Asteraceae > Artemisia > Artemisia tridentata. The sequence continues at coordinate 399,010,321 of CP139506.1, read as the reverse complement.
AAGAAAGTGTCAACTACTTGGGATTCCTTACAATGAGCCGCCCATGATTATTTCTGAAAAATTTAAAATCATCAAATACTCTTTGGGTCCTGATGAAGAATATACTGCGGTGAAGACAAAGAGTTATACTAGATTAAGTCGAACGGAAGAAAACGTCGCAGAGATATACGGAAAAATCTTTCGGATGAAGGACGAAGGATGGACCGTGACAAGGACTTATTGCTGAGCTGAACGTGAGTCTAACTTGAAGACTCTGGAATAAAGACAAGTGCTTACCGGGAGACAACCCGGAATTATCTTTTATTATTCTGTTTTCTGTGTCGTGTCAGTCAAGCCCGCATGAGGATACGACGCATCTCAATTCTGAGATGCGACGCATCTCCTGCAATGGTCATATCTTATTTTATTTTTCTGCATTTTTATTTTCGACTTTAAAACTATTTATCAGTTTATTTTAATGCGGCGCATCCCTGGTTAAGGATGCGGCGCATCTTTATTCTGATCCGTATTTATTCCAGGCTCGATACGGCGTATCTTCTTCCATAAGATACGGCGCATCGACTGACCTGATGATTTTCAGTTTTAATTTTTAAGTTTTATTTTTATCTAACTACTAATGTATTATGCAAGTTTGAACCTTTCTTATCTTAGGTGTGTTTTAAAGTGTTGGTGGTATTATAGTTTCCTGGATTTCCTGTGGATACATCAAGTATGAAGCTTTAACGTTCTAATCCACAAGAAGTTGATTTTTGCTCTTATACTAATGGAGGATCATACCGAGCAAATCTCAGGGGAGTTTTTCTGTTCTAATTATTTTATTTTCTAGTTTTTAACCTTTTATACAAACAACGAGGACGTTGTTTAACTTAAGTGGGGGGATTGGAGAATTAGAACACTTAACAATTACTTGTCCTAAACTTTTTCAAAAATTATGCTTAAAATGTGCTTAATATATCAAACTTAAAAATTTTTTTAGCATGTTTTTGTTTAAGATCTAAGTTGCATAACTGCACACATGACGTTATTTTCAAAAATTGTGATTTTTCAAAATTCACAAATCTATGAGTGTGCCGGTGACTTGTAAACTTTAGAACTTGGCTTGTATACTATTCGAGACCACCATAATAAGTATTATTTATATAATTGGAATGACTTGTCTAAATTGGTAAAATTCTAGGATTACACCCAAATAGCCTATTATTTGTTATGTGTTATTAACTAACTACACTGGTTAGTTAACCCCCGTATAAACCCTTTTGTTACTCTCATTTTTAGAGTAAGATACCCCTAGAAAAACCCTCAGAGCCATTCCTTTCGTTTCTTACACCTATGTTTAAAATGTTTTGTTACACCCTTACACCTTAGCCTACCCTGTAGATTAGAATCCGTGGTTGGTTGATTGCTATAGGCAGAGTGTGTTTCCTTACATTACCTGTGTTCGCGTGCGTAATTCATTATCTATGGTTAGGTCGGGAAATTGCACAATGCAATTGGAGTGAAAGTAAATATTGTATATCTTTGAGTTTATTTTTCGTGTGTTTACTACTTTCACTATTACCATTATTTCTGAAGTCATGAAAAGTATGGAAAAATTATACGGAAAGAAAGTTATAGTGATGTGGTGAAATTTTACACATCTATGTTTATGTTTAAAAAAAAAAAAAAAAAAAAAAAAAAAAAAAAAAAAAAAAAAAAAAAGAAAGAAAAGTTGGAAGTTAGTTTTAACCAACTTATGTAAAGTTATGTAAGTGGTCGATATCACCACTATTTGTTGTACTATATCTATGGATTGAATGGGAATTGGCAGTTATGGGAACGCCAATTAAGGTTTATTCTTTGATTAAGATCTTGTTGAGTATAATTCGTGTCTACCTAAAGCGTGTGTTTCAAGTGTTAAAGCGTGAGTTATTCGATGATATGAGTCTTATTCATGGGATGGTTGGGATAGTGATTAACCACACTTAAGATTTTAATTTATTTGTTTTGTTTATTTTTATTTTTGCACCAATTTATATCCCAAATGTTATCCATGCCCTTTATTATTCTTTATCCAACCAAACCTTTGATTTATTGAGATTAGGGATTTGAGCAATCTTAAGTATCGTAGTCGTGGATTCGGCTATGTATTTATGATTTTGTCGCCGTTTTTGATATATTATTATTGGTGAAGTTTGGACCTATCTTTAGCCTATTCGAGTTAAGGATTTGAGCAATTGCAAGTATCGTGTTCGTGGATTCGATCATGTATTTGTGATTTTGTCGCCTTTTCTGGAATTTGAGATCGATAGTGAAAGAGAATAATTAACCCTTAAGCCTAAAAACCCTTTTTACCTCTTTAGACTTGTTACTCCTTAGCTTTAGTGGTGGAGATGTGTATACTTGCCAAGCTTATGATAGAATATTCGTCGCGACTGGACAGTTAAACGATTAGATTTGCTTTTATCGACTTATTTTATTTTACTTCTAATTCGTTAAAGTGTTTAGTTGTGTGATTATGAAATGAACGAATACATGCTTAAATATAAAAATAAATCCTAACATCTTTTAGGATACATTTTCATAAAAGAAATTCTAAGGTTTACTTGGGGACAAGTAAAGTTCAAGTGGGGGGATATTTGATGAACTCAAATAAGTACATTTTATTACTATCATTTATCCTATTAATTTGACTTGTTTTACTATATTATGTATGAGGATTGATACTTAATCGTTTACTTTTGTAATTCTCAGGTAAAAACAAGCATTTGGTGAAACTTAGCGATTTTGGACTGATTATGGAGCATAACATGCATAAAGTTAAGAGTCTACTGAAATGAAGAAGATCAAGACTAATCTGCTCCAGATGCGCCGCATCTCACTCTCGACATGCGCCGCATCTCTATCAAGATATCACCAGATACGATCCAAGATACAAGAGGACATGCGCCGCATCCAATCATGGAGTTACGCCGCATCTTCTGGCGGTGTATGAATATTCCTGAATATTATAATCTTGGACCCCACGCGAAGTTAAGTACATGCGCCGCATCTACTTACTAGATGCGCCGCATCTTCCTTCAGACAGAAACTATAAATACCCCAAGACCAGACGAATTTCGTAAGGAATATAATATAACCTAAGTCCGAACAGAAGAACAAAAGGACGAATTCAGTCAAGGAGGCAGCACAAGACACACCCAAATCAAAGATACAAGAGCTGTAAGAAGGTGCTGCATGTGTTTAATTCATTAAGTAGTTTTGTTTTATTGTGTTAGCAAACTTTAATTCATCAGGATTGGTGGCTTGTGTAATGTGACAACGAAAGATTGCACTCCCTTTAATACTTGCTTTCCCATCAATTAAAGTTTATATGTTGATGTCTTTGGTTACTACTTATTAGTGCATTGATAACCTCTGTGTTTATTAGTGGCTTGCGGGCATTTGACTGCGGGACATAATGTGGCTCCCACGGTTATTACTAAATTGATCACTTAGGAATAACTTTTAGACATAAGTAATCATTAAGGGTTTACTCGCCGATAAGATTAGGACCAACGAGAAAGGGTTAACTACATACACTTCATATAAAGCTATCAATAAAACAAGTGACAATCTACTTAATCATAAGGACAGCCCTCTTATTGTCTCGAGTATTTATCTGTGTACGTGTGTGCTACTTGCTGATTCGTGCCTATTGGTTTATTTTATTATTTAATTGCAAACAAACCGTGCCAGTCTCTCAGGCTGAAACCCCCTTGCGTTAGGATATTAAAATACTGATTAGAATAACGAGATAATACGTTCCACTCTTAGTGATCGACACTCTACTTACCATTATCTTCATACTGACCGGGTACACTGCTCGTTAAGTGTGTGTGTTATTGATAAGTCGGCTAAATATAAATTTAAAACTTGAGTAGGCATTAAAACTGCTAAACCGCAACGACACATCACGCGCATCAATGACACTAGTAGCTTGTACTCTAGTGCCATAAGTCTCATAAATCTAAGAGTTGCACTTGTAATGCAATTGTCGCACGCCGCCTACCTCTTGTACCCACAAGACTTACCAGAGTAGTAAGCACTACCGTGATGAGTGGGAGTTCAAGAGGGTCTTAGTCTTTTAGTAAATTAATTGTTTTATCTATTAAAACAAGGGTAGTTAGTTTCTAAAAGAATCAATTATCGAAAATACTAAAATTTAAACTTAACTGCTAATTGTATATTGCAACATATACTGTAAACAATGGTTTGTCCTTTTTCCTGGAAAAGGCAAGGACAAAATGGGTCTCCTTTCCTTGTAAGAAAGAGAGAGACATATACCTATTCATTTTCCTTGCTAGAAAAGTGGATAAAAGGAACGATTGAATTTACCCCAAATTCTAATCATACTCATAAGTAAACATACTCATGAAATTGTTTTGCCTTGCAAAATTCAAACAGTTAAGTATGGTTACTAAATCTTATACTTTCAAACATGTTTCACTACCCCTGTTCGGTTTTGAACTCTTTGAAACTTATAAGATTTGTTTTAATAACTATATAACGTGTTTTTATAGCTATTAAATATTAATGTCTTGTTATTAGCGAGACATCTTATGAGTTTTAATTAGGAAATTGAAATATTACCGTAAAATTGTAAAAGCAATAACTAGCATTATTAACCTAGTTGTTTGCTTTAACCAAATAAAGGTACTACACCCTTGTGGCAAGGTAGGCCAAATAAGGAGGAATTGCATGCCAATTTCAAGTTAACATTAGCATAAATGGCTAGTCCATCGTTTATGTCATAGAACTTGACACACTCCCTTGGATATCTAAGTACATGCTTACTTGTTCACATTAGCAATAATGTGTAGATATTCAAGATAAGGAAAGTAAATAAATTGTCATTTGCTTCTCACCAATAGGAAAACACTTGTAATGTTTGTCTAATTCAGTGGGAGTAATACATTTTATTTCTAAGCTGGCATTCTAGTAATGTTATCTGATTCAGTGGGAGCTATGAGCTTGTCTAACTTATAGATGTCCCATATTATTTCTGGCCTGCCCAAAAATAATTTATTACTTTCCAAGTGTGATACTCTTTCATTTAGTACGAATCACTGCATATTGTTTTATATGATAACTTGTCGCTTTCTGTAGCATTATCTATAACGTCATCATGCAAGATTACTTATTAATTGAACTTGTTCTACATACACTTTTCATGAGGATATGATTTAAGCTTGACTTAATTCATATTCTATATCTGACATAGTCATATTATCTATACAAGCAAATGATTGTCGTGTTGTTTTGTATACTTGCTTAATGTTGCATCATGCACAAGTGGGAGAAATCTTAATTGTGTGCAAGAAACAACATATAATAATATGACTAATGGTTTTCCTTGACCATAAGGCAAGGAAATTAATATTCTACTAAGACTTCTACACATAAAATGTATGTTACCCTATTTAGAATAAGTGTCAAGATATGATGAGAGCTACTTCAAAATATTCACTAAATGATTTTGTCAGTACAATTATGTTTTCTTGCAAAGTCATAATTATTCACTGAATTGTTTAGGCAATATGATTATGTTTTTTAAAAGTCATAATCATGAAGTAAGCAATTAACTTGAAATTACTATTGAGACCAACAGTCGGTACTCATAATTAATTTAGTTAAATATGTTTTATGTCTTCTTGTAAATACACAAACATAAAGTCCTTTAATTGTTGAAAGACTTGTAACGTAAGGTAAGACGTTAACTCGTTATGTCTTCTTGTTAAGACATGAACATGAAGTCCTTGAGTTGATCAATGACTTATAACGTATAGTAAGATATTAAATGTTTATGTCTTCATGTAAGGACATACACATAAAGTAAGTGAATTGGTCAACGAATAATATCTAGTATGCAATTGGTTTCAAAATACTATGTAAACAATTTGGTTTTACCCAATTGGCAAGTATATGACCAAAAGAGCATTAAGTTATCTACGGAATTGTGGTATAGTCTCACAATCCCATAGGATACCAATCCTTGTGGTATGTCTAATGTGTTATATCAAACTCTTCTGACATTGTTTGATTAATGATAACTTAAACTGCTTTAATCTCCAAAACTATCAAGGTTAGAAAATTGAGTATATCATGCATATACTTAATATGACTCTAACATAGAAGGTAATTAAGACATCATCTATTGACGGAATGGAATGATTTCCATTATGTCTTAATTGAAGTTCAAATTTTGTTAAATCTCTTGGAGCATGTCATTAACAAACTAGAGTTGAGAACTGTGGATGCATTTTAAATATTCCAAGTGGAAACAATTTATTGTGGCTCAAGACGCTTAGTATTTAGAGAATAGTCTCTACTTACAAAAGTAAGTGGGAGCATCTTGAAGATATTTAAGAACAAAATTCACAACCTTCTAAATACACTTGCTAATGTCATACTAAGGTTAAACATGAAAATGTTAAACCAAAGAATGATGTAACTCACATTCATAGATCCACAAGGATACCTCATGCACTTGAGTGATATTGTATATCAATACTGAGGAATGAAAGTTTGAGAATCTCTGAGAACCTGTTAACTATACAGAGATGCATTATCAAGATCTTGAATATGGTAAATGTCTCAAAACTATGAATGAAAAGATGCAGTCCTTGAAAGACAATCATTGTTTTGAACTTGATTGATCTCTTACTAAACAACTAATCTGTGAGATTAAGAATGAGTTTCTTTAGAAGAAAGACTCATAATGACAAAATTGTACAAACATTAATGTATGTCTTGTGATAGAAGTTTTAATCATACTCAAGCGATTGACTGTGATTAAATTTCATCTCTACACACATTAATGATATAAAGATGGTTAATTATCATACTTGTTTTCATGCATATGAAATATGACAATTGTTGATTACCTTTGCGAGGACGGTGCGTAATCAAAAGGGTGATGAATCCATATGATCTTTATTAAGTACACAAAATAGTAGAATCCAAGTGTGGATTAGATCATGCATCTAGGAGCTGAGATCTTAAGTTTAATTGTAAATCAATATTTTGATTTTGATTAAAATAAGATAACTCCTGACCTGAGAGCAAGTGGGAGTACTATGTTTGTTCCTTAGATCTAATATGTCGTGCAACATATTGAAAGCTATTTTCCATGCGAGCAAGATTTTATCCCTCGACTTGGAATATAGTTTTCACTTCAGAGATTTAGGAATTAAAACATACAATCTTGGAATAAATGTTTATGGTGATAAACATGTACGGTAATTAAGTATAACACAATGTAACATATCATTGAGCAAGTCTCAAAGGATATATTTCACTTGCGATAATTTAACACATGGATGGATACCTTAAGTTTTACTAAGTTTTCATCATGTACATTAAATTGTGTATGGGGATAGTTGTAACTTTTGCATGAGTGCAAAGTGAGTTAACAACAACAGTATCTAAGTGAGAGTCTTTAGATGACTGTTAAAACAAATGTCTTATTGGATGAACCTGGTAGTTCAGAAAGGCACCAAACATTGCCAAAGAAAGGTTCAATCGTTTAAGAGCATAGTGTTATTGTATACACTGATGCTAGTCTGATTGAGTGGATACTCAATCCTAGTCATTGTAGGATTTCATCACGAATGATGATGTTGTTGACTAGACATGCTCAGCTGAGAGCATTGTTGCAATACACATTAAAGGACAAGAATACTTTACAGTTTAAGAAGCTGTTGAGATGACTGTCTCATATAGGTGTTGTGCTAGCTTCAAACACCCTATAGAATGCACCATAGCAATACTAGTGTATTAGAATGTGCACGTACAAAATGACGCTCATCATGTTATTCAAACTTTCACTATTGTGAGTTTGAAATAAGTACTCTTAAAGTTTACTCAGATGACTACTTAGCTATCTTGTACCTTACAAGTTGATCATGTTAAGAACATTGGATTTTAACTTACTAAGTAGTCTCATGCGAATCTGTGTTTAGTATTTGGATAATGGGATATGTAAAACAATTATTATTTTGATGATTAATATACGTGGTACTTGAGTTATTCATTCATATATTAATTGTGTCCTATATTTGTATGTTTAATCCATAAGTAATTTATTACTTTAAATTGTCCATTGTCGATCAATAATATGGGAGTATTGTTGAATTAAGGCAAATGTGAGAGATTGGTTATATTTTTTTGAATACTAAGGATGTGTCCGCCAAACTCACATGTTATCCACATGCTATGGATATTGGACTTCCCCAAAACTACGAGTCATCACTTTATGGATCAGCGTCATTAAGTGATATCTCGCAAATGGTTATTTTATTTGTCCTCTGACTTGAGATGCAAGCAGGTCTTGCATGTGTGGATCTTTCTTCTTGACTATAGTCAAACGCTATCCTGAACAAGGTGGTTATAAAGGCTATTCTCAGAAGTTGGTTGAAGCACATGAATGACACGTGTAGTCAAAATAGAATTTGTTCCTCCACTTGTCTTCTGGAGCATGATACTACTGGGCCCCTTGCTGAATTAATCAGATGTTTGCATGGCCGTGCCCAAAGTGTAAATCAAGATGATGCTTGTTTTACGTTTGGTAATCTTGATTAATTTCTAAAACGAGAAACAGAATAGTTGAGCAATATGGAATGACTTTGATCCATATCCATAGTTCAACAAGTATCTGAAACAAAAGGATAATTTAAAATTGTAAACCATTTACCTAGTTGTTTTATGAAACCACACTCAGGTATTTCTGGGAGCAATGCGGTGTTGCTAGACACTTAGCATTGTTAGTATACATTATTGATTGTTACGATCGCAAGTGGGAGCTATTGGTTATGCGTTCGTAAATCAATAGGTTATACGGCTAGAAATTACGTGAGCCTATCGGGGCACACACGTATACATTTAGAGAGCGTTTATTAAATATAATTAATATGTTTAATGTATACTATTAATTATAATTAATATATTTCACGAAATAATTTAACGGTTATTAGTTTAAATCGTTAGACGCTTTAACTAATTTAAATATATGTTAAATATAAAAGAGAGGGACTTGGATGTCGGAAAACGAAACTCCCGGACTTCCTTCCAATGTGGCCAGTTATGGGAAGGTTCTAGGAGGGGAGGAGAGTGTCAATTTTATGTAACTAAAGGAGGTGAAAGCAATGACTTGTTGGACAAGTTGAGATGCTATATAAACACACTTTTGGCCTCATTGTAGAATAACACACGATCCAAGCTTAAACCAATAAAAGATCATACGTATTAAATATTGGTTTCTTTTTCTTTTGTTCGGTCAGTTGAAAACAAATATATTGTTTTCGTTTGACTTTTCAAACGTAAAAGACTAATTAGCAACAAGAATATTATTGTTGTTAATTTAGTTCCTGTTCTTATATTACACGTTCGAACGTATACCATTTGGTATTCGATCGTGTTTAAGCTACAACAAGAACACAAGTTTGTTTGGTTGTATATGTGAAGTAAGCACTAGCATTCTAACGCTCTTGTTAGACGTGTAGTGTGAGTTTTCGATAGAGATCAACTCACTATAGTTGATTAGGGTTTCGTGGTGATACGAGATATGTTGGAGTGTTCGTGATCAAGATCAAGACTTGGTGGTTATCTATTTTTCAATAGATTCGAGGTTAGTATTTATTATGTGTTTTAATTATGTGTTTTAATTCATAACATTAAACATAGATCCATCCGCTGCGTACTCTTGGTATTAATGGTTTAATCAATATGAAATCCCAACATAAACATAACCTTAATGGACCGTAAGCTCACAGTCGGACTTGGGCCTAATTTATCCTCTAATATGATTGAGTTTTGTTGCTTTCTTACGGTGTCTAATTAGAAGCTTAAGTTATGTTGATTTCTCGATTATTGTCTTCTAATTAGTTGGTTGTCGTGTCTTTGAGGATGTTCAAAGCACGTAGTTTTCGGAGTGGCTCATGACCACTCCCCACATGTACTTAATCTCATTTTCTATTAATAGATTCATTGGGTATAACCCATTTACCCAAAAAATAGATTGATCTTCAGTTAAAAGTTGAAAGTGCAGTGCACGACATGTATTTTTAAAGCATTAAGTTTCATTAGTCGATCAACAAAGTGTAATATATAAAAGTGATAGCACTAGAGCAATGCGCTCCAATGTTAAATAATATTTTTAGTAATATTATGTTACTTATCTTTCTAACTTTGTTTCAGGTCACATATATTTTCATCAATTTTCTTTCATTATGTCATTCAATACTATAAAATAATATCATGATTTTCCTAAGATAATGTTAGATCCCGTGTAACACCCCAAAAATGGGTCGCAACGGAAGATGATGTCGCTGGGGTGCTACTAAATTGGATCACAACACAAAGTAAAGATAACGGATTTACCCTATACATTTAGAAAAATAGTTACATTATCATAGTAAATAAATTTACAATATTTAAATTTGATGCGGAAATAAGGCCCATATAAGTAAACAAGTGGTCCCAAATATATCATAGAAGCCTATGACTGTGCCCTTGGCAAGCGCCTCCAACAACAGATTGTGCTGTGGTAAAGACCTACACCTGAGAATACATGCTAAAAGGGTCAGCATAAAGCTGGTGAGTTCATAGGTTTAAGTAAACAACAAGTTATGTATGAACCACAAGATTTCAACGATAATGTATTTCAAATATGTTCATGAAAAGTATTACTGTTGCACTAAGCTCATGACACCGAATCCTTAACAGTTAGTTCATATTATCACCCCAAACAGGTGCTTTTCCAAACACCTGTACGACATCAAATGAAATGCGTCCATTTGACAAGTTGGAGCGACCAACCCGGACGGGGGAGTTTACCCCCAATAGATCTATTCACAACATTCGTGCTTACAAAGTAATTAACGGTTCATGATTGTGGGGAATTTATGGCAAATAACAACAACTTAGGCAATCAATAGATGTTTAATGCACTTGTGTCCATATGAAAAAAAAAAAGCAATATATTCCTACCCCAAGTATTTCAAATCAAATAGTAAAACAAGTAAAAGTGGGGCTATGAAACTCACCTCAGTTATCAATCTCGATTAGAAATACGGTAAACTGTGAATAAAGGTCCTATAACTCTAACCGCAACCTAAATAAATACCATGTCTTAGGTTTGAAAACAGGGTCGTGCGTGCAAGTTCATACGCTATTATATCACTTGTACATGTTTGTTGCAATATTTAACGACAAAAATATAGTTGCGTCATTGTGTCTATTTATTAAGCAAAGTAACCCTTTTTATAGAACGTAACTAGTTTACCACGTAATTAAACAACGGTCGTCTTGTTACTAAGTATTTTTGAAAACCTCTAACGCGCCTAACGTTCTACTATTTTTTTTTAAGTCATTTTAGCTAAATCCGACTCTAAAGTGTCCAAAATCCATATTATAATTTTCTATCAGCTTTCTAATAGCAAAATAAAAGCTGTCAAAAATTTATATTTCGTCGCAATTTCATTAGGCCATAACTTCCTCGTCTTAGCTTCGATTCTTAAGTTTTATATATCCCCGGGTTCGTGTTTAAGTATACTAACATATTTTTAGTTCCTCGGCTAGTCTAGTTAACTTTTAACACCAGATTTTACCTCACGAAAATTCCCAACAGCAACTATATTTGTTTCAGAAAATTATTTTTCGACATCCAACTTAAAACTATGTATCTTCTTCGTTATAAGCCCGTTTTAACTCATTCAAGCGGCTACGTTTTCGTTATTGAGTCTATTTTCTATATTTCTAGCCTAATCTTGCCACCAAGTTACTGATTTTTCTGGGTGAGGTCGAATGGGACAGCCTCTCTTCTAAAAGTGTCAAAACGCGTTTCCTAGCCTTCTAATTATTCAAAACCGCTTAACAACAACTCCCGAACAAATCCTAGCTCTTCCACCAATTTCTCAACATTTCAATAGTGATTTAACAATAAACTTAGCAATATGAAAAGTTCCATTTCTCATAAATTTAGGTGATCATCAAGACTAGTTAATATAACAAGCTCACTAGTTTATATATATAGTGTTTTAATTTCCACTTTCTTGTTAAGATTAATAATTAACTAGTGTGTTCATAAAAATATATTTGAAACATAGTCATTAGTTAAAAGATTATTGTGGTTATAAAGTTTTATTAAAATGTACAAAGTGATAATCAAGTGTATGTAACTTGAAACTAATTATTCATGATATAAAGAGTGTAAAATTTATGAAAATAAAGTGTTACTTACTTAAGGAGATTAGTGTGATGAGGAGGTAATTTACTCGATTAACTCAAGACTTGTGCTTCTAAACCCTTACAAGTGTGTCCTAATGATACTTGAATTAACCAAAACAAGTTTTCTTCTTTCCCTTGCTTCCTTGGTGGATCGATTTGTATGAGTGAGTGAGTAGTTTTATTTTTCTCTTGTGCTAGTGTAAGTAAATGTGCTAGTGTAGGTATATATATACTTGAGGTTTGTCAAACTTTTAATAGTGGGTCAAAATTCAAAGGTGGCTTGGTGATTATGGTGTTGGCCGATTGGCTAGGAGGGGGGTGGGGGGGGGGGCAAGACTTGGTCAAGCCTCCAAAAACTTGGTCTTGCAACTCCATGTTTTATGGAGATTTGTCTTGTAATTAATTGTAGTGTAAAATTGGTCTAGTAATTATTATGGAACAAAGGGGGGGGGGCACATGGGAAGAAAATAAGGGTAGAAGACTTAAGTTTGTATAAAAGTGTATATATTGTATGTATTGGGTATTAAAAATAGGTATTGGTTATTGGTTTGGTGATTAACGTAAGTTACACGTAATTAAACGTAATGAATAAAGAAATTACTGATGAGGCGAAAAGTGTACCGCTTTTAAGGGGTCATTTAAGCCCGAAATCGTATTTATTTGATCAAATATTGCCCTAAATCGTTCCTTTTGTCATTTTAGGTACTTTTGAGGAGAAATCTGGAAAAGGAGGCATTTTGGACGTTTTTGGAGCATAAAAGTGAAGAAAACGGCAAAGTCTCAAAATTGTGCTGAAAGTCACCTTTGACGGCGTCAACATTAACTCCAGACGGCGTCATGCCTTGGCAAGAAAAGTTGGATGTGAAATTTACTCATGACGGGCCAGTGAGTTTGCATGAGAATTCTGACGGCGTCACGCTTTAACTAAATCAAGGGCGTCACGGCTTAAATCATAAGGGGACGGCGTCACGTTATAGGTCCGACGGCGTCAAGCCTTGATAAGCCAGAATGGATTTTTGAAGAGCTAAAGAGGGACGGCGTCAAGATGGTCATCCGGGAACCCTAAAAGCGGCGAGGTGACGGCGTCACAATGCATAAGGTGACGCCGTCAGATGTCAAAGTCTATATATAGTTTTCTAATTTTTTGTCATTGAGGGAGAGCTTAGTGTGTGGAATTTTGGGATAAAACCCTAAGACGATTTTAGCTACTTTTTCAGGGCTTTTTGCCTTGAGATCTTCCATGTTTCATTGAAAGATAAGTTATCAATTAATCATTCAATATGTCTATGTGTTGTTTGATTCTATCTTATGCTTGTCTTTTGTTTAACATGTTAGGCTAATTTTATCTTGTGTTTGCTTAGATCTAATGAAACCTAGCTATTGATTTTTGGTTGTTAGTGTGTTGTTAGTTGTATTGGATGATTGTTTATCTATGTTAGGCTTAAGAAAACTGGCTAACTTCCTATTCGGTAACTTGCTTGAACGTCTTAAGAAACATGAACCAAACGCGTACTAAAGGTTTTTATGGTTGTATTTAATGCACAAGCGAATTCTAGTGATCCCATGTTAGGAGCTTCCTAGCCGGCTCGACATAGGAGTGAAGTAGGAGCTTGTAGAGTTTGGGGAAGTAAGTACGCCACCCCACGAATGGTATTAAGGAATACACCCGTCATCCACGCGACTAATGCACACTAATTAACCGGTAAAAGATAGTTAGGGAGTAAGGAAATCTAAGTAAACACATTTCTCTACACATAAGTTTCTCACCACTTTTCATTTCTGTTATTTTATTTTATTTGCATTTGTAGTAATTTGGGTTAGTTGACTAGCAACTAATTCCGCCCACTCCTTCAAAACCCGAGATTTTACTTGCTTTTATAAAAATTATAAAAACATAAAAAGAATCTTCCTCAACCCTTAGACCTAAATAGAGTAGCCTTTCACACCTAACGAACACTATTCCCTGTGGAGAACGATCAATCCCCCGTACTTACCACTACACTATACTACATCGGTCAGGTACACTGCCTGGTGGGGTTGTAAGCCTCTTGAGATCCCTCGAGAGGTAAAACCTGTTGTAAGGTTGCAAAACCCACGCATCAAGTTTTTGGCGCCGCTGCCGGGGAATAGTTATTGTTTAGGTTGAATTTTTATTTCTATTAGGTCTACTCACTAGATTCCTTTCTAGTGAGATTTTTATTTTATTTTTCTAGGTTTTCTTTAGTCTATCTATTTTCTTCGTGTCTTTGTTCGTAACCATTACCGTCCGACATCATGGAAGATGGTAATATCCTTAACCCACACAACCCACCACCACAACAACCACCACCACCTCCTAGAGCCCGTACTTTAGGAGAGTATTCCCGTCCTAGCCACCACGGCTATCGAAACACCATTGAGCTCACTCAAGGAGCCAATATCACACCCTTGCGATCCGACACCATCCGGTTGGTGCAAAGCGGATGCGCATTCCATGGACTTCGTTCTGAAGATCCTAATCAACATCTCAAGGACTTTCTTAAAATCGTTGATTCTATAGACCTTGATGTTGCCACTCGAGAGACGACCCGATTGCGTCTCTTCCAATTCTCTCTGCGGGACCAAGCTAGTCAGTGGCTAGAACGTCAACCCGCAGGATCCATCACCTCTTGGGATGATCTCACCACTCGTTTCCTTGCTCAGTTTTTCCCACCGGGAAGAACTACCAAGCTAAGGAATGATATCTTGATGTTCCAACAACGTCAAGGCGAAACTCTCTATGAGGCATGGACTCGATTCAAGGACTTACTCCAAAAAGTCCCTCACCATGGCATAGAACTTTGGCTCCAAGTCCAAATCTTCTATGACCATATCAATCTCTCCACGAGGCAAACCATTGACCAATCGGCCGGTGGCAAGCTACGTGATCTAAGTGCGGAACAATCATGGGCTCTCCTAGAGGATCTTGCTCTTTATGACAACGAAAGTTGGAGTGATCCCCGTGATTTGAATAAAACGGTCAAGGCAATATCTTTGCCCTTGAACAATTCAAGCACTTCCGACCGTAGGATCATAGAACTTGAAGACCAAGTCAAGTTTCTCATGAAATCCTACGAGGCTCCTAAACCTTCAAGCCAAGTGAACAAAATCACTTCTTCATGTGAATTATGTAGTGGTCCCCACGACACTCGTGATTGCATGGAACTCCCCGAACAAGCTTTTGTGGACTACGCATCCTCGCGTACCGACGGAGCGGGAGACAAGTGGTACACTTTCAAGCCCGAGCCAAACCCCTACGGTGATTCATACAACCCCTCATGGAAAAATCACCCGAACCTTAGGTGGAGACAAAACCAAAACTCACAACAAACCAATTCTTCCAACCCACCTAATCGTTTCCAATCAAGCGGTTCCAACTCGAACCGTACTTTCAACAACAATCCTTCCGGCAATGGTAGTACCAATAACTTTGAAGGATTGATTTCCCAATTTATGGCATCTCAAGAAGCTCGGATAGCTAGATTCGAGACCGAATTCAATCAACAACAGACGGAGATGACCAATAAAATTGACAACTTGTTGAAAGCCCTCCATAACCAAGTGTTATCACCTCCACATAAGGACGCTAGGAACACAAATAGCGGACCCCAAGTCAAAGACCTTTCTTCATCCAAACACGTCCACTTTGTCAACATTGTCACTATTAAACCAATTGATAGGAATGAGGATAATAGTGAACCTAAGGATGAGGATAGGAAAGTCGAGGTTGATAAGGAAGTTAGGACAAGTGTGATTGAAGAAGTAGATGATGATGAGGACTACTTCAATAGGCTACCCACTAAGGAAGAGCGCGCATATCATACAAACTTATTCGATGACCCCGAAACACCATACTTCCTAGGTAAACCAATCATTGAAATAGGCGACCCTTCTAATCTCAACATACCATGCAACATCGGACATCTACATGTGTGGAAAGCTTACATCGACCTTAGATCACCCATAAACATCATGACTAGAGCCCACTACAACTTGATAATGAAAAATCAACTTGGGTATAGGATGTTCCCTGACAAGGGTTGGATGAGTAACTTCACGGGAAGAGTTAAGGGATTACCGGTTTATGTAGGAAACTTCACTTATGTCACCGACTTTGTAATTGTAGAAGATATCCGTCCAATAGTCGATGCATCCTTAACTCAAGTGGTTTTTGGAAAACCATTTGTTGAGGTCTCTAGAATGACTTATGAACCTTCCTTAGGGATAGTTAGATTTAAGGATGAGACCGGATGAAGTAAGCTACCAAATGCCATATAAAGATAGAACAATTCCAAAACTTGTCAAATGTTGAGAAGGAGCTTAAACAAGCGGTCCTACTATAGGAATGATAAGGATAGAAGTAAAGGAGTTAGTAACTATGTTTATGGAAAGGATATTCAGTGTTTCTACAAGGATTGTTTGAAAATTAGGACCGGAATAAAAACCGGAAGGAGAATGGCCTAGAACCGTGACCGATGATGGAGTCACGTAATGTACGTGACTTTGAGTCTAGCTACAAGACTCGTTAATAAAGAAAAGCGCTTTTGGGAGGCAACCCAATCTTATTTATTTATTTGCTTTGTTGATCATTTGTTTTGTCTTGTTTTATTTGTTTCCGTATGTTTTGTAATTTTTATCATTATTGATTCATGTTCAAGACTAAATTGTGAAAATGCTTTATTTGTTTTTAACTTTCGTCTTAACTACATATAAAGGTATTTGCAAAAATAGTGTAAGGAAATCTAAAATCGTTTATTAGAACACAAATTAACATGAATCGTAATAATAATAAATTAACATACATATTCGTGTTTGTTTGAGTCAAATGCTTGTATCGAGTCATAATGATGTTTTGCAGGATTTCCAGGAAGTAAGTTAAAGGTTTTTTCCAGAAATTTTCCGGAAACTTAAAACGAAAATTTTTGTCAGGTCATTTCTGACGGCGTCAGGGGTTATAACCTGACGGCGTCAGATTTAATTTCCAGAAATTTTTGAAAATTTTGTTTTCATAAAAAGTTTTTATTAAAATCTCCAACTTATAATCTCCAGGAATCTGCAAAGTTATCATTCCACAAGCATTATATCCTTATATATAGATTTTATCCCGCCGATGTTATGCAGGTTTTCGTGTTTGTTTTCTCAGGTTCAACAGGTTATTTTGGACAAGGAAATGTTTTGAATCAAGCTTATGGCGATGCATTAGTCATGGAGCTTCAACATTCTCTTTGGAGGAAGATTTAACCGTGTAAATTCATTATCCAACGAGCGAATCAGGGGAGTATTTGATTTCATTCTTTTACTTTATTCTTTTACATCTTGTTATTTGAACATTGGGGACAATGTTCATCTTAAGTGTAAGGGGAGGGTAAAAGTACGATTTTAGAGAATACAATTGCGCTTGATTTTTGTTTGTTTGATGGTAGATGTGTAATAAAACTGAGAGAAATACTTGTTAAGGTAATTTTAGTGCCAAATTTAAAATTTTTTACAACATATAGGAGTGAAACTTTGATCTTAATGAGCGTCTCACGGATAGGAGTTATATGACTAGCACAAAAGCCGTACCACTAAAAAATTTTCCACCCCCAAATATGTGAGGTTCGCCCCTAGAATTGGTAGGAAAAGCATTTATGCTATGATGTGTGTACCGGTAGCACTTAGATTCTAGAACTTGCGTTAGGACCATTCCGAGGCCACAAGTGAGACTACATTCGTGTAGTTAGATTTACTACATGATAAGAGGCATTAGGATTAACCCATTGTTTTACACCTGTGTTTTTGTTATAATTACATTGGCTACATTGGTCAAGTAATTCTCCCACACCCTTTGCGTTGTACTCATTTTTAGTACACGATACCCCTAGTACACCCCTCAGAGCCTATCTTTTCGTTTCGACCTTTAAGCATTTTACTTAAAGGAAGAATTTGTTACACCCCACTAAAATGTACACCCAAATCGCCTTAGCCTACCTTGTATGCACTCATTTTTAGTGCATTATTGTGACAACATTTGTTTAAACCCAAGTTAATTATCTAGTTGATTACATGGTTGCTAAGTCGAGTCATATCCTTGTACATATTGTTTTGGGACGATTGGGACTCATGGGTAAAGTACTAGTGTAATGGAGTAATGGGGAAGAACATCATTTATTACCCCCATATGTGCTAAATGTTTTAAAAGTACTCCAAGTTTTTCAATTATCTTAATTCGAGTCATTAGATTAGTATTTGTAAAGTTATGTAAAAGTTCAAGTGTAAGGGGATGCAACGCCCCTATGATGTATTATTTTGGATGGTAGGGTAAAAGTGTATGCAAAAAAAAAAAAAAAAAAAAAAAAAAAAAAAAAAAAAAAAAAAAAAAAAAGTAGAAAAAAACATACGGACTACCATCCCGTTTCATTTTATGTTTATTTTATGTTTATGTTTTGTTATTTTCTTTCATTAGCTTAAGATCGAGTCTAGTCTTGGCTTAGCAACGTTGTATAGTACATGTAATTGATCAAGATTTTTAACTCGCCACCAGTAAAATATCCTTTATCCAACCAAACCGTGTTTTCCTTTTCCTACACCTAACGTTATAACCCATTTAAAAGCCCTCTTTGATAGTTTATCTTAGGTTCTTACGCCTAGTGGAGGAGGTTTTCGATCCTTTCCCAAGCCTATGGTAATCTATTTGCTATGACAGGTAGTGAGAGATATTATCCGTTTTCATTTATGAGATTTATTTTGATGACACTTGAGAGATGTGAGTATCTAAACACTACTTGTGAGGTGCTAGTATATAATCTCCGTGCTTATTATGATTGAAGTGGAACGATTATTTGTTGTAATTACTTTTATGTTTGCATTAAATGACCCCTAACTTGTATTTTGATTAGAATAAAAGCGCATTTGCTTGAGGACAAGCAAATCTCAAGTGTAAGGGTATTTGATGAGGCGAAAAGTGTACCGCTTTTAAGGGGTCATTTAAGCCCGAAATCGTATTTATTTGATCAAATATTGCCCTAAATCGTTCCTTTTGTCATTTTAGGTACTTTTGAGGAGAAATCTGGAAAAGGAGGCATTTTGGACGTTTTTGGAGCATAAAAGTGAAGAAAACGGCAAAGTCTCAAAATTGTGCTGAAAGTCACCTTTGACGGCGTCAACATTAACTCCAGACGGCGTCATGCCTTGGCAAGAAAAGTTGGATGTGAAATTTACTCATGACGGGCCAGTGAGTTTGCATGAGAATTCTGACGGCGTCACGCTTTAACTAAATCAAGGGCGTCACGGCTTAAATCATAAGGGGACGGCGTCACGTTATAGGTCCGACGGCGTCAAGCCTTGATAAGCCAGAATGGATTTTTGAAGAGCTAAAGAGGGACGGCGTCAAGATGGTCATCCGGGAACCCTAAAAGCGGCGAGGTGACGGCGTCACAATGCATAAGGTGACGCCGTCAGATGTCAAAGTCTATATATAGTTTTCTAATTTTTTGTCATTGAGGGAGAGCTTAGTGTGTGGAATTTTGGGATAAAACCCTAAGACGATTTTAGCTACTTTTTCAGGGCTTTTTGCCTTGAGATCTTCCATGTTTCATTGAAAGATAAGTTATCAATTAATCATTCAATATGTCTATGTGTTGTTTGATTCTATCTTATGCTTGTCTTTTGTTTAACATGTTAGGCTAATTTTATCTTGTGTTTGCTTAGATCTAATGAAACCTAGCTATTGATTTTTGGTTGTTAGTGTGTTGTTAGTTGTATTGGATGATTGTTTATCTATGTTAGGCTTAAGAAAACTGGCTAACTTCCTATTCGGTAACTTGCTTGAACGTCTTAAGAAACATGAACCAAACGCGTACTAAAGGTTTTTATGGTTGTATTTAATGCACAAGCGAATTCTAGTGATCCCATGTTAGGAGCTTCCTAGCCGGCTCGACATAGGAGTGAAGTAGGAGCTTGTAGAGTTTGGGGAAGTAAGTACGCCACCCCACGAATGGTATTAAGGAATACACCCGTCATCCACGCGACTAATGCACACTAATTAACCGGTAAAAGATAGTTAGGGAGTAAGGAAATCTAAGTAAACACATTTCTCTACACATAAGTTTCTCACCACTTTTCATTTCTGTTATTTTATTTTATTTGCATTTGTAGTAATTTGGGTTAGTTGACTAGCAACTAATTCCGCCCACTCCTTCAAAACCCGAGATTTTACTTGCTTTTATAAAAATTATAAAAACATAAAAAGAATCTTCCTCAACCCTTAGACCTAAATAGAGTAGCCTTTCACACCTAACGAACACTATTCCCTGTGGAGAACGATCAATCCCCCGTACTTACCACTACACTATACTACATCGGTCAGGTACACTGCCTGGTGGGGTTGTAAGCCTCTTGAGATCCCTCGAGAGGTAAAACCTGTTGTAAGGTTGCAAAACCCACGCATCAATTACATTAGGCGTAAGGAAATATTTTTTGGAACTTTGGTAATAATTTAGGAAGTATAAAAATGCGTTAAAAATAATCGTTAGGAGTATTGGGTATATCGGGCGTTTATTTAAATTGCGAATAGCGTTTGTTAAATTAACAATCGTAAGTAAACAAAGAAAAGGAAATTGTCTCAGGGATTAAAATTTTGAACCGGAGTAGGAGCAAGGTGTTGGAATGTTGTGGACTAAATATAGCCTAAAGTCCTAGTGCACTTGAAAGGATATTATAAATTTTTACGTTGCTTCAAGTAAAAGTTATACGTAAATTGTATTCTTGTAAATTTCAAAGTAATGACTTAGAGTTTAGAATTAAATGTTGACGTGGAAAATTTTGGGTTGTTATAGTCTACCACCCATAAAAGGAATCTCGTCCGCGAGATTCAGTCAGTGTTGGTCGTTGGAGTGGTGTCAGTGAAGAGGTGCGGATACTTTTGACGGATCTGATCTTCTCGTTCCCAAGTGAACTCGGGACCTCGTTGAGAATTCCAGCGAACCTTGACGATTGGAATTCGACTTTGTTGGCTCGGAACATGGTATGAAATGGGGCTAGCCTTTCAAGACAGGGTTGAGTTAAAAGTTTTCTCGGTTACGGTGCTTTTTGAGGCGAGTGCCAATGAATGACTTATAAGTTTTGCCCATCAAAAGTTTATTTTTAGGTAAGGTTTAAGGGTGACTATTCCAATCATAACATGATTTTTCCGGAATTAGACATAGGTGGCCAGGCTATGTATAATTGAGAACTAATGATGTAATGCTCGGTTTAGTCAAAATAACATTATGTTTCTTAAAGTTTAATAGTATTAATCATTTTGTTTATAAAATGACGGTCAAGATAGTTTTCAAAGGAGTAATGCAGTTTGTGGGGCGATAGCAAAAGTAGTTTATAGGATAGTTGTAAAGTAGATTGTAAAATGGTAACAAAACAGATTTATACGGTAATTAGCAAAACATTTTTATAAGGTGGCAAGAGTCTATAAAGTTCAGACATTTTACAGAATGTAAATAAATTAGTTTATAACAGAGTAGTATCATATTCTTGTAAAACAATTGAGAAAAGGTAGTGAAATTAAGAGTGTAATGGACGAGAGTTGTTGTATTGCGGTGATAATAAAAGATAGAACGTTCATTAGACAGAAATTCGTAATAATACATGAAACTTATACGAAAGTACTTAATGTAAAATGCAAAAGAAATACAACCCTAGAGGGTTTAGACTTAGGTTTTATTATACAAGCATAAACTTTTCCTTAAACATTATCTTCGCTCGTAACATCGACAGGATCCTGGCAAGCTTCTCCTCCTATTAATGCATATGCTCCCCCACGAGTTCTTCCTCCATTTTCATTCCTTAGCTTTGGGCAATCACTCCTAGGGTGTCCTTTTTCACCACACTCAAAGCAAGTTACCGGGGTAGGGACTCTACAATCTTTAACTTGATGACCGGCCCTTTTGCAATTCCAACATGTAGCGGGGCAAGGTCCAGTGTGGTGATACTTACATTTGTTGCACTCATGTAGGGTTCCAGCATACCTTTTCTTATCACCTGGCCCAGCAGCATAGGCTTTCACCACTTCTTGTTTCTTATCTTGTTGCAGAGTATGCTTGTCTCCCTGGTCATCATGCCTCTTCCTTTTGTTGCTATTGTTGTCGTTGACATCTCGAGCAGCCCTTACTCGAACAACTTGGTCCATCAGATTGTGAGACATTCGAATTGTCTCCTCGAGAGTACTTGGCTTAGAAGATGTGACATTTCCTTGAATACTAGGCGGAAGTCCCCAGATGTACCTCTCAATCCTTTTTCGTGTAGTAGAAGCCACCTCAGGACATGGAGTAGCCAATTCATGGTATCGTTTAGTATAAGCTGCAATGTCGACTCCCTTCGCTGTTAAGTTCCAAAACTCGACTTCCATCTTTTGAACCTCATTCCTCGGACAATACTCAGCTATTACCATTTCCTTGAAATCAGCCCAAGGTGTTTCGAAAGCAGTATCAATTCCCACTGACTGAGCATAAGCATTCCACCATGATAAGGCACCATCCAGCAAGGTACCCGTAGCATACTTCACCTTACAGTCCTCCGCGCAGTTACACATGCGGAAAACCGATTCCAACTTCTCAAACCATCATACGAAGCCGACAGCTCCTTCAGCGCCACTGAAAGTCTGCGGCTGGCAACCCGAAAATGCCTTGTAAGTACACCCACGAGCCGCGGGTTCAACCCTGGTTGCCGTTCCACTAGCTTCGCCGCCGTTACCACTGTTGCAATGGGTCTCGTATTCAGACATAGCAGCAGCAACTTGTGCAGTGTTTGTTGAGCAACAAGTCGATCGATAGCAGCTGCACTCATGCTTTGTTTCTTTGGTGGCATTTTCTTCGAAACAAGAAAAAAAGAATGAAACGAAATAAAGACGTTTCCTAAAAGTAGGTGCTCTAAGATGGCATGTCATAAGATGAAAGCTTGAGGTCGTGTTATGATTAGTTGGCCTACTTCTGGGCGGTGGTTTACGAGGTGATGTAGATGTTCTAAAGTATGGGACGAGCGTTCAAACTAGTCTTCAGAAATGGTTAATAAGGTGATCAGGGAAATTGGCAGACTAAAACGGAGGATTTAGGGAAATTGGCAGACTATAACGGGTTTTAATGTTACGTAAAACGATGTCACATATGATTGTGAAAATTTTTAGAGACTATTTGTATTAATTATGATATCTCAGAAGGTTTAGAGGACATTCAAAAAGTACAAGTGTGTATGTTAGTTCAGTTATACTAGTAATATGTCTCTAGCTTTTAAAAGTTGTTTTGAAAGACCAAAATGGGTGTCCCAACTCGAAGTCAAATAGTGATATTACATAGGGAAAAATGCGTAACGTTGTGATAGGTACGGTATGTATTTATAAGTATACAGAAAATACTTGTAGTATATAGTGGAAGTCAAATAAATCACCAAATAGTAAGTTGTAATGCATAGTTATGACAAGCAAACAGTAGTGAGACAGAAGGCTTGGCAGGCGAGCACGTGGCAGTCATAAGATTTTGTTTTTTTTTGTAAAAATTGGTTATAGTCTAGGTTTTAAAAATATACCCAGTTCTCTATAACCAAGGCTCTGGTACCAATCTGTAACACCCCAAAAAATGGGTCGCAACACAAAGTAAAGATAACGGATTTACCTGATACATTTAGAAAAATAGTTACATTATCATAGTAAATAAATTTACAACATTTAAATTTGATGCGGAAATAAGGCCCATATAAGTAAACAAGTGGTCCCAAATATATCAGAGTAGCCTATGACTGTGCCCTTGCCAAGCGCCTCCAACAACAGATTGTGCTGTGGTAAAGACCTACACCTGAGAATACATGCTAAAAGGGTCAGCATAAAGCTGGTGAGTTCATAGGTTTAAGTAAACAACAAGTTATGTATGGACCACAAGATTTCAACGATAATGTATTCCAAATATGTTTATGAAAAGATTACTGTTGCACTAAGCTCATGACACCAAAGCCTTAACAGTTAGTTCATATTATCACCCCAAATAGGTGCTTTGCCAAACACCTGTACGACATCAAAGGAAATGCGTCCGTTTGACAAGTTGGAGCGACCAACCCGGACGGGGGAGTTTACTTCCAATAGATCTATTCACAACATTCGCGCTTACAAAGTAATTAACGGTTCATGATTGTGGGGAATTTATGGCAAACGACCACAACTTAGGCAATCAATAAATGTTTAATGCACTTTATGTCCATATGTAAAAAAAAAAAAGGCAATGTATTCCCACCCCAAGTATTTCAAATCAAATAGTAAAACAAGTAAAAGTGGGGCTATGAAACTCACCTCAGTTATAAATCTCGATTAGAAATACGGTGAACTATGAATAAAGGCCCGATAATTCTAACCGCAACCTAAATAAATACCGTGTCTTAGGTTTGAAAACAGGGTCGTGCGTGCAAGTTCATACGCTATTATATCACTTGTACATGTTTGGTGCAATATTTAACGACAAAAATATGGTTGCGTCAATTTGTCTATTTATTAAGCAAAGTAACCCTTTTTATAGAACGTAACTAGTTTACCACGTAATTAAACTACGGTCGTCTTGTTACTAAGTATTTTTGAAAACCTCCAACGCGCCTAACGTTCTACTATTTTTGTTTAAGTCATTTTAGCTAAATCCGACTCTAAAGTGTCCAAAATCCATATTATAATTTTCTATCAGCTTTCTAATAGCAAAATAAAAGCTGTCAAAAATTTATATTTCGTCGCAATTTCATTAGGCCATAACTTCCTCGTCTTGGCTCTGATTCTTAAGTTTTATATATCCCGGGTTCGTGTTTAAGTATACTAACATGTTTTTAGTGCCTCGGCTAGTCTAGTTAACTTTTAACATCAGATTTTACCTCTTGAAAATTCTCAACAGCAACTATATTTGTTTCAGAAAATTATTTTTCGACATCCAACTTAAAACTACGTATCTTCTTCGTTATAAGCCCGTTTTAACTCATTCAAGCGGCTACGTTTTCGTTATTGAGTCTATTTTCTATATTTCTAGCCTAATCTTGCCACCAAGTTACTGATTTTTCTGGGTGAGGTCGAATGGGACAGCCTCTCCTCTAAAAGTGTCAAAACGCGTTTCCTAGCCTTCTAATTATTCAAAACTGCTTAACAACAACTCCCGAACTAATCCTAGCTCTTCCACCAATTTCTCAACATGTCAATAGTGATTTAACAATAAACTTAGCAATATGAAAAGTTTCATTTCTCATAAATTTAGGTGATCATCAAAACTAGTTAATATAACAAGCTCACTAGTTTATATATATAGTGTTTTAATTTCCACTTTCTTGTTAAGATTAATAATTAACTAGTGTGTTCATGAAAATATATTTGAAACATAGTCATTAGTTAAAAGATTATTGTGGTTATAAAGTTTTATTAATATGTACAAAGTGATAATCAAGTGTATGTAACTTGAAACTAATTATTAATGATATAAAGAGTGTAAAATTTATGAAAGTAAAGTGTTACTTACTTAAGGAGATTAGTGTGATGAGGAGATAATTTACTCGATTAACCCAAGACTAGTGTTTCTAAACCCTTACAAGTGTGTCCTAATGATACTTGAATTAATCAAAACAAGTTTTCTTCTTTCCCTTGCTTCCTTGGTGGATCGATTTGTTTGAGTGAGTGAGTAGTTTTATTTTTCTCTTGTGCTAGTGTAAGTAAATGTGCTAGTGTAGGTATATATATACTTGATGTCACACCCCAAAAATGGCGCAGCGGAATGGCATTTACGGGGTATGACCTCATTGTCAAGAACACAAGGTGTCACAATAGAGAAATACTAAATGTAATACATTGAACAGATAATAGTCACAACTCCTACAACTGGGATAAATACAAATATCCAAGTCATCATGAGTCTCAGAGTGAAACAACATCACTAAAAAATAACCGAATGCAGCTTCACGAGTTATAACCTGGAAGGGTCTTGTCTAAGTCTTGCTAAGTCAGGCCAATACTCAACCTTCCATGGTACCTTCAGTCTTAACACCTGAAAATGGATACTCGAAAACGTCAACATAATGTTGGTGAGCTCGTAGGTTTGAAATGTTAAACCACGAAGCTGTGAATAGTGGTGTAAGATAATAGTGCAAATGAATGCAAATTATGAACACGTTATCCAAACAAAATAGTGTCGCGCCAACTGAACCTATCACAATGTCACACACATCAACAGTACCCACAGAGGGGAGCTACCCCGATAGATCTATCATATTGTTTCGGCTCTTAAGAGAGTTAACAGTTGCGCATTCATGTACACACAGTCAAAACATTTTGTAGCACATAATCGCATCATCACACATATATGTCCAAAACATGAAAATGATGCATCACCGCATGAAAACAGTCAAAAATATCATTTGAGTACCATTTTCCCCCAAGGAAAAACATAATGAAAAAGGGGCTACGAGAACTCACCTTGTCAAGTGGCAGTCAGATATCACAGTAGTTCAGACAGAGTTCAGCACCAACACGCGACCTAGATTAGTAAGGTTTGTTTTAGTTCACGGATCGAGTTTTAGGAATTTATGACATTTAGTCAAATCTAAAAGATTTAAAGAGTTTATGTTATTGTTGCTGGTGTGTCAGCATTTAAGTTAAAAATCATTTTCTAAATCTTTTGAGAGTATTGGCTCTTGGAAGTGCTTTAAGTGTACAACGAATAAGATATCGAGAATGAAATAGTCTTTGGTTCGGAAATTACCAAGGGCAAGATGAGGGAAATAATTACATATAACTTGTTAGGCGTTGGCGGATTTTTGTGAACCTTTTTGGTTAATTGTCGTTAAATTGCTAAGTGTGAATTTAAAATGTCTGAGTTAAATATCACTTTATTCCTCATCGCAAGTCGTGATTAGATGCCGCTAATTAAGTTTATGAAAAAGTATATAGGTTTACATTTCTTTTCTTGAAAAAATATGGGCGTGGCCCGTGCACGTGCTCTTGTTTGATTTCACGTGTTAAATATTTGTTAAGTAGTATCTATTTTGTAAGTTTATAGGACTTTTAACTAGTCGTTATAAAATTGACCATTTCAAGCATAGATTAAATATGTCTCTTTTTGTAAGTCCGTTTAGTTTTATAACTTTCAAAATGCGTTGCTAATATGTATCGTGTTGTGGAGTACGTTTAGTACTTTGGAAATAATGATATTGATATATATTTATATAAATGTGACATATCCGAATATGAGTCGTGGAATGGCTCGGGCACGAAATAGTCAATGTTTCCGAGATGCACCAAACTCGTTTTAGTTTTTATTATTAACAGAGGTATAGTTGGGCTGTTGGAAGTTCGGAGTGGGCTCGGCCCAACTTAACAAAACAAGTCAACAGGCAAGCCATGGGCTTTGGCCTGTTTAGCGAAAAGGGCTTAAAAAAACGACGATGTTGGATATGTGCTTGGCCCAAATGTGCAAAAGCTGAAATTTGCAACAACAAAGAGTAAAAGAAACGTTCCGGTACCCCTTTGGAATTAAAATCAATAACTTGATAAATATTTTTTTCCTAGTATTCTCTTTGAAGTAAACACGCAACACAGAGTTTGTATCCCTTTCCTGAGCTGTTATGGTTTGTACGAACCAGAGAACTCGACACCCACTTTTGGCTAAACCGTGTCCTTTTTACGATGGTCTTTGAGACCCCTTTTTGAACGAGTAAAATGAGCACCCTACGTGGGTGTCATACACCGAGACACAAACACCAAATACGACTCTTGGAGTGATTTTCCTTATAAACCACGGCACCCTTCGGGGTGGTGATCGAACCAAAAAGAAAGATAACAAGTCACACACTTGAACCAAACCTTTACTCAAAACAACCGCTTAAACTTTTACTTGAACCGCGATAAACCAACACGATGCCAAATATACACACGACCATAGTTTAGTTCGAGTACAGGCACAACATAGACACAATCATAACCAAATGCAAAACAACCCATTTCGAGTGTGACATGAACATACGGTCCAAGCGCGGACACAAACCCAAACACAGTCGACACCATTAATCCAAGCACAAGTACAAACACAACGAGGTCCTAGCATACTCAAGATTTTCATTACTCTCGTTAACTATTTAAACTACTCGATCAAGATCAAATACGCAAACGAATGCAATTCCAGTTTTGGGCCAAATTAGATACGATTTGTTTTCAGATTTAGCTTTTACCACACCAATGAAATAAACATCACGGATCAAATGGTACCACAATTTAATTTCCGAAACAGAACATAATAACAACAATTAAAAAGGCAACGATTCAAGCTTTATCAATGATAGTCAAATTAACACATCAAGAAAATACTCATTCGAATGACAGAATAAAAAAAAAGAACTTTCTTTAGAACCCTTACACAGTGATGTGTGTTGAACGTGTTGCAAGTTTTAAAAATTTATAAACACGATTTATCCAATTCTCTAATTAACACATACGAGCAAGTATACTCGTCCGTGATAGTAAAGGTGGGTAAGTCGAGATCGTCCCAAGGGAGTTGGTATTAGAACTTAGTAAAACAAGTTTTTACAAAAAGGGTTGTCAATCCAATTTGGTATAAATTCAAAAGCATGTAAAATCCAATCAATCAAAAACATATACTTGTGTGTAATTCCTTAACTAATTGTATAGAGTAATCTACAAAGTTTGGTGTAACTTGTAGTGATGCACAACTTTATATGAATGATTCACAATCAATGGTTTATCTCTTGAAAATCATTTCTAAGAATTCAATCTCCTAGTTAATTCCTTTCGGCCTTTTCAACTATTACTACAATTCTATTAAACTCTTTGTTGTTTGAAAAACATTTCTTATCTTAAGAATTCTTACAAATCCTTTCGGCCCTTTCTCGTGATGAAATCGTTTCAAATCTATTTTAATGAGTTAATATGGTGCTTGTCACACACCATAGCCCATACTAATTCGTGCACTAACGTATTGGAATAAAAACATAAAGAAAATCCTTTCGGCCCTTTTTATTCTTTAAAATTGTTTTTACCAACTAATTAAGCAAGATTAGATTGTATTTCAACAAACTCATAAAACAAGATATGTTTTCATGCATCACTATAAAATAAGAATACTCTAACAATTGTCACATCATACACACAAGTATACCAAAAATCACTCCATAACAATTATAATCAAACACAAGTAACAAAACATACTTTCATTCAACTTAAAGTAAAAGTAGTTCATAGTAATTTAAACAAGAGATACCTAGTTTCGGAATTACAAGAACTAGAATTGTGGAACTATAGCAACCACACTCCTCCAATTGCCTATTACTACACGTAAATAACTCCACACTTGAACCACACTATTGAGACTTTAACTCAAAGTTCCTGGACGTTTTTCACAGCAATTACAAACTTTCGGGCAATGATAATAAGTTAGTAAGGACTTGGTGTAAGCCTTTACTAGGTTTGGAGTGTCACCCTTGTTAATCTAACCTAGGATCCTATATATAAGTACAAGAACCCTTCCTTATTAAGTAAAAACGTCCTCTATTAGTAAATAAGCAGGAAATGATAAGCCACCATGATTATAGGGCTTAAATTCGTCATTAAATGGAACTTTGTAACAACATCTTCATCCAACCGATCGGTTTTAGGCTCTAACCGATCGGTTGGAACTCTCGGTAAATCCTAACTTTCCCCATCCGAATCGGATGCGGGCTCCATCCGATCGGATGGGGCCTTCTGCCACACACAACTTTGATTTTTCTTGTCTTTTCTTGTCGCGAGCTTTATCCTTTGTTGTGGCACTAATTTCTTCCATAGAACTCTGTGACAAAAGGTACTTTTCTACTAGTATTTTAATAATAAATGATTATTTATTAATTTTAAGCTAAGCATTTCTATGCGCGTTTGCATGTTTCTGAGTATTTTTGAGCATTTTTGGGAGCTGTCCCGCACACTGTAGCTTACAGTCACTGCAGAAAAAGTTTATTTTTGTCAGTAAGCATAAATTATTCTATTTCTGATGATTACTGACAAGTTTCGTAATTAACTGAGAGCTTTCTCACATTTTTCTGAAAAGCAACCGCACACGCATACCGACAACACAATATATATGGTAGCAGTCAAATAAATATATTTTGAGTCAGTAATAATATTTTATTACATTTCTGACAAAAACGTGGATAGAAACTTTATTTTGCATATACGTGTCCAAAAACGTCAAACCGGGACTTTATGGTAACTAATTAAGCTCAAACCGACACACGATACACCCACGAGGAGTAAAAACAACCTCCCTCCCCCTCTTGGCTGTCGTTTACAGCCCACCTTCCCCACTAGAAGCCAAACTTATTTTTTATATTAATAGATTATTAGTGGAAGGTGACATGTATTAGTTTGTTTCTTACTTAAACTAGCACACTAACTATTTCACACATACATTCTACCTATCCAAACTTTCCTTGATCATTTATTTCTTCCAAAACCCTTCTACTATACGAACCACTAGTAAATTCAAGATCCACAAAAAAATTCCTTTGAAGTTCAAGCTAATCGGGGTGTACTTTTAAGTGTTTTGGGTTAATTGGAACGTGCTTTGGGTAAATTTGGAGCATTTTGGGTTGTTCTTTGTTCCTCCTAGCCACGTTAAAACACCATCTTTGTAAGGAAACATCAAAACTTTTCTCATCTTGTTCAATTCATGTTCATATGTTGTTTAATGATGTTACCAAATGCTAAATATGTATGTTTTGCTAAAATGAAAAAGTTATGGTTTGATATTATATATACATATGCTCGACATTTTTTTTAAGTTTTGTACAAATTAAAGTATTTCTTACTTGTGCGGTAAATCTTGTTGCTTGTGGTACTAATTTGGTGATACGAAAGTGATTAAGAATAATTTCGCGAATTTAAGACGATATATACACTTTTATGAGTATATATATAAATTGGCTACAATTAAAAATACGAAATTATTGGGGTTTTGAAAAACATAAAATTTTGGCTCAAGTGGGGAAATGGTGGAAATTTTGCTTGAAAACTTAATTTGGAATATACTTATCGAATTAGCCGTAATTAATTGTGGTTAACTAGTAAAAATGCAATTTTTGGTCGAATGGTACTATTTGGGTCGAATATATTGAATTTTGACTAAGTTTGACTTTTTAGCTTAATAACTTATTTATAAGTGCTTAATTGATTTAATTAAAATTCGTTACGTAACTAATAAACACTAAAAGGGAAAATGGGCTTAAATTAATATTTTGGGCTAAGTGGTGATTCGTTGACTGTTGGGCCGAGCCCAATGAGAAACCCAACACCTTTGACTTTTTGACCAAACGCGATAACGAACGTGTTAAATTGATTTTTAGAAACGTAACGGTATATATATCGTGACTTAAAAAGGGCTAAATAGTTTTTGGGCTAAAATTTGACAATTGGGCTTAGAATGGATTTTCGGCCCAAAGAGTATGTCGGGTGACAAAAATGAGTTTTGAAATATTTTTCGATCCACTATAAATATTTTTACTTAACGATACGATATATATAAGTTAAAACTATTTTGGACTTGTTTTGGGACGCGTTAGTCTCATAAAGGGTAATAAATGGAATATTGGCCAAATCTTTATAAATGTTGACTTTTGTTGACTTTTGAAGGTATATTGACTAAACGTTGACCTTGTATCGAAAGCTATCATTAATAAGTAAACGTGACGATAACTATATATATATATATATATATATATATATATATATAACGATAAAAATACTTAAAACGACCAATATATATATTACGAACACATTTTGCACATGTAGTTAACGAGACGAGTTATTTGAGAAATTGCAACACAAGAGAAAAATGGAAACGTTTGAATAAACAAATGGGTCATGCCCAAATTTTCCTAAAATTCCAACACTTAGAGTATTTTTGATAAAAATACTTATACTTGTTTAATTTTCTAAATACTTAACATTTATTTCAAATTTCCTATAATTAAAATTTTATTATAAATAATAAACAATATTTATAATATAATATTCCTCCACTAACACTAGTATTTTATTAATTTCTCAAAACCTATTTAATTAATTATAACCCTAATTGATTTAATACATAATTAATAAACTTAACCTAATATACATATATATGATGGTATATATATTACTTACGAAATTTAACGATGAATACTAGTACGGATGTTCCGTCACACGTATTCCCACCGTACACTTTCACCATGAGCCACCACCAAGAGTTACATACGATAAATCATTTTGAAATATACTTTACCACACAGCAAGCAAGAAATACACGAGCAATGTCCACGAGCAAACTTTTCAAATAAAGTAAAGACATATAAGACACGAATATTTTGCTAAGACCTACCATACTGATTTAGGTTGCGTGTTGGAGTGGTTGCACTATTTTGTTGATTGATTAGCAGGTTGCCATTGTTTTAAGGTGAGTTCATAGCCCCTACTTTTACTCGTTTTATAACCGTTTTGGGGGAGAATACATGCTTGTTTTTAACTAAATTCAATGACTGTTTATTTGGAATATGAAATCTAGAATTGATTGTTTTACTTGAAATGAGATTGGTGTTTATGCTATACCGTTTACTTGAATGCATTATTTACATGGCATATACAAGGACCAGGGGTACTGGTCAGGCATATACAAGGGTGGTTTACTTGAATGCATTATTTACATGGCATATACATGGACCAGGGGTACTGGTGTAACACCCCCGTTTTCGATATTCATAGCGGAAATATAAGTTTGGGGTGCTACTTCATGGTTCACAGTCATGAAAATCGAAAACGACTCAAAAGAGACGTTTTAAATAAATTTGTTATCATTCATTATTTAAATCAGAGTACATAATATAGGTCCCAGAGGGAAGATCGGAAATACGTTGTAAAAGTTACATTATTCATTTGAATGATAACATATTGGACACTCTTTTTATAAGAAGAAAGTCCACAGCCACTCCGTGCCAAGTTCGGTCTTTTAATTACCTGAGATAAACATGCTAAAAAGTCAACACAAAGGTTGAGTGAATCCATAGTGTTTAAGTTTACAATTGGTTTGAACACAAGCTAAATAGAGAAAAATCAGTTATATCACAGTTTGGAATATTGCACTAAACCTCATGACACGCAAAGCGTTGACGGTTTCCAGTCTCACTAACATATAAAAGAGGTTAGTGGTTTGCCCCCAAGTGAGAGCTTGCCAAAACTCCTCATAGATATCAAATATAATACTTCTGCCTAGCCGGCTACCACAAAGATATCCATCTGACTAGTACAAATGGGTCGTCAGGCCAATAGATCTATTCATTATATTCGCGCTCCCCCAACAGGGGACTAATGGTGCATGATACGAGGGACTTTTAAAATAAATATGAATATAAATTCAAATAGGCAAAACGTTAACTTAGTGCAATAACAATCAGAAAATACATGTGTTCGATTTAGTAGCATGTATCTCCCCACAAGTTTAGAAAACGTGATAAAAGTTGGGACTACGAACTCACCTTGGCAGTCTGGATGGAAAACAAAATCAACTAAAGTTGATAAACGTCTCCGGTACGTAACCTGGTTCGTTATGTCAAATTTCAGTAATCATTTCTGAATATATAAAAGTTTTATTATTCGTTTCGTAACGTTCTGGTTATCAGTTAAATGTTAAATTCGAGACAACATGAAGTCTCTTCAAAAGTTGGAGAAGATTTTATCTTATTGTTCGTTTTTATGTTTTTTGTTTGTTCATTGGTTCGTTAAATATATATCTCGTTCGTTAGTTATTTAAGTAAACGTGTTACGTTTAATAATCAAATCGAATTATATATATATATATCTTCATATATAATAATAATAATCATAATAATAATAATAATAATAATAGTTATTACAAAATGTTACGCTTTCTCCCCTAAAGTTTCACATATTGACAATTTATACCCTTGAGCTTTGGTTAAATGACAATTTATACCCTATAGTTTCAAAAATGACACTTTCTTCCCTTTTTATTAATCGTTGACAAAAATGGTCCTTGATTTAAATAACTTTGAGAAATTGCCAATTTTGGCCCATAAAAACTCCACTTATTAGTCTCGAAAAAAATATATATATTATGTTTAAAATAGTTTGCGATCACCCTGTTTTGGACACAAATAACTACGAGGCGAGGGCTTGGTTTTACTTCGTTCTTTTTCCTACTTGAAGTCAGCCAGGTGGTCTATTTACTGGCCAAGTTTCGTAATTTTTGAAGATCATTTAAGGGTTGAAATAAATTACCAAAGTTGGTCGAGTAGAACAAGATTATAATAAATTTGGAAAAATTGTTTTATTTCTAACGATAGGCAAATTTTTTGGACTGAATAACTTTATGATCACTTCATCTTTTTACAAAATTCTTCTTCCTAAAAATAGTTAGCTAGGTAGTCCATAACTTGGCAAAAACTCAGATTTTATGAAGGTCATTTAGAGGTCGAAAACTATGTCCAAAGTTGGGCGTTTGGACTGTTTCTCGACAGAATAGGAATTTTGAGTTTTTCAGCTTAGCGATAGGGCTATATTCGAGACACAACAACTTTGTGATATGTTAACCAATTTATACCTTTCTTCTTTCTAAATTTATTTAGTTAGGTGGTTTATATTTCGGCTAAATTTTAGATTTTATTGAAGTCTTCTAGTGGTCGATTATTAGGTCTAAAGTTGGTGACTTAGACTGTTTTAGCGATAGGAAACAGAAAAAGGAAATCGAATAAGTTTTTGATTTTTAAGGGTCCTAGCTAGTTTTTAACGTACGTTTACATGATATTGAGCATGTTTAATTTATCTCTAGTGTATTTTAGTGTTTCTCGAATTGTTTTTACCAAAACTCAATATATAGGGTGTGTTTGGTTACTGATCGAACAGAAAAGAAAAGGAAATAGGGTTTTTGATCATATTATCTATTAGAGGTTATTTAGTGGTATGTTTTAAGTATTTTTAAGTTTGCAAAAGATAATGAAAAGAACTAGAAACACTTACTTGATGTCTTTGGTCGACTAGAGTTTTTAGGGGGCGAATGGATTTATTTCTTGAACACAATTGCTTCTTCTTGATCCTAGGCGTTCTATGTACTTTGGTTATCTTATCTTAAGGGTATTTGATCAGTAGGAGATTTAGGTTGGGATGTTTGGTTTGTTCGAATGAGGTGTGAGGAAGAGGGGAGAATATAAGTTGGTATTTATAGAAGGGAAGAGTTAGGGTTTGTTAAAGTGATATTTAGGTTTAGGAGAGGACATGTAGATGTGTCAAACTCCTATTGGTTCCATTTGTGAGGAG
This sequence comes from Artemisia tridentata subsp. tridentata, assembly GCA_021014915.2. NCBI lineage: Eukaryota > Viridiplantae > Streptophyta > Magnoliopsida > Asterales > Asteraceae > Artemisia > Artemisia tridentata. The sequence goes on along the minus strand of CP139506.1, from coordinate 398,974,734 downwards.
GAGGGGGTTTGGACGTGGCCCTTGGAGTAGAGATGATGTGTTTGCTTTCTTTTCCATACAAGTATCTATCTTGGTGATGTCATGATGATGTGGAGGAGGGGGAAGCTAAGGAGGGGATATTTGGGGAAGGTTATTCTAAGGAAATGGAAAATGAAATGGTTTAGTTGGATATTGGTTGAGTTCGAACTTGGGAATGGAAATGGGAGTTCGATTGGCTTAGTAGGGTAGTAACTTGGCTTTAGGTAATTGTTCTTAGGGTTTAGGAGGAGTAACAAGTTAGTTTAATGTTTAGGGTTAAGGTTTATTGTATGCATTTATTAAGTAGAAATTTTGTTAGGGTTTTATATAATTTGTATATGTCGAATTTATGTAGAAATGGGAAAGAGTTTATGTGATGCTTAAATGAGTTGTATTATGAGCTTAATGAAGTCGGACTAAATTTTAGGAAATGAGAAAAATATATTTTTAGGGTTTTATCATGTTAGTTTATTTATATAAACATTTCATTGAGTTTTAAATATATAAATAGGGTTTTGGATTTTTATGCATTAAAGGGTTGTACTATAAGCTCTGTAGAGTTGTACTAAAGGTTTAGAAATATAGAAAATATACTTTTAATGTTTGGTTAAATTATAGAAATTATATGTTAGTTTTTGTTAGATTTAAAAGTATATAAATGAGATTTTTGGGTTTTGTGCATTAAGCACTTGTACACTAGGTTGAGAGACTTATACTAATATTTAATGAGTTTAAGAAAATATATTTTTAAGGTTTATGCATGAAAAACTTGTAATTTATGCTTTAGAATAATTATATTTAGGGTTTTAATAAGGTTTTTATTAATATTTAGGTTTTATGCATAAAGGACTTGTACTTTGGCTTAAATGACTTGTACATTAATATTTTGTAAAAAAAATCTCTTACAAATAAATTAGGGTTTGAAATCTAGATACATAAAATCATAGTTTTATGAAATTAGGGTTTTACCGGGAGTTAATATGGAATTAGGGTTTTTATGCTTTAGATGCTTGTACTTTAGTTGAATGAGTTGTACTTTAGTATTTTTAGGGTTTTGTTACTTACATTTGTTATTATGATAGTTTAGGGTTTTATAGGAACTCTATTTGATAAGGAACGTTCAGTTTATACGTACGTTAATGAATTAACGTAAAGTGGCAAATGAGATATCTTAAGGTTTCATATGATAATGTTTATATAAACATTAAATACGTTGAGGTTAGGTTGCATGCGAGCACGTTTATCGAGGATGTGATCTACGTCACATAAGATAATAGTTATGATCAAATAAAAAAAATTTACACGTAGAAAAGGATAAATATTCTGAGAGATAGTTTATTTTATTGTGGGATTTTCACAGCGTTTACAGTCTTCCCCGTTGAGGGAATCTCATCCCGAGATTCAGTCTACGTTGGTTGAGAGGTTGGGAAAAGTGAAGTATAGAGATAGTCAGGCCTAAATTTCTAACCTATACAGATAGGAAATATGAGAGTGGGAAATCGTACAACGATTTGATTTACGATGGGAGTTTGATATGCTTAAAATGCCTCAAGTTTAAAAATAATATTATAAATAATATTATCTTATTCTTATGTCCTATGAATCCAATAATATCGCCTTACTGCTAATCCTTGATTATATTTTTAACCTAAAAGAGAGTTGTCTAAGAGTTTCCATTCGATACCTAAGGGAACGTGTTTTGGTCAGTTTTATTCCTACTAGACGAAATTAATTCGAATGTTTTGCTACCTAATAAATCTAAAGGCTTTGAATAGTGTTTCCAACGGTCAGATTCCTAACGGTCGTGAACAGTGGATTTTAACGGTCAGGAATAGTGATTTTGCAACGGTCCTAAATAGTGAATAACGACTTGTTTTTCTTCCATAAATACCTCATTTTTAATCCTCATTCTTTCATTACTAAATTCCCTCATAAAAACCTCAAAATGTCGCACCTTATTACATTCCTAGCAATCATTCATATCGTTCTTGGAATTATCTTTTTGAAGTATGTTCCTAAGGAGGACTATGAGTTCATGGTTTACGTTGTGGCGACTCTTACGCCGTTCGGGCTTCTTGCTATCGGTATTGACAAATTATGGAGGTAATGGTCTTTTGCTATTTCTATGTAATCCTTAACTAAAACTTATTTGTCTCCGTGTTTAAGATCTAGGTTTGGTCTCGTGCCTAATGTTTCGTTGATATCTATCACACAGGGTAATCAAAATGATTCATCCAGTGATTACTCTCGCTATTGTGGTGTTGATGGGAGTCTTCGTTGTTATGGCGGGTCAACCCTTTAGTGATTCTCTACCCTACTTAGGAGTCATTGTAATACTAGTATTTCCAATGCTAGTTATCTCACTATGTATGAATTTTCATGGGTTCTAAATAAATTTGTACTGTTTGGGTTTGTCATAATTCCTAGGGTTTTTCTATCCATAATTTTGTCGAATTGCTATCTTAGAGGTAATGGGTAGTAGTGGCAGACTTCTATTGTATTAAATCAAAAGTGATAATTTATAAACAATTTGTTTTGTTTCAATATTTTGCTTTTGAATGAAAATTGTTATTAGAACATCTGAAAAGATAATTGTCCAATTTATTACATGATTCTTCCTAAATTATACATAGTTGATCAGGCTATGTATAATTGAGGACCAAATGATGTGATGTTTGGGTCAGTCACTGTGGTATTTATTATTTTTTAAAAAGTTTTAGATGGTGTTCAACGCGTTATTTTTGGAAAATAACATCATAATTTATTTTTCAAACGAATAAGAAAATTTTTAGTTCACACTACAGTGATGGGTTTAGGGATTTCCTAGGGTACTAATGGGATATCCTCAAAATAATTCTTAAGGTTCATTCATGAATTCTACAGAGTGGTGATAGTCTATTGTTCCGTCACAGATAATATCAGCCAAATTTTCCTAATGGTATACTAGGGTTTTGCTAAGTATGATCTATGAATAGGGTAAGGAGGAATAGGAAAGATTTTTGAAGCTAAACGCAGATTGTGATTAGTACGGAAATATTACATGATGAAGGTTTCATACGGTAGAAAGATAGTTTATTACACTTAAGTTACATCCATCGTAACTAAGGTAAGGATTTGAAAGGAAATATAACTTAAAGAGTTCTAAACCTCAATTTATTTATCCATTACAGGGATTTATCTTCTGCTTAAATACTAAAGTCATCCTAGGACATGGTTGGGATCCTAATGAATTCTAGTTTTCTGTTTCTTTTTTTTTTTCACTAGTCTTGGTTTTCCAATTGGGATTGAAGTTTGGGCATTGATTCCTATAGTGTCCTTTTCCATTACATCCATAACAAGTCACGGTTATTGGCTGTAGGTTGACTCCTGTCGTCTTACAGTCTTTGGTCTGATGTCCTATTTCCTGGCATTTTCCACACTTGACAAAGCAATATCCATGGTGATGCAACTTGCATTTTTGACATGGAGGTAGCTTTCCAAGATAACCATTATTGTTAGCAAGTGTGGTGATGCAGCTTTTAATAGTCTCTGGTTTAAATCCTAGTTGGTGATGGTAGCAGGTGGGGGTGAAGGTTTTGAGTTTTCGCTTTTGGTTATTTTTCTTAAATGTAACACTATGCTTAATTCCTAGGGCACGCTTGATGTTAGGTTTAATTGTTTGGTTTGGGCCTTTAAGGTTAGCTGGTCTATATCCTGTGAAACTTTCAGGGGTATGCTTACAAGACACAGCCGTCTTCTTTTCTCCTGTGGCCATATTGTTACTATTCCGATGAGCTACTGCAGTCACTTCAAGCACTGCTGTCATGAAGTTAATTATCAACCTTTGAACATCTTCAGGAGTCATTGGTGGGGTATTGGTATTGTTCATGCTAGCTATCCTCTATCATTAACACAAGAATTACGGATTCAGAATTAACTCTTGGTATGAAATTTCTTAAGGTCAAACTAATTCATTGAAGCCTAGCAACTTTCTCTTCATTCATCAAGTTTTCTTCTGAAATTTATCTTAGGAATTTCTACAATCATAGCCTAGTCATGGTAGGTCTAAGGTATCATAATAATCCTAGGTAAAGTCACGGTAGGTCTGGGTTTAATCACTGGAAATTACATGATATTAATAACTTGATTGATTGTTTTTACACAAAACAATTAAGACAAGGTCTTTTATTAATGTTCCATGTGGTAGGTTAAGGACTCTAGGTCTCTAGTATGGATATTTGGGTTTTTGGTATAAGGTCATGAGTAGTCATTACATGTATGCACCGCATAATAGTAAGACATGATGGAATGAGTTTGTTCACAACAAAAAATATAACAAAAGTAGATTGTTATAAATTTTGTAAGTTGATTACAACTCTGAAGGCTTCAGGCTTATTTAGAAAGTACATGAAATACTAACCAAATACTATTTAGTTTAGTAGACACAACATCGATACATGTGAATTTAAGATCAGTTACGTTCTTGACGTAAATGCTTAACTTCAGCCTCGAGTTTCGTTTGTGCAATTTCCATTTCTAAGAAGCGCTCCTGAAGTTCCTGGTACATCCTTATTTGATTATCCAATACGGCTTCTAAGGCGAAAATCCTCTGGTCATGGTTTCTTGCTGTTTCTCTGGCCATCCACAGGGTCCTTGCAATATCCTCCACTCTACCATGCAATTGACCATGCTCTCTCCTTGAACAGCGGATCCTGGAATCTAAGCTTCTAAATTTATGGTTGCAAGTATTCTTCATCTTGTCGACCTTCATTCCCAAATCAAACACTGCTCGTCTCTCGGCGTCGGCCCTTCTAAACAGAGTGTCGATATTACGGTCGTACCATTCAAAACGAAATGGTTGTAATCCTTCCAACTGTTTAGTATGAGCGTCGAGAGTATTGGCTTGTTGATAAAGAAGGGTCCATATTGACTCACTAGGGTTTAAACTAAAGTCGGGGGAATTAGATGAAGATATATCATCTGGGTTGTCTGGTATTGGGGATTGTGGATTGTCAGGTATTGGAGAGTTTAGACCTTCATCTTTCTGAATAGTTTCTTGGTGTATATCCTGTCCAACCTCAAATGTTGTTGGACAACCAATCAACTTTTCATGGGATTCAGCCATTTCCTTAAGTTTCTGATGTGGGGACGAGTGGGTAGGTGATAATGGTTTTGGGGTAATTTCATTGACATTAGGGGTTTCGGGAGACATGATACTGTAATAATTTGCAAATAATAATTATAAGAAATTATTATAAGAAATTAATAACATTAGGGAAAAGAATCTAAAGGCAAAAGATAAGAGTAACTGCGAAGTTTATTATAAAATAAACCCTAATAGATACGGTACTGAGTACGGTATCATCTTGATGTCCGAGCTTGGACATGAGAGGGATAGATTGGATAGGGGAAATCAGGATTCTGTAACCACTCTATAGTTATAAATATTTCATTATGCAGCTTAAACGATTAACAATAAATTACATACAAATAACGTTTCAGTGATGGCGTGGCACGGAGGACTTTGGGTAAGCTTTTGTGGAAAATGGTTATAGTCCAATGTTTGAAAACATTTGGTTCTCTATAACCATGAGCTCTGATACCAATCTGTAACACCCCCGTTTTCGATATTCGCAGCGGAAATATAAGTTTGGGGTGCTACTTCATGGTTCACAGTCATGAAAATAGAAAACGACTCAAAAGAGACGTTTTAAATAAATTTGTTATCATTCATTATTTAAATCAGAGTACATAATATAGGTCCCAAAGGGAAGATCGAAAATACGTTGTAAAAGTTACATTATTCATTTGAATGATAACATATTGGACACACTTTTTATAAGAAGAAAGTCCACAGCCACTCCGTGCCAAGTTCAGTCTTTTAATTACCTGAGATAAACATGCTAAAAAGTCAACACAAAGGTTGAGTGAATCCATAGTGTTTAAGTTTACAATTGGTTTGAACACAAGCTAAATAGAGAAAAATCAGTTATATCACAGTTCGGAATATTGCACTAAACCTCATGACACGCAAAGCGTTGACAGTTTCCAGTCTCACTAACATATTAAAAAGGTTAGTGGTTTGCCCCCAAGTGAGAGCTTGCCAAAACTCCTCATAGATATCAAATATAATACTTCTGCCTAGCCGGCTACCACAAAGATATCCATCCGACTAGTACAAATGGGTCGTCAGGCTAATAGAGCTATTCATTATATTCACGCTCCCCCAACAGGGGACTAATGGTGCATGATACGAGGGACTTTTAAAATAAATATGAATATAAATTCAAATAGGCAAAACGTTAACTTAGTGCAATAACAATCAGAAAATACTTGTGTTCGATTTAGTAGCATGTATCTCCCCACAAGTTTAGAAAACGTGATAAAAAGTGGGACTACAAACTCACCTTGGCAGTCTGGATGGAAAACAAAATCAACTAAAGTTGATAAACGTCTCTGGTACGTAACCTGGTTCGTTATGTCAAATTTCAGTAATCGTTTCTGAATATATAAAAGTTTTATTATTCGTTTCGTAACGTTCTGGTTATCGGTTAAATGTTAAATTCGAGACAACATGAAGTCTCTTCAAAAGTTGGAGAAGATTTTATCTTATTGTTCGTTTTTATGTTTTTCGTTTGTTCATTGGTTCGTTAAATATATATCTCGTTCGTTAGTTATTTAAGTAAACGTGTTACGTTTAATAATCAAATCGAATTATATATATATATATATATATATATATATATATATATATATATATATATATATATATATATATATATATATATATATCTTCATATATAATAATAATAATCATAATAATAATAATAATAATAATAATAATAATAATAATAATAATAATAGTTATTACAAAATGTTACGCTTTCTCCCCTAAAGTTTCACATATTGACAATTTATACCCTTGAGCTTTGGTTAAATGACAGTTTAGACCCTATAGTTTCAAAAATGACACTTTCTACCCATTTCATTAATCGTTGACAAAAATGGTCCTTGATTTAAATAACTTTGAGAAATTGCCAATTTTGGCCCATAAAAACTCCACTTATTAGTCTCGAAAAAATATATATATTATGTTTAAAATAGTTTGCGATCACCCTGTTTTGGACACAAATAACTACGAGGCGAGGGCTTGGTTTTACTTCGTTCTTTTTCCTACATGAAGTCAGCCAGGTGATCTATTTACTGACCAAGTTTCGTAATTTTTGAAGATCATTTAAGGGTTGAAATAAATTATCAAAGTTGGTCGAGTAGAACAAGATTTTAATAAATTTGGAAAAATTGTTTTATTTCTAGCGATAGGCAAATTTTTGGGACTGAATAACTTTATGATCAATTCATCTTTTTACAAAATTCTTCTTCCTAAAAATAGTTAGCTAGGTAGTCTATAACTAGGCAAAAACTCAGATTTTATGAAGGTCATTTAGAGGTCAAAAAATATGTCCAAAGTTGGGCGTTTGGACTGTTTCTCGACAGAATAGGAATTTTGAGTTTTTCAGCTTAGCGATAGGGCTATATTCGAGACACAACAACTTTGTGATATGTTAACCAATTTATACCATTCATCTTTCTAAATTTAGTTAGTTAGGTGGTTTATATTTCGGCCAAATTTTAGATTTTATTGAAGTCTTCTAGTGGTCGATTATTAGGTCTAAAGTTGTTGACTTAGACTGTTTTAGCGATAGGAAACAGAAATAGGAAATCGAATAGGTTTTTGATTTTAAGGGTCCTAGCTAGTTTTTAACGTACGTTTACATGATATTAAGCATGTTTAATTTATCTCTGGTGTATTTTAGCGTTTCTCAAATTGTTTTTACCAAAAATCAATATATTGGGTGTGTTTGGTTAATGATCGAACATAAAAGAAAAGGAAATAGGGTTTTTGATCATATTATATATTATAGGTTATTTAGTGGTATGTTTTAAGTATTTTTAAGTTTGCAAAAGATAATGAAAAGAACTAGAAACACTTACTTGATGTCTTTGGTCGACTAGAGTTTTTAGGGGGCGAATGGATTTATTTCTTGAACATAATTGCTTCTTCTTGATCCTAGGCTTTCTATGTACTTTGGTTATCTTATCTTAAGGGTATTTGATCAGTAGGAGATTTAGGTTGGGCTGTTTGGTTTGTTCGAATGAGGTGTGAGGAAGAGGGGAGAATATAAGTTGGTATTTATAGAAGGGAAGAGTTAGGGTTTGTGAAAGTGATATTTAGGTTTAGGAGAGGACATGTAGATGTGTCAAACTCCTATTGGTTCCATTTGTGAGGAGGAGGGGGTTTGGACGTGGCCCTTGGAGTGGAGATGATGTGTTTGCTTTCTTTTCCATACAAGTATTTATCTTGGCGATGTCATGATGATGTGGAGGAGGGGATATTTGGGGAAGGTTATTCTTAGGAAATGGAAAATGAAATGGTTTAGTTGGATATTGGTTGAGTTCGAACTAGGGAATGGAAATGGGAGTTCGATTGGCTTAGTAGGGTAGTAACTTGGCTTTAGGTAATTGTTCTTAGGGTTTAGGAGGAGTAACAAGTTAGTTTAATGTTTAGGGTTAAGGTTTATTGTATGTATTTATAAAGTAGAAATTTAGTTAGGGTTTTATATAATTTGTATATGTCGAATTTATGTAGAAATGGGAAAGAGTTTATGTGATGCTTAAATGAGTTGCGTTATGAGCTTAATGAAGTTGTACTAAAGTTTAGGAAATGAGAAAAATATATTTTTAGGGTTTTATCATGTTAGTTTATTTATATAAACATTTCATTGAGTTTTAAATATATAAATAGGATTTTGGGTTTTTATGCATTAAAGGGTTGTACTATAAGCTCTGTAGAGTTGTACTAAAGGTTTAGAAATATAGAAAAAATACTTTTAATGTTTTGTTAAATTATAGAAATTATATGTTAGTTTTTGTTAGATTTAAAAGTATATAAATGAGATTTTTGGGTTTTGTGCATTAAGCACTTGTACACTAGGTTTAGAGACTTGTACTAATATTTAATGAGTTTAGGAAAATATATTTTTAAGGTTTATGCATGAAAGACTTGTAATTTGTGCTTTAGAATAATTATATTTAGGGTTTTAATAAGGTTTTTATTAATATTTAGGTTTTATGCATAAAGGACTTGTACTTTGGCTTAAATGACTTATACATTAATATTTTGTAAAAAAATCTCTTACAAATAAATTAGGGTTTGAAATCTAGATACATAAAATCATAGTTTTATGAAATTAGGGTTTTACCAGGAGTTAATATGGAATTAGGGTTTTTATGCTTTAGATGCTTGTACCTTAGTTGAATGAGTTGTACTTTAGTATTTTTAGGGTTTTGTTACATACATTTGTTGTTATGATAGTTTAGGGTTTTATAGGAACTCTATTTGATAAGGAACGTTCAGTTTATACGTACGTTAACGAATTAACGTAAAGTGGCAAATGAGATATCTTAAGGTTTCATATGATATTGTTTATATAAACATTAAATACGTTGAGGTTGGGTTGCATGCGAACACGTTTATCGAGGATGTGATCTACGTCACATAAGATAATAGTTATGATCAAATAAAAAAAATTTACACGTAGAAAAGGATAAATATTCTGAGAGATAGTTTATTTTATTGTGGGATTTTCACAGCGGTTACAACTGGTCAGGCATATACAACGGTGGTTTACTTGAATGCTTTGTATGTATACATGACATACTCATAGACCAGGTGTACTGGACAGGACCGGGCGTAACTGTCACATTACCGGGTGAAACGGTTACATTACCAGGCGTACTGGTCATGGAGAGTGTACCGATTAATCAAACATTAATACTAAACTTTATGATCATGACATTCTGTGTAACATAATCAAATTTATATCATCTTTACTATTTTAATCAAACCTGTGAACTCACCAACCTCGTGTTGACACTTTAGCATGTATTTTCAGGTTTAAAGCGATAATCTAGTTGTGGAGGCTTTCGGCAGGGCATGGCATGGTCATAGACGGCTCTGATAAATTTGGGACCACTTGAAATCTTTTATGGGCTTATATTTCCGCACCATTTTTGAAATGTTGTAAACAAATCACTTTCGAATATGAAATCTATTTTAAATGGTTGAGATAAAACCATTCTTTATACTTTGTGTTGTGATACAAATTTAGTAGCACCCAAACATGTATGCTTCCGCTAAATCAAGATTTTGGGGGTGTTACAGATTGGCATCAGAGCCTAGGTTATAGAGAACTTGGTATTTTTAAAACCTAGACTATAATCACTTTTACGAAAACTTAAGCCTATGACCGCCACATGCCTGCCTGCCAAGCCGATTGCCTTAATTACTGTCTTACTTGATACAACTATATGTTAGGCCTTATCGTTTAATGATTTATATCATACATGACTTACACTATATACCAAAAGTATTTTCTACATACTTATATATACATACCATGCTTGTTACACCTTACCTTTCCCGACACAATTTCACTACCCGACTCTGAGTTCGAACGCTCACCCAATTCCTTTGAAACACCAAATTCACCATCATCTACAAATCCATCAATTCATTTAGTCGCAACCTCAACCTATCACCTTAAAGCATGTTTCCTCAAGACATCTACTCTTGGGACACATCACTATTAGGTGTCACTCTTCCTTCATCATTCAGAAAGGAGATGTCGATTAGAAATCAAGACCTAGCCTCCGCAGCCACGTGACGACTATTAATCTATGACAAGTGTGATTGTCTATTCAATTGTGTTCCTTCTTTCATTGTTGATTTTTCCACATATTCTACCTGTGACGATTATTCCCTCATGCGATATCGTTCTTCCTAATTGAAATCTTATTCGCCGTTATCTTTTATGATGTAGATAAATGGCTCCTACAAGAAAGACAACCAAGACTACACGTGGTCGACCCACTGATGCCACACTTCCAACTGGGGATGAGGAAAACTCGCTTATTGTGAATCAAGCCATGCTGGATCAGTTGGTTAACCGGGTGGCGGCAGCACTGGCTGCAGCAAATGCAAACAACTCGACTACTGACGTCGGAACCTCAAGACCTACAAACGACAACAATCGCGGCTGCACCTACCAGGAGTTTCGAAAGACCATGACTGGAGGCTTCGGAGGAACCGAGGGAGCTGTTGTCTTGGTCAGATGGATGGAAAGGCTGGAGACTGTGTTTCGAATATGCAGATGTGCGGATGAAGACAAAGTTAAGTATGCATCGTTCACCTTCATGGATGACGCTCTAACCTGGTGGAACAACTATCTAAAGTCTGCAGGCATTGATGTTGCATACGCAATGCCATGGGAAAAATTCAAGGAAATGGTGCTCAAGAAGTACTGCCCCCGCAACGAAGTTAAAAAGTTGGAGGTGGAGTTTTGGAACCTCAAGGTGCAGGGCACCAACATGGCTGCATACAACCAACGTTTTCAAGAATTAGCCTTACTGTGCCCCGAGATGGTCCAAACTGAAGCACGTCTACTGGAGAGATACATTGGAGGATTACCTCCATCCATCAAGGGTAATGTCACTACCTTCAAGGCTGCTGACCTCCATGAGACTATGGAAGTGGCCAACAAGCTAATGGACCAAGTCATTGAGGATACCGCCGAGGAGGTGGTAGATAACAAAAGGAAATGGAATGATCACTTCGGAAACAACAACAACCAGAACAAGCGACAAGGGATCGCCAAGGCCTATACTGCTGGGTCAGGAGAGAAGAAAGGTTATGCTGGAAATTTACCCAAGTGCAACAAGTGCCGATTCCACCACAATGGACCTTGCCCCGCTCAGTGTGGAAACTGCCAAAAGATCGGACACAAAGCTAGGGATTGAAAGGCTCCCACCCTTGTGATGGACCCGAACGTCACAATAACCTGCTATGAGTGTGGAGTGATAGGGCACTTCAGGAGTGAATGCCCGGAGCTGAGGAACCAGAATGAAGGAAGAACTCGTGAAAACGCATACGCGATAGAAGGGGGAGAAGCTCGCCAGGACCTCAACGACGACACCAGTGATGACAATGCTTAAGAAGAGAGTTCCCTACTTCGCATAAAAAGACCTACACCTAGATTCTCTTAGATCGTATTCCTCCGAGTATTTTTACTTCTTAAAGACCTTTTATATTGTTGCTTTGTATGACTCTTCATGTGATGAATTCTCTATCTTTTATATCAAGATGTTATGACAACTCCTTTCCATTATTAATCACATTTGAAATTGTCCGTCAACTATTATACTCTCGTCATATATAAGGCGGTGCATCTTTTAAAGCCTATTGTGATTCCGGACCTATAAAAACCCAATACCATGGTAACTAAACCCGGTATAGCATCATCAGTCCTCAACTAAGCATAGCCTGATCACCTATGTTTAGTTCAGGGAGGATCATGCCATGATGGGAATAGTCACCTCAAGAACCTTGTACTTCAAGAGCGAACAATCCACATCTCAACTGTCAAAGTTCAATAAATTCTCAAAAAGGTCTCGCCATGGAAAGGCGTGATTAGATTTGGTAAGCATGGGAAGCTGAACCCTCGCTATATTGGACCTTTCAAAATTCTTGTCAGGCTCGGGCCGGTAGCCTACCGACTCGAACTATCTCCGAGCTCAGCGCTGTGCATGACGTCTTTCATATCAAAAACTTGAAAAAGTGCTTATCTGATAAGTTGTGAGATTAAATTTGAGTCGACAACCTAAGGGTCTAAACTTTCTTCCTAGCTTGATCTAGTGACAGTTCTTGTTTGATGAGTTGCGAAAATCAAGCTAAGAGTCAAGTTGATACCCAAGCCGATTCAGTTTAATCTCATGATAGTTCTTGTTTGATGAGCTTTAGCTTGACGAGAAACTGAATTTCATCGAGGAGCCGATTGAAATCATGGACCGGGAAGTTAAACGGCTAGAGCTGAGTCGTATCCCAATTGTGAAGGTCCGTTGGAACTCTCGCAGAGGCCCCAAGTACACCTGGGAGCGAGAGGATGAAATCTAGCGTAAATGCCCTCAATTTTTCTCAACTCTATCGGGTAACTCTAAGTGAAAACCGAGGACGGTTTTCCTTCTAAGGTGGGAAGGATGTGACAACCGGTACTTTTCCACTAGTATTTTAATAATAAATGGTTATTTATTAATTTTAAGCTAAGCATTTCTATGCGCGTTTGCATGTTTCTGAGTATTTTTGAGCATTTTTGGGAGCTGTCCCGCACACTGTAGCTTACAGTCACTGCAGAAAAAGTTTATTTTTGTTAGTAAGCATAAATTATTCTATTTCTGATGATTACTGACAAGTTTCGTAATTAACTGAGAGCTTTCTCACATTTTTCTGAAAAGCAACCGCACACGCATACCGACAGCACAATATATATGGTAGCAGTCAAATAAATATATTTTGAGTCAGTAATAATATTTTATTACATTTCTGACAAAAACATGGATAAAAACTTTATTTTGCATATACGTGTCCAAAAAGGTCAAACCGGGACTTTACGGTAACTAATTAAGCTCAAACCGACACACGATACACCCACAAGGAGTAAAAACAACCTCCCTCCCCCTCTTGGCTATCGTTTACAGCCCACCTTCCCCACTAGAAGCCAAACTTTTTTTTTATATTCATAGATTGTTAGTGGAAGGTGACATATTTTAGTTTGTTTCTTACTTAAACTAGCACACTAACTATTTCACACATACATTCTACCTATCCAAACTTTCCTAGATCATTTCTTTCTTCCAAAACCCTTCTACTGTACGAACCACTAGTAAATTCAAGATCCACAAAATTCCTTTGAAGTTCAAGCTAATCGTGGTGTACTTTCAAGTGTTTTGGGTTAATTGGAACGTGCTTTGGGTAAATTTGGAGCATTTTGGGTTGTTCTTTGTTCCTCCTAGCCTCGTTAAAACACCATCTTTGTAAGGAAACATCAAAACTTTTTTCATCTTGTTCAATTCATGTTCATATATTGTTTAATGATGTTACCAAATGCTAAATGTGTATGTTTTGATAAAATGAAAAAGTTAGGGTTTGATTATGTTGATATAAATAATGCCTAAATACGTTATTAATATTTTTCGATATCTCTACGTTTTGATAATCACAAAATGTAAAATCATTAATCGGAAAATTATGACGTAAACAAGTATTTAGTTGTAAATATCTATTTCTACAACTCTAATCACTTAAGGTATGAATGAACTAATGCTTAATGCATTATACGATCAAAGGAACATTTTCTTAAACACTAGATTTTTTATAAAATGTCAAAAACATTTTATATCTTTTAGAAAAACATTTTTGGTAATAAATAAAAAGGTTTAATTCATTATAAATTTATGAATTCAAATTTTTAACCAAAATCAGTAAAAATATTCCAGAAAAACCTTCCTCACAAAAAGACAAAACTGGGCAACGGCTAGCATGGGCGGCCCCCTTAATTTTGCTAGGCGGCCCCCTTAAAATTAAGGGGACCGCCCCCCTATTTAAGGGGGCCGGCCACGCTCCTGTAGGTTCCAGCTGTCCAGTTTTTCTGCCTATAAATACCAGCCTTTCCCTGAATTTTTACTCACCTTTTGCACCCCAAACTTTCTGTTTTAAATCTTGTAAATACTTTATAAAACCCTTTGATCATATAATCTTAAGCTTTGGTTTCCAAGTGATCCAAGCTTCCATCATTCAAGTGCAAAAGAATAATACTTCTATCAATCAAGATTAGAAGTATTACAACTTAGTATCATCTTGTTACTTAAGTTGTTAGTTTAACAAAATTTGTAAATCATTCATTCATTTGTGTGTAAGGTGTGTATAGTAGATTAGTGTTGTATGTAAGTAGTGAAGAAGTTGTATAAGTAGTTGTGGTATAGAAGTTGTGAAGACATAGTGTAGAAGTTGTGAAGCCGCGGAGTAGAAGTCGTGAACCCGTTGGGTAGAAGTTGTGAAGCCGTAGCTTTGAAGACGTGAAGTCGTTGTGTTGAAGTCGTGAAGCCGTAGCATAGAAGTTGTGAAGCGGTCGTGTTGAAGTCGTGAAGTCCTAGTCGTGAAGTCCTAGTGTTGAAGTCGTGAAGCCGTAGCATAGAAGTTGTGAAGCGGTCGTGTTGAAGTCGTGAAGTCCTAGTCGTGAAGTCCTAGTGTTGAAGTCGTGAAGCCGTAGCATAGAAGTTGTGAAGCGGTCGTGTTGAAGTTGTGAAGTTCAAGTCGTGAAGTCCTAGTCGTGAAGTTCTTGAGTTCAAGTCGTGATGCCGTTGTGAATAAGTCGTGAAGAAGTTGTGTTGTGAAGTTGTGAGATTGGTTCTAGCTACCATTAGAACTCGACATTTAGCTTTGTGTCGTTAAGCCGGTGTAAGCCAAAGTCGTGTAAGGTTTTCTCCGCCATAAGGGAGCTTATTGAAGTTGTGAAGAAAACTCTCGAGCTCGGTGCTCGGGGAGTGGAGTAGGGCAAGGAAGGTGTCCTTGTAGCCGAACCACTATAAATCTCTCGTGTCTCGGTTAGATCTTTCCATACCTTATTTATTTCTTTACTTGCATCGTCATTACTTTCATACACATAGGCTTATATAATTGCTAGTATTTATTAGAGGTCGACTTCACATAAAGATCAATTTGAAAATCCATTCAAGAAACCAAAACGTTTACAATCAATTTATAAGAATACATATATAACTAATAATAAGATTTAAGTTTTAACAAACTTGAATCTAAGTTTTTAAAAGTAAACAAAGGTTTTATAATAAATTAAAAAGACGTAAAACTATTCAACCCCCCTTCTAGTTTTCCACAATTGGTATCAGGAGCCACGTCAATCAAGATCTTTAAAATATACTGTATTTTAAAACTTGAATCGATCTATGGAATCCGAAAAATATTTAGAAGGGGAATTTATGCAAACACCACCACTATTTGAAAACTATACTTTTCTTGAATGGAGAAATAAATTTGAAAATTATATGAAATCAATTGATCTAGATCTTTGGCATGTCATTTCGATTGGTGATCTTCAACAAACAAAAACGGATTTTGAAACTCAAAATGATTATTTAAAAACAAAGAATAACAAAAATAATGAAGCTAAAATAATTATTTACAAAACCTTGCCGAAAGTTAAATATGAAAGAATATCTTTCTGTAAAACGGCAAATGATATTTGGAAAAATCTCTTAAACTTTCATCAAGAAAAATGCCAAGCCAAAGATGAGGATTTTGATCTTGTACATGAATTAGTCATTCTAGAAAATTTAATAGATAAACATTTAGATAAAATAGATACATGTGCTACTAGTTCAAATGTTGTTAATGAAGGTATTAACGACGAAGACCACATGAATCAACTCCAAAGTGAACTCAATCCAATATCATGGAGTGACACAGACGAAGGAGAAGATCATCATCCGGTATGTGACGAATGCAAACTAGATAAAACTCCAAATAAGGTACAATCCGAAACCGAACATTTTTGCTATGATCCATTCATTTTAGAATTTTCAAAACTAGAAAATGAGTTTAAACATTTTTGCAACATAGATCTAAAAACTATTTCTAAACATAAATCATCAAAAACTTTTGAAAGTAATCTTGAAAAAGAAATAATTTTAGAAGATAAAATGTCTAGACTTGAAAGTAATATTGAAATTGATCTAGAATGCAAAATATGTCAAGATTATAAACTTGAAATTAAAAGATTAAATGAAAGAGCAAAAATATTAGCTAAATTTGAAGAAAGCTCCAAATCTCTTAAATTTTTATTAAGTTGTCAAAAGCCATTCAATGATAAAACCGGTTTAGGATTTAATTCGGATAACTCTTCAACAAGTAAATCAAAACAAATTATAATTAAAAAACCTAGTAGAGAAATTTAGATATAAGGCTATTTACTGTGATTATAATTTATATAAGTCAAGAAATCCATTGTTTGTACATCAAAACAAACTATCAAGGAATTCTTGTACTTCTTGGTGACATTTTCTCCATGTGCATATAAATGCAATGGATGTCCCAAACTAACCATCTCGGACCCATGAGAATCTGGGTACCAAGCTGTTTTATTTGATTAGTTAATGAACGCAAAATGAAATGAAACTCAATCTTGCGTTAACCTACTCATATTCAAAACACGCGCATGAAGACTTATTAATCTACAAAAATGAGGATGGAACGAAGTGGCACTCATCTATAATTCACTACCTCATATCATGAAGAAAAACTGGACCTGAGATAAGTCTTCTTTTTAAACTTTCCTGAGTAGTTACTCCTTGCATATAGTTATGATAATCACTGCCTTAAGATATGCTTAGTTTGATAGGTTGCTTTGCCCTCACACTATTAGTTACATCCATATTACTTGTTAATAAACTAGAAAACCTTAAGTTAACCCCCCTAAGCAATAAATTAAGTATTCTCTTTCGAACATATAGAATTTAGTCATCACTATCGTTTAAATCGCATAATTTATTGAAAGGGATAGCATGAGACAATAGCCTTAATCAATCAAGCATGAGATTTTTTTTTAACAACAATTCCTTTAAAAATGCAAATCTTCATACTTTGGAAAATGATTTTTCAAAAGATTATGTCACTTCTCTATTAAACATGTTTTTATCAAAAGTCAAAAAGTGTAACAACTTCTTTTCATTTCTTTATAAAAACACTTTGAAACAAATTCAAATCTACATTGTTGAAATGATTTTCACACTCAAATAAAACCTATTTTCAAACATTGTTGAATAATGCCCAAAAACACTTACTCAAATCATGCTTGATCCAAGTCTAGAAATCCATGCTATCACAAATTTCCCATCACATAGACACTTATTAGGATTAATTAACTAGCTAATTAATCGTCATAATAATGGTAGTATGAATTACTTGGTAATTATATGTTGTTTTCTTGTTCATATATACATATATGCTTCTTGGTAAATGAGTAGGTTGCATGATAATTAAAATTGCTTAATTGAATATGCTTAGCATACATGAGTTATTAAATTTTAAATTGCCTCAAAAAGAGGTTGGACTTGCTTGAAACTAAACTCAAAAACACAACCTTTTCTACAAATTTCTGCCAAAAACCCATTTTCAGAAATCTGGAAGTCAGCAGATGGGCGGCCCCCTTAAATACCTAGGCGGCCCCCTTAATTATTAAGGGGACCGGCCCCTATTTAAGGGGACCGGCCATCTGGAGATCCGGCTTACTGTTTCCTTTTTCAATTTCCAACCCATTTTATTCCATACTTCCCAAAATTCACAAACACATTTTGTCATAAATCACCCACCAAAATTTACCTTCCTAAACCACATCATTCCTTCACTATAAATGCACCTCCTCATCATAAATGCCCATTTACATCATCCACTCAAACATGTCATCCTCCAATTACCCAAAATCAAAACCCTCAAGAGTTGCCAAAATCTCGGTGAGACCAATTTGGAGAAGGAAGCTTGAAACTTGCCATAACCCAACTAATGATGTTGTTCAAACACATAACCAATCATCCATTCCTAACCCTTCATCTCCCTATGATCAATCCCAAAACCTCAATCCTAATCTCATCCACACTCAACCCACCAATGCATCATTAAAAACACTCACCACTCTTGGAACATCCACTTCATCCACATCACCATCTTCATCCACTCATGATTACCCAAGTTCACAAACATCTCCACCACTAAGAGTGTCACCACCACCTCCTACCAACTCACATGCTACCCCTATGTTGCATGTGCAAACATCCATCCCTTATAACAACAACACTTTACCATCAACACCTTCATCTGAACACTTGAAGTTCATCGAGGAACTCAAGGAAGCTCATGAGCTTAGTGATCTTCTTGCCCTACACCTAGCCCAAAGAAACCTTGATCAACCTCCATCTAGCTCTCCCACATCACCCCACAACAAAAACCAAGTTGAGAAACATGTCAACAATTGTCCTTGTTGCATCTTTCTTCAACAACAAACCATTGCTCTAAATGAGCACTTTACTTAGATTGAGTATCTTCTCACTAGATCCAATCCAATATCCCCAATTGAACAACATCAAAACCTTCATCCATCATGGTCCACTCCAAGCTCTTCACCTCAAATGTCTCCACCACCACCATCTTCAACCTCCACACACCCAAACATATACCTTCACTAATCCCATTTACTCACCCTCTCACTTGTTTTCGTTTCAAAAACCACCTCCATCATCAAGCAAGTCAAATGGATTTCTTAGGCAAATTAGAATTCTCTAACAAATGTATGCTTTAAGCACTATGTATGTTGTAACAATGATTATGTTTGTCACATAATCATTTTAAATTAATGAATGTTTGTTTACTTCTTTCTTATATATGTTTGCTATGAATGTGTTGTCTCATTTTTTGTTTAATTAAGATATATGCTTATGACATGCTTACAATATGATCTTAGTAGTTTACATATAAACATTATACTTCTTAATATGTTATTGCTACTATATAATCATTCTTCATGTACATGATCCAAATGAAGCTTGCTGCAAATACACCCTAACAATGACCCTTTTCTGGAAATTTTTCAAATTTGGTTGCCTGGGAAAACAACAGATGGGCATCCCCCTTAATTCCCTAGGCGGTCCCCTCAATTTTAAGGGGGCCGGCTAGCAATTAAGGGGACCGGCCATCTGGGAAGCTAAATTCACTATTTTCTTTTGCATCATGTGACCCCTTTTTATCTAGTCCCAGCTACCATTTCTCCTTATGGACGAACTGGTCTTGGAATCTTCCTACAAAACCTCAAAAATTAACCTAAACCAACCACATTTTCATATTATAAATTCCCTCCATATAATCACCTCTCATTCTATCATCCTTCACCATCCAAAACCACCATGTTATCACCAAAATCCTCCATCTCTAAGACTTCAAGGAAGCAAAGACTTGTCATCATACCACCAAAACAACCTTTCATAGACCTAACCCAAGATGACATCAAAACTCCATCACCACCACCTCAATGTTCATCCCCAAGTGCACCAAATGCTCCATCAAAAACACCCTCTACCCATGGAGTATCCTCTTCCTCCATACCATCCACTTCATCCATCAATGACTACATCAACACTCACCTAACATCATCACCAAGAGCATCATCACCACCATCCACTCAAGAACCTTCATACACCCAACTTGCCATTTCCTTATCACCCATCACACCTCTTGATGCTCACTTCTCACCATCACCAACACCACAACCATTCTTTCCCATACCTTGGGCATTGCTTGAAGCCCATGGTGACAATTGTCTTTGTTGCATCCATAACCGGACCATAATCTTTGGTCAAAGAGATGAGATACACTACATGTTTTCATCACTTGAACACATGATTACCAACCCACCACCACCATCACCTCCACCACCTTCACCCACTACACCACCACCACCTCCATTTTCACCCAATTAAGTATATGCAATGCTTAAAAATAACTTTCAAAACCTTTTTGTGTGCAAGCTCCATGGAAGATCATGTACTCCTAGGACGATTATGTAGTATCATTAGTTGTTTTTGTTTGAATGTTTGTATGCCTTATGTTGTAATCTACTTGGTTGTGTATTTATACACAACACTTTTATTAAATGAATGTTCCTATTCTACATGCTTGCTTATTATTGTTACATATACTTGTGCTTCTAACATTTTTTCTTGCAAGCGTTCCATAGCTCGTTTCCTTGGTGCCCCCAAACGAGGGGGAGTACACATCAAGGGGGAGTTCTCATACGACACTTTTTCACTTAAAACTTGTCGGTTAACCTTTTTGATTCTACAAAAAGGGGGAGAAATAGATGTAAACTCACTAAATACTTGTCTAAAAACTAATTTTTAGAATTAATGAGTTTAGATTTTGTAATCATCAAAAAGGGGGAGATTGTTGATATAAATAATGCCTAAACACGTTATTAATATTTTTCGATATCTCTACGTTTTGATAATCACAAAATGTAAAATCATTAATCGGAAAATTATGACGTAAACAAGTATTTAGTTGTAAATATCTATTTCTACAACTCTAATCACTTAAGGTATGAATGAACTAATGCTTAATGCATTATATGATCAAAGGAACATTTTCTTAAACACTAGATTTTTTATAAAATGTCAAAAACATTTTATATCTTTTAGAAAAACATTTTTGGTAATAAATAAAAAGGTTTAATTCATTATAAATTTATGAATTCAAATTTTTAACCAAAATCAGTAAAAATGTTCCAGAAAAACCTTTCTCACAAAAAGACAAAACTGGGCAACGGCTATCATGGGCGGCCCCCTTAATTTTGCTAGGCGGCCCCCTTAAAATTAAGGGGACCGCCCCTCTATTTAAGGGGGCCGGCCACGCTCCTGTAGGTTCCAGCTGTCCAGTTTTTCTGCCTATAAATACCAGCCTTCCCCTGGATTTTTACTCACCTTTTGCACCCCAAACTTTCTGTTTTAAATCTTGTAAATACTTTCTAAAACCCTTTGATCATATAATCTTAAGCTTTGGTTTCCAAGTGATCCAAGCTTCCCTCATTCAAGTGCAAAAGAAGAATACTTCTATCAATCAAGATTAGAAGTATTACAACTTAGTATCATCTTGTTACTTAAGTTGTTAGTTTAACAAAGTTTGTAAATCATTCATTCATTTGTGTGTAAGGTGTGTATAGTAGATTAGTGTTGTATGTAAGTAGTGAAGAAGTTGTATAAGTAGTTGTGGTATAGAAGTTGTGAAGACATAGTGTAGAAGTTGTGAAGCCGCGGAGTAGAAGTCGTGAACCCGTTGTGTAGAAGTTGTGAAGCCGTAGCTTTGAAGACGTGAAGTCGTTGTGTTGAAGTCGTGAAGCCGTAGCATAGAAGTTGTGAAGCGGTCGTGTTGAAGTCGTGAAGTCCTAGTGTTGAAGTCGTGAAGCCGTAGCATAGAAGTTGTGAAGCGGTCGTGTTGAAGTCGTGAAGTCCTAGTCGTGAAGTCCTAGTGTTGAAGTCGTGAAGCCGTAGCATAGAAGTTGTGAAGCGGTCGTGTTGAAGTTGTGAAGTTCAAGTCGTGAAGTCCTAGTCGTGAAGTTCTTGAGTTCAAGTCGTGATGCCGTTGTGAATAAGTCGTGAAGAAGTTGTGTTGTGAAGTTGTGAGATTGGTTCTAGCTACCATTAGAACTCGACATTTAGCTTTGTGTCGTTAAGCCGGTGTAAGCCAAAGTCGTGTAAGGTTTTCTCCGCCATAAGGGAGCTTATTGAAGTTGTGAAGAAAACTCTCGAGCTCGGTGCTCGGGGAGTGGAGTAGGGCAAGGAAGGTGTCCTTGTAGCCGAACCACTATAAATCTCTCGTGTCTCGGTTAGATCTTTCCATACCTTATTTATTTCTTTACTTGCATCGTCATTACTTTCATACACATAGGCATATATAATTGCTAGTATTTATTAGAGGTCGACTTCACATAAAGATCAATTTGAAAATCCATTCAAGAAACCAAAACGTTTACAATCAATTTAAAAGAATACATATATAACTAATAATAAGATTTAAGTTTTAACAAACTTGAATCTAAGTTTTTAAAAGTAAACAAAGGTTTTATAATAAATTAAAAAGACGTAAAACTATTCAACCCCCCTTCTAGTTTTCCACAGATTATATATATACATATGCTCGACATTTTTTTTAAGTTTTGTACAAATTAAAGTATTTCTTGCTTGTGTGGTAAATCTTGTTGCTTGTGGTACTAATTTGGTGATACGAAAGTGATTAATAATAATTTCGCGAATTTAAGACGATATATACACTTTTATGAGTATATATATAAATCGGATACAATTAAAAATACGAAATTATTGGGGTTTTGAAAAACATAAAATTTTGGCTCAAGTGGTGAAATGGTGGAAATTATGCTTGAAAACTTAATTTGGAATATACTTATCGAATTAGCCGTAATTAATTGTGGTTAACTAGTAAAAATGCAATTTTTGGTCGAATGGTACTATTTGGGTCGAATATATTGAATTTTGACTAAGTTTGACTTTTTAGCTTAATAACTTATTTATAAGTGCTTAATTGATTTAATTAAAATTCGTTACGTAACTAATAAACACTAAAAGGGAAAATGGGCTTAAATTAATATTTTGGGCTAAGTGGTGATTCGTTGACTGTTAGGCCGAGCCCAATGAGAAACCCAACACCTTTGACTTTTTGACCAAACGCGATAACGAACGTGTTAAATTGATTTTTAGAAACGTAACGGTATATATATCGTGACTTAAAAAGGGCTAAATAGTTTTTGGGCTAAAATTTGACAATTGGGCTTAAGATGGATTTTCGGCCCAAAGAGTATGTCTGGTGACAAAAATGAGTTTTGAAATATTTTTCGATCCACTATAAATATTTTTACTTAACGATACGATATATATAAGTTAAAACTATTTTGGACTTGTTTTGGGACGCATTAGTCTCATAAAGGGTAATAAATGGAATATTGGCCAAATCTTTATAAATGTTGACTTTTGAAGGTATATTGACTAAACGTTGACCTTGTATCGAAAGCTATCATTAGTAAGTAAACGTGACGATAACTATATATATATATATATATATATATATATATATAATATATATATATATATATATATATATATATATATAATATATATATATATATATATATATAACGATAAAAATACTTAAAACGACCAATATATATATATATATATATATATAATATATATATATATATATATATTACGAACACATTTTGCACATGTAGTTAACGAGACGAGTTATTTGAGAAATTGCAACACAAGAGAAAAATGGAAACGTTTGAATAAACAAATGGGTCATGCCCAAATTTTTCTAAAATTCCAACACTTAGAGTATTTTTGATAAAAATACTTATACTTGTTTAATTTTCTAAATACTTAACATTTATTTCAAATTTCCTATAATTAAAATTTTATTATAAATAATAAACAATATTTATAATATAATATTCCTCCACTAACACTAGTATTTTATTAATTTCTCAAAACCTATTTAATTAATTATAACCCTAATTGATTTAATACATAATTAATAAACTTAACCTAATATACATATATATGATGGTATATATATTACTTACGAAATTTAACGATGAATACTAGTACGGATGTTCCGTCACACGTATTCCCACCGTACACTTTCACCATGAGCCACCACCAAGAGTTACATACGATAAATCATTTTGAAATATACTTTACCACACAGCAAGCAAGAAATACACGAGCACTGTCCACGAGCAAACTTTTCAAATAAAGTAAAGACATATAAGACACGAATATTTTGCTAAGACCTACCATACTGATTTAGGTTGCGTGTCGGAGCGGTTGCACTATTTTGTTGATTGATTAGCAGGTTGCTATTGTTTTAAGGTGAGTTCATGGCCCCTACTTTTACTCGTTTTATAACCGTTTTGGGGGAGAATACATGCTTGTTTTTAACTAAATTCAATGACTGTTTATTTGGAATATGAAATCTAGAATTGATTGTTTTACTTGAAATGAGATTGGTGTTATATGCTAGACCGTTTACTTGAATGCATTATTTACATGGCATATACATGGACCAGGGGTACTGGTCAGGCATATACAAGGGTGGTTTACTTGAATGCATTATTTACATGGCATATACGTGGACCAGGGGTACTGGTCAGGCATATTGATGCGTGGTTTTGCGACCTTACAACAGGTTTTACCTCTCAAGGGATCTTAAGAGGCTTACAACCCCACCAGGCAGTGTACCTGACCGATGTAGTATAGTGTAGTGGTAAGTACGGGGGATTGATCGTTCTCCACAGGGAATAGTGTCGTTAGGATTGAAAAAACTATTCTAATAGGTCTAAGGGTGAGGGAAGATTTTTTTTTGTATTTTTATTTTTATTTTTATGGAAAGCAAGTAAAATCTCGGGTTTGAAAGAGTGGGCGGAATTAGTTGCTAGTCAACTAACCCAAATAACTACAAATGCAAATAAAATAAAATGACAGGAATGAAAAGGTTGATGAAACTTATATGGAGAGAAATGTGTTTACTTAGATTTCCTTACTCCCTAACTATCTTTTACCGGTTGATTAGTGTGTATTAATTGTGTGGATGACGGGTGTATTCCTTAATACCATTCGTGGGGTGGCGTACGTACTTCCCCAACTCTATGAACTCCTACTTCACTCCTATGTCGAGCCGGCTAAGAAGCTCCTAACATGGGATCACTAGAATTCGCTCATGCATTAAATACAACCATAAAAACCTTAGTACGCATTGGTTCATGTTTCTTAAGACGTTCAAGCAAGTTACCGAATAGGAAGTTAGCCAGTTTTCTTAAGCCTAACATCGATGAACAATCATCCAATACAACTAATAACACTCTAATAACCAATAATCAATAGCTAGGTTTCATTAGATCTAAGCAAACACAAGATAAATCTAGCCTAGCATGTTAATCAAAAGACAAGAACAAGAAGTAATCAAACAACACATAGACATATTGAATGATTAAACGATTACTTATCTTCAATTAAACATGGGAGATCCAAGGGTATGAAAACCCTTAAAAATGGCAGAAATTCGTCTTAGGGTTTCTCCTCCAAAATTACACACAATAAGTTTCACACCTAATGACAAAAAATTGCAAAACTATATATAGAGTTTAAGGGCTGACGGCGTCACGTTGTAGATCCTGACGCCGTCACCTCGCCGCTTTTAGGGTTACCGGATGGCCTTCCTGACGCCGTCCCTCTTTAGTGCTCCAAAATCCGCTCTGGCCTATCAAGGGGTGACGCCGTCAGAATTGAGCTTGACGCCGTCCCTCTTTAGTTTAAACCGTGATGGCCTTGATCACATTAAAGGGTGACGCCGTCAGATTTTTCATGCAAAATT
This sequence comes from Artemisia tridentata subsp. tridentata, assembly GCA_021014915.2. Lineage (NCBI taxonomy): Eukaryota > Viridiplantae > Streptophyta > Magnoliopsida > Asterales > Asteraceae > Artemisia > Artemisia tridentata. The sequence continues at coordinate 398,948,840 of CP139506.1, read as the reverse complement.
CTCTGGCTTCTCATGAGTAATTTTCATATCCATCTTTTTATGCCAAGCCGTGACGCCGTCTGGGGAAATTCCTGACGCCGTCAAAGATACTTTTTAGCCGATTTTGAGACTTTGTCGTTTTCTTCACTTTTATGCTCCAAAAACGTCCAAAATGCTTCCTTTTCCAGATTTCTTCTCAAAAGTACCTAAAATGACAAAAGGAACGATTTAGGGCAATATTTGATCAAATAAATACGATTTAGGGCTTAAATGACCCCCTAAAAGCGGTACACTTTTCGCTTCATCAAATACCCTTACACTTGAGATTTGCTTGTCCTCAAGCAAATGCGCTTTTATTCTAATCAAAATACAAGTTAGGGGTCATTTAACACTAATATAAAAGTAATTACAACAAATAGTCGTTCCACTTTAATCATAATAAGCACGGAGATTACAAACTAGCACCTCACAAGTAGTGTTTAGATACTCACATCTCTCAAGTGTCATCAAAATAAATCTCATAAATGAAAACGGATAATATCTCTCACTACCTGTCATAGCAAATAGATTACCATAGGCTTGGGCAAGGATCGAAAACCTCCTCCACTAGGCGTAAGCACCTAAGATAAACTATCAAAGAGGGCTTTTAAATGGGTTATAACGTTAGGTGTAGGGATATGATAAACACGGTTTTGTTGGATAAGGGATATTTTACTGGTGGCGAGTTAAAGATCTTGATTAATTACATGTACTATACAATGTTGCTAAGCCAAGACTAGACTCGATCTTAAGCTAAAAACAAAATAACAAAAACATAAAATGAAACGGGATGGTAGTCCGTATGTTTTTTCTACTTTTCTTTTTTTCTCTTTTTTTTTTCTTGATTTTTTCGATTTTTTTTTTTTTTTTTTTTTTCATACACTCTTGCCCTACCATCCAAAATAATACATCATAGGGGCATTGCATTCCCCTTACACTTGAACTTTTACATAACTTTACAAATACTATTCTAATGACTCGAATTAAGATAATTGAAAAACTTGGAGTACTTTTAAAATATTTAGCACATATGGGGGTAATAATGTTGTTCTTCCCCATTACTCCATTACACTAGTACTTTACCCATGAGTCCCAATCGTCCCAAAACAATATGTACAAGGATATGACTCGACTTAGCAACCATGTAATCAATTACATAATTAACTTGGGGTTTAAACAAATGTTGTCACAATAATGCACTAAAAATGAGTACATACAAGGTAGGCTAAGGCGATTTGGGTGTACATTTTAGTGGGGTGTAACAAATTCTTCCTTTAAGTAAAATGCTTAAAGGTCAAAACGAAAAGATAGGCTCTGAGGGGTATACTAGGGGTATCGTGTACTAAAAATGAGTACAACGCAAAGGGTGTGGGAGAATTACTTGACCAAAGTAGCCAATGTAATTATAACAAAAACACAGGTGTAAAACAATGGGTTAATCCTAATGCCTCTTATCATGTAGTAAATCTAACTACACGAATGTAGTCTCACTTGTGGCCTCGGAATGGTCCTAACGCAAGTTCTAGAATCTAAGTGCTACCGGTACACACATCATAGCATAAATGCTTTTCCTACCAATTCTAGGGGCGAACCTCACATATTTAGGGGTGGAAAATTTTTTAGTGGTACGGTTTTTGTGCTAGTCATATAACTCCTATCCATGAGACGCTCATTAAGATCAAAGTTTCACTCCTAAATGTTGTAAAAAATTTTAAATTTGGCACTAAAATTACCCTAACAGGTGTTTCTCTCAGTTTTATTACACATCTACTATTAAACAAACAAAAATCAAGTGCAATTGTATTCTCTAAAGTATCGTACTTTTACCCCCCCCCCCCTTACACTTAAGATGAACATTGTCCCCAATGTTCAAATAACAAGATGTAAAAGAAAAAAGTAAAAGAATGAAATCAAATACTCCCCTGATTCGTTCGGTGGATAATGTGGCAACATGGTTAGATCTTCTTCCAAGAGAATGTAGAAGCTTTAAGACTAATGCATCGCCAAAAGCTTGATCCAACAAACATTTCCTTGTCCAAAATAACCTGTTAAACCTGAGAAAACAAACACAAAAACCTGCATAACATCGGCGGGATAAACTCTATATATAAGGATATAATGCTTGTGGAATGATAATTTTGCAGATTCCTGGAGATTATAAGTTAGAGATTTAATAAAAACTTTTTATGAAAACAAAACTTTCAAAAATTTTCAAAAAATTAAACCTGACGCCGTCAGGTTGTAAACCCTGACGCCGTCAGAAATGATCTGACAGAATTCTCATGTTAAGTTTCCGGAAAAATTTTGGAAAAACCTATACCTTACTTCCTGGAAATCCTGCAAAACATCATCATGACTCGATACAAGCATTTGACTCAAACAAATACTAATATGTATGTTAATTTAATATTATTACGATTCATGTTCATTTGTTCTAATAAACCGATTTGGATTTCCCTTACACTTATCTTTTGCAAAATACCTTTATATGTAGTTAAGACGAAGTTAAAAACAAGATAAAGCATTTTCACAATTTAGTTTTGAACATGAATCAATAATAATAAAAATTAAACATACATACGGAAGCAAATAAAATCAAACAAACAAATAAATAAACACACAAAGCAAATAAAGCTTGGGTTGCCTCCCAAGAAGCGCTTGTTTTTGTTCGAGTCACGAGCCTGACTCTACCCTTATTTAACGGAAATAGGGGAGGTTTTCCCTACACTTAGGATTAAGTGCGGGTGAAAGTAGCGATACACACCATCTCGGTGGAAGTATGCCTCGTGAGTAAAGAGTGGTGGATGAATTGTATACTTAAAGGGGTGTGCTCCTTTCATCATAACCTTGCCTAGTTTACTTTGGTCAGTGGGTGAATTAAAGTTTTCTCCTAAAAAGGGATCATCTTCTATCAACTTCGAGAGATTCCTAGTTGGGAATCCATCTTGACCTAATAAACCCGGTTTAAACCCATAATGTTTCTTGTGATCAATCATAAATGGGTGATGTAAGTATGTAAGGTCATGGTTCACTCCTATATTAGCTTACACTCCACATGGCCTAGAGTCTACTACCTTAATCTTAACATTACCCGGACTACATGGTTTGATGGGTGGATCGGGACCTTTTTTAATTCCTAAATTCACATCTAAAGATGGAAGATTAGGTAACGGTTTTGGTTGAGGCTCCGGTTCATCAAAAATAGGAAATCCCCTAGAACTAAGAGTAAGGTTGTGATCACTATAAGCATTCAAACCTATATCCTCTAGTTGTGTTTGGTTCAAAGGTTCTACCTCCATCGGGATTCCTAAAGTCTCTTCTACTTCTTCCGGGTAAGTCACGGGCGGTGTGTGTGCCTCAAATGATGGTAGGACTTGTGAGGTACTTAGTGGGTTTATGTTATTTACCTCATCCTTCCTTATCTCAACATCACCTATATCCTCATCATGTGTTTTAGTAGAATCTAACCCAAACATGTTCCTAAGTATCTCAAATCCTTCTCTAGCCATTTCAAGTTCTAAGTCTGATTCATAAGAATCTTCCTCAATAACTTGATTACAATGTTCAATTTGCCTAAAGGATTCATCATGTGTTCCTTGAGATTCAAAGTCATTGATCATAAAACCTAGGTCCTTTTGCTCAATATGATCATGTTCGGCTAAATCCTCCTTAATTGTTTCCTCAAGTTGTGATGTATACAAACCCATCAATTCATTGAACTCATGATTCACGGTTAGGAGGCTTTCCTCAAAAATTTTCCAAAGGGTCTTACTAAAAGGGATTGATCCTAACAATGATTGTTTAATATAGGCCACACATGCGCATAACTCATCAAACCTATCAAACTTTACACCCATCTCCTCTTGTATATATCTAAGATCACTTAAAAATTCATTGGAACAACAGGAAGCAAATCTATCCGTGTAAAGTAATTGTTCCTCTATTGTTAATGATCTAAATGGAATTTCATCCGCCATGGTGACAAATGAAAATGGTTTTACAAACAAAGGGCACAAAGAAAAAGATAGACTAAAGAAATCCTAGAAAAATAAAATAAAAATCCCACTAGAAAGGAATCTAGTGAGTAGACCTAATAAAATAAAAATTCAACCTAAACAATAACTATTCCTCGGCAGCGGCGCCAAAAACTTGATGCGTGGTTTTGCGACCTTACAACAGGTTTTACCTCTCAAGGGAACTCGAGAGGCTTACAACCCCACCAGGCAGTGTACCTGACCGATGTAGTATAGTGTAGTGGTAAGTACGGGGGATTGATCGTTCTCCACAGGGAATAGTGTCGTTAGGATTGAAAAAACTATTCTAATAGGTCTAAGGGTGAGGGAAGATTCTTTTTTGTATTTTTATTTTTATTTTTATGGAAAGCAAGTAAAATCTCGGGTTTGAAAGAGTGGGCGGAATTAGTTGCTAGTCAACTAACCCAAATAACTACAAATGCAAATAAAATAAAATGACGGGAATGAAAAGGTTGATGAAACTTATATGGAGAGAAATGTGTTTACTTAGATTTCCTTACTCCCTAACTATCTTTTACCGGTTGATTAGTGTGTATTAATTGCGTGGATGACGGGTGTATTCCTTAATACCATTCGTGGGGTGGCGTACGTACTTCCCCAACTCTATGAACTCCTACTTCACTCCTATGTCGAGCCGGCTAAGAAGCTCCTAACATGGGATCACTAGAATTCGCTCATGCATTAAATACAACCATAAAAACCTTAGTACGCATTGGTTCATGTTTCTTAAGACGTTCAAGCAAGTTACCGAATAGGAAGTTAGCCAGTTTTCTTAAGCCTAACATCGATGAACAATCATCCAATACAACTAATAACACTCTAATAACCAATAATCAATAGCTAGGTTTCATTAGATCTAAGCAAACACAAGATAAATCTAGCCTAGCATGTTAATCAAAAGACAAGAACAAGATGTAATCAAACAACACATAGACATATTGAATGATTAAACGATTACTTATCTTCAATTAAACATGGGAGATCCAAGGGTATGAAAACCCTTAAAAATGGCAGAAATTCGTCTTAGGGTTTCTCCTCCAAAATTACACACAATAAGTTCCACACCTAATGACAAAAAATTGCAAAACTATATATAGAGTTTAAGGGCTGACGGCGTCACGTTGTAGATCCTGACGCCGTCACCTCGCCGCTTTTAGGGTTCCCGGATGGCCTTCCTGACGCCGTCCCTCTTTAGTGCTCCAAAATCCGCTCTGGCCTATCAAGGGGTGACGCCGTCAGAATTGAGCTTGACGCCGTCCCTCTTTAGTTTAAACCGTGATGGCCTTGATCACATTAAAGGGTGACGCCGTCAGATTTTTCATGCAAAATTCTCTGGCTTATCATGAGTAATTTTCATATCCATCTTTTTTTGCCAAGCCGTGACGCCGTCTGGGGAAATTCCTGACGCCGTCAAAGATACTTTTTTGCCGATTTTGAGACTTTGTCGTTTTCTTCACTTTTATGCTCCAAAAACGTCCAAAATGCTTCCTTTTCCAGATTTCTTCTCAAAAGTACCTAAAATGACAAAAGGAACGATTTAGGGCAATATTTGATCAAATAAATACGATTTAGGGCTTAAATGACCCCCTAAAAGCGGTACACTTTTCGCTTCATCACATATACAAGGGTGGTTTACTTGAATGCTTTGTATGTATACATGACATATTCATAGACCAGGTGTACTGGACAGGACCGGGCGTAACGGTCACATTACCGGGTGAAACGGTTACATTACCAGGCGTACTGGTCATGGCGAGCGTACCGATTAATCAAACATTAATACTAAACTTTATGATCATGACATTCTGTGTAACATAATCAAATTTATACAAGGGTGGTTTACTTGAATGCATTATTTACATGGCATATACGTGGACCAGGGGTACTGGTCAGGCATATACAAGGGTGGTTTACTTGAATGCTTTGTATGTATACATGACATATTCATAGACCAGGTGTACTGGACAGGACCGGGCGTAACGGTCACATTACCGGGTACTGGTCAGGCATATACAAGGGTGCTTTACTTGAATGCATTATTTACATGGCGTATATGTGGACCAAGGGTACTGGTCAGGCATATACAATGGAGGTTTACTTGAATGCTTTGTATGTATACATGACATATTCATAGACCAGGTGTACTGGACAGGACCGGGCGTAACGGTCACATTACCGGGTGAAACGGTTACATTACCAGGCGTACTGGTCATGGCGAGCGTACCGATTAATCAAACATTAATACTAAACTTTATGATCATGACATTCTGTGTAACATAATCAAATTTATATCATCTTTACTATTTTAATCAAACCTATGAACTCACCAACCTCGTGTTGACACTTTAGCATGTATTTTCATGTTTAAAGCGATAATCTAGTTGTGGAGGCTTTGGGCAGGGCATGGCATGGTCATAGACGACTCTGATAAATTTGGGACCACTTGAAATCTTTTATGGGCTTATATTTCCGCACCATTTTTTAAATGATGTAAACAAATCACTTTCGAATATGAAATCTATTTTAAATGGTTGAGATAAAACCATTCTTTATACTTTGTGTTGTGATACCAATTTAGTAGCACCCAAACATGTATGCTTCCGCTAAATCAAGATTTTGGGGGTGTTACAAACTCGATCTTTTCTTGATATTTGAACATAGAAATCTCGACATTATCAAATCCTTGAGTTCTCGTGTGGTTTCTCTCTTGTTTTCATCTCGGGAATCTTCCAATGTGCATAATCACTTCAATTCTTAATCTTTTTGTCATCTTTTCCTGTACTTGGCTACATTCACTTTTTTCACGATTTAGTAACAAATACACACAAATATAACCAAATATGATGCACAAAACTAATGATAACGTAACTAAAAACATGTTCATTTTGAGTGTTATCACACAGTATCGAGTCAGTTACAGAGACTGAGGAGAAATCAAGAGCAATCAAACCCGATCCAAGCAAACCCACTTCCTCTCTTTACCAAGATATTGCCTTTGTATTTTGTGTGATGATGATTCAGTGGTGAGGTGGGTGCCTGGGAATCGAATGGAGTTTATAGAAATTAATCAAGAATCGTTTACCCTTCCTTTCACTAACACCAGACGCTGCTATGACCATTTTAAGAAACTATGTCGATACTCCTTTGTCCTGGCTCGTTGACTTATGGAATGCGACAAGAGAGAATACCAGGCGCTCTTTGGAGACAAGAGGAAGAAGTTAAATCTTGGTTGTCTTATTTATAGCCTCAATCCATAGGGTTGATTCGGATCAGAGGAGTATTTTAATGGGGATGGTGATGTTAACCAGGAAAGGATGAGGGAGAAAGGGGAAGGGAGACTGGTGTTCTCTCTCTTTTTTTTTTTTTTTTTTTTTTTTTTTTTTTTTTTTTTTTTAATAGTGGGTATGAGATTTATGATAAGATTTGTTTTATGTGGGCATTAAGTGTACCCCGTGTCCTGTTGAATCCTGGCATCTCCCGAGATTTCTGGGTTTTCGTGAGCATGAAAAAAAAATATAATTCCGGAGACGTTTTTATTAACTGACACAGAGTATATTTTTCTTTGACTCTGACATGAATTTATAAAGTAAGTCTTTACTGGTGTGGTGTCGGTACGCGTGTGGTATCGTTCTCTCAATTCGTACAGTTTAGTTACGAGTTATACGCAAAAGAAATGTGTAACTTCTAAAATAAATTATATTGAGTTTTAAATGATGAGTAAAGACCTGGAAAATTCGTGGTTGCTAGAGTCTACCCCCGTTAACAGAATTTTGTTCTCAAAATTCAGCTAGTACCATTGTCAAACAGGTGTGGGTACTTATGTCTCATCTGATCCTCACGTTCCTAGGTAAACTCGGGTCCACGCTTTGAGTCCCAAAGGACTTTAACTATTGGTATCTTGCTACGTTTCAGCTTCTTGACCTCACGCTCTAAAATCTCAACTGGTTTCTCTACAAAGTGCAACTTAGGATCTATCTGAATCTCTTCCAAGGGTATGTGTAAGGTCTGATCAGCAAGACACTTCTTAAGGTTTGACACGTGAAACGTGTCATGAATGCCACTCAGCTCTTGTGGTAGTCTTAGTCGGTAAGCTACCGGACCAATTCTCTCAGTGATCTCAAAAGGTCCTACATATCTAGGTGCTAACTTGCCCTTCTTTCCAAAACGCACAACACCTTTCCAAGGTGACACCTTGAGTAACACATGGTCACCAATACTGAATTCTAAGGGTCTCCGTCGGTTGTCGGCATAGCACTTCTGACGGTCTCGAGCAACCTTGAGTCTATCCTTGATCTGAATGATCTTTTCAGTGGTCTCTAACACTATTTTGGGTCCTATCATTTGACTATCTCCAGCTTCCGCCCAACCAATAGGTGAACGACACTTTCTCCCATAAAGTGCTTTGAATGGTGCCATATCTATGCTAGTATGGTAGCTGTTGTTATAGGATAACTCGGCTAATGGAAGATGGGTATCCCAATTGCTACCAAAGTCTATGGCACATGCCCTGAGCATGTCCTCTAAGGTCTGTATGGTACGCTCGCTTTGACCATCGGTTTGTGGGTGATAAGCCGTACTCATCTCTAAGTGTGTTCCCAGGGACCTTTGCAATAATTGCCAAAATTTTGACATGAAATGACTGTCATGATCAGATATGATCGATATAGGCACACCATGTCTCGCCACTATCTCCTTGATGTAAAGCCTAGCCAATTTGTCCATTGTATAATCTTCTCGGATTGGCAAGAAATGTGCCGACTTAGTCAATCTATCTACGATAACCCAGATCGTATCGTATCCTCTACTAGTCCTAGGCAACTTTGTAATGAAGTCAATGGTTATTCTTTCCCACTTCCACTCGGGAATCTCTGATTGCTGTAATAAACCAGATGGCCTCTGATGTTCAACCTTCACTTTAGAGCAAGTCAGACACTTGCTAACGTAGACAGCTATGTCTTTCTTCATCCCAGGCCACCAATACAAGTCCCTAAGGTCGTAGTACATCTTATCTGCTCCTGGATGAACAGAGTACCTAGTTGTATGTGCTTCGTTCATGACTAGGGTTCTCACGTCACCATTTAACGGTACCCAAATTCGGTCAACAAAGTACAGTCCACCGTCGTCCTTTTTCTCCAGTTGCTTATCTAAGCCTCGCATCTTCTCCGTGGGTGCATCCATGTTCATAGATGCTTCTCTCTGAGCTGCTAGTATCTTATCCTTGATACCCGACTGTATGGTTATACTCATGGCTTTCACTTTTCTAGCCTTGAGTCTTTCCTTCCTACTCAAAGCATCAGCTACCACATTCGCCTTACCTAGGTGGTAGCGAATCTCACAGTCATAATCGCTGAAGAGCTCAATCCATCTCCTCTGGCGCATATTCAACTCTTTTTGATTGAAGATGTGTTGGAGACTCTTGTGATCAGTATAGATAATACTTTTCGTCCCATACAAGTAATGTCTCCATATCTTGAGAGCGAATACTACAACGCCTAACTCCAGGTCATGGGTGGTATAGTTCTTCTCATGAACTTTCAGTTGCCGAGAGGCATAGGCAATCACCTTACCTCTTTGCATTAGTACGCACCCGACATGACGCGTCACAGTATACTATGAAATCTTCGGGTCCATCGGGAGGGCTAGGATTGGTGCATTACACAGATTATCTTTCAACGTCTGAAAGGCATTCTCCTGTGCTTCGCCCCAATCGTATTTCTTGTTCTTTTGAGTAAGTGAGGTAAGAGGTTTGGCAATCTTGGAGAAATTCGCGATGAACCGTCGATAGTAACCTGCCAGTCCTAGGAATGAGCGGACTTCTGATGGTGTCTTAGGGGCTTCCCAATTCTTCACCGCTTCGATCTTGCTGGGGTCTACATGAATGCCATCTTTGTTAACCACGTGCCCAAGAAATTGGACCTCTTGTAGCCAAAACTCGCACTTCGAGAACTTAGCGTACAATTTTTCCTTCTTAAGTAACTCTAGGATTAACTTCATATGCATTTCATGTTCCTCTTTTGTCTTGGAATAGATCAGAATGTCATCGATAAACACGATAACAAATTTATCCAGATATGGCCTGCATACTCGGCTCATCAAGTCCATGAAAACCGCAGGCGCGTTTGTTAGCCCAAAAGGCATAACTGTGAACTCGAAATGACCGTATCGAGTCCTGAACGCGGTTTTTGGAATGTCATCTTCGTGTACTTGTAACTGATGGTAACCAGAATGAAGATCTATCTTGGAGAAGTATCGTGAGCCTTGCAGTTGATCGAATAAGTCATCGATTCTCGGGAGAGGGTAGCGGTTCTTAATTGTTAGTTTGTTCAATTCCCGGTAGTCGATGCACATCTTAAAGGAACCATCCTTCTTTTTGACCAACAATACCGGTGCTCCTCATGGCGAAGAACTAGGTCGGATGAAACCTTTGTCTTGGAGTTCCTTGAGTTGATCAGACAACTCCTCCATTTCAGTAGGTGCCAAGCGGTAGAGAGACTTTGCAACCGGCATTGCTCCAGGAATTAGGTCTATCCGAAACTCGACCTCTCGCGTAGGGGGTAATCCGGATAAGTCATCGGGAAATACCTCCGGGAAGTTTCGAACGACTGGGATATCTTCTAGTTTCTGCTCGTCTACTTTCATGCTCATGAGGTGCCTCACTTTTTCTTCAGGTCGCTCTCCATAGACCTTAAGTAACTCGCCGTTTGGTAGTGGTACTCGGACCATCTTTTCATGACACACTATTTCCGCCGTATGCTTGGACAACCAGTCCATCCCCACAATCACGTCGAAGCTTCCGTGTCCGAATGGTATTAAGTCGATGCTAAAGGTGTAGCCTTCTAACTCGAGTTTGCACCCGCGAATGATCTTATTTGTTTCTACTGTTTGACCATTTGCTATTTCAATTTCTTAACTAAAGTCTAGCCTACTGGGTTCCATATTTAACAGGGGCATGAATTTAGTGGAGACAAAACTATAATCTGCATCAGAATCAAATAGCACAATAGCATAGTGGTCGTTTAAAGAGAACGTACCCGTCACGATGTTCGGGTCCTGACGTCCTTCTTCAGCATTCATCACAAATACCCGACCACGAGCTGGGTTGCCATTGTTCCCACGGTTTGCATTGTTTACACGGTTAGCATTGTTTCCACCAATTGCTACAGCCTAATTCTGGTTGTTTTGCACTTGTCCCCGTGTCCCATTCAACCTAGGGCACGCATTCCGAAGATGATTCGGGTTCCCACACTCGTAACATGCTCTTGGGTTGACAACATTCACTGGTGTCACTTGCTTTGTTGCTGCCCGACAATCTTTTGCTATGTGACCACCCTTTTTGCAATTGAAACACACTCGGCATGGCGTAGTCTCCGGATGGTGATAGTTACATTTGACACACATAGGGTAAGGGCCTACATAACCTTTCTTGTCCGTGGTTTTTGCCACGAATCCTTTTCCCCATTTTGCTTTCTTATTGTCACTCTTTTCACCTCCCTGTTTACTTGGCTCGCTCACGGCCTTCCTTTTATCCCTACTTTTGGTCAACATGCCACTCCTGACCATTTCGTCTGTTAAGGTTGCAGCTTTCAGTATCGCACTCTGAATCGTAGGAGGCTCGGTCGCTCTCACCATCCCGCGAATCTCAGGGACCAAACCATAGTTGTACCTATCGATTCTCTTGGATTCAAGAGTGACCATGTGAGGAACCAGTCTAGCAAGCTCATGGAATCGATCCGTATAAGCCGCGTGACCAGCACCTACCATAGCATGTTTGTAGAACTCATGCTCCAGTTTCTGCATCTCGTTGTTTGGGCAATACTCCTCCTTCAGTAATGCCTTAAGGTCATCCCAACTCATTCCCAAGGCGGCTTCTCTTCCTCTGGCCTGGATTTGTGTGTTCCACCAGGTCAGAGCCTTTCCTGTCAACGAGCTTTGATTGCATGTGTGAACCGGTTATATATTATATCCAAAGTTTCACTCAAATTTTAAATTTATAAAACACCTTTTTACCGATTATTAAGAAAACGCATACGAGCAAGTATACTCGTCCGTGTGTAATATGGTTTGTGGTAAATAGGGATCGTCCCAAGAGACTACGCATTTTAAACTTAGCAATTTAGGTGGTAGCACAAGAAATAGTACTAAAGATTATCACACTCTAAAGCACCGTAAATAAACAAACAAGCAAACAATGATTCCGAATTCAATCAATCAAACGAACAAATACTTGTTTAGCAATAATAAACAATCGTGATAGAATGTTGAACATGTTTGGGTGAAACATATATGTAGAAGGCAAATACCAATTTTCACAAGGTTTTCTAGTCAACGGGTAATATCAAGAAAATCCATGTTTCTACTAGTTTCACGGGTGAGTCCTTTCGGCCAATACATCATCCCATTACGCTAGCCCTTTGTGTTATCAAATGTATGAAAAAGATGATTAGTGACATTAGTTCTTACGAGTCCTTTCGACCCAATCTCGTGATTAAATATTCTCGAATTCATTTAAAAACTTGAATACTAAATATTTGTCAATTATTAAGTACCAATCCATTTGTGCACCAACTTCTTGGAATCAAACAATATTAGAAATCCTTTCAACCTTTAAATCCAACAATGTTTAATCAACAAGTTTTAGAACACGAATTATATTTAAACAAACTTATGAGAACAATCACTTTTTCTAACCGACTAATCATTCAACATTCACACGAAAGTCTACATAATTCTCAAACAAGTATCACAAATTACTCCATAACAAGTTTCATCAACAAACGTAACATTTCATTCAATATCAAATTGTTCAACATAATAATTAAGTAAAAGAAAGTTACCCAAAGCAAGACTACAATGAGTAAGAAATATAAAGAGTTATAGCACTCCTTAAGGCCTCCAATCGAACAAGGGAATTCTCCGCCTCTTCTAACAAGTATCACCAACACTTCTTGGTGAGAATGACAGGAATTATTGAGCTCTTTCGGGTTGTATAAAATATTATCAAGACCTTATGTTGTAAGGCTTGATTGAGATTTGTTAATTATGTCTTGTGTCAAGTTGTGTATTATTTTTTTTTGATAATGGGGTGATTAGGGTCTTATTTATGCTTGAAATCACTCACAAAAACTGTCACAAGCCTTCAATAATCATAAAAGAGAGGAAATGATCGGACTTGAGTCATTATGGTAGTTAAAACCTTGAGTTAATGCAACTCTTCATCTCAGAAATATCTCAACCTGTGGTTTAGAATTGAACCTGCGGTTGGGATGACTGCTCAACCTCAAATTGGGCTATTGAACCTTGGGTTTGAATCTCAGTCTTCAACCTTGGGTTTAGAAATTGGTTTGCATGTGTATTTCAACCTTTGGTTGGCAATAAACTCCAATCTTTAACACTCTTTCAAACACCAAATCATGACTCCATCTTTCATTAAAAATCTTCACGACCTTCTTTTGTACATCGGAAATAATCATAACATGAATCAATATCTTTGATGACGATCTTTTCTTGAATATTCTCTTGATCTTTTGGCTTTTCTTCGTCATTCTTTGATATTTCCTTGTACCTAGATCTGAACACATCTTAATACCTTTTAAGCGTAAAATGCTCATAAACATAACTAAATAATATACAAAAAGATACAAATAACGCGACTTTATCATAGACAAAATGAGCGTTATCAAGCTTGCAGCATACTTCACCCTCTAGTGAGCCGCACACTCGCTTATGTCCATTACTGCCTCCATTTTCTCAATCCATCTTGTGTACACCAATGCTCCTCCATTGCCATCAAATTCCACTGGTTTGCATGCTGTAAACTCCTTGTACGAACATCCCTTGCCACTATTGTTGTTGTTGCCATTATTGTTGTGGTCGCTACCAAGGCCATTGTCTGCATGGTCATTCCCGCTTCCGTTGTTTCCTAGGTTACTGATGTGGCCGCCAACTTGGGTGACGAGAGTGGGTAGAATTGTTTGTAGTTGCTCGGCGATTATGGCGGAAAGGTCGGGATTCACATTGTCGTTGGCGTTGTTCGCAGTGCCACGACCACCTGCTCTACCTCCTTGCCCACCAGTCCTTCCACCCTTCGATGGTGGAACACCTCGGTTAACTCGAGTCGACCTTTTTGGAGGCATGATTCTACAAGGTAGGACATTGGTAAACATTAGATAGGAGATAGGTAGGATAGGTCGGTATACGTGTCGTGCTACTACACTTAACTTCCTATCTGACAATCCATTAATTTGATAAGTCCATGCCGCATCATGTTATCATAAAAAACGTTAGCCAGGCATTTTTAGGATAGCATCATGTTGCATTTACTTATCATCATCACTTAGTGTCACATAATCGCACATGTAGTTCTATAATGCAAACTATATGAGGATTCTTAGGTTATAGTCTAGGTTAAACCACCTAATTCTCTATAACCCTGGCTCTGATGCCAATCTGTCACACCCCAAAAACGGCGCAGCGGAATGGCATTTACGGGGTATGACCTCATTGTCAAGAACACAAGGTGTCACAATATAGAAATACTAAATGTAATACATAGAACAGATAATAGTCACAACTCCCACAACTGGGATAAATACAAATATCCAAGTCATCATGAGTCTCAGAGTTAAACAACATCACTAAACAATAACCGAATGCAGCTTCACGAGTTATAACCCGGAAGGGTCTTGTCTAAGTCTTGCTAAGTCAGGCCAATACTCAACCTTCTATGGTACCTTCAGTCTTAACACCTGAAAATGGATACTCGAAAACGTCAACATAATGTTGGTGAGCTCGTAGGTTTGAAATGTTAAACCACGAAGCTGTGAATAGTGGTGTAGGACAATAGTGCAAATGAATGCAAATTATGAACACGTTATCCAAACAAAATAGTGTCGCGCCAACTGAACCTATCACAATGTCACACACATCAACAGTACACACAGAGGGGAACTACCCCGATAGATCTATCATATTGTTTCGGCTCTCAAGAGAGTTAACAGTTGCGCATTCATGTACATAAAGTCAAAACATTTTGTAGCACATAATCGCATCATCACACATATATGTCCAAAACATGAAAACGATGTATCACAGCATGAAAACAGTCAAAAATATCATTTGAGTACCATTTTCCCCCAAGGAAAAACATAATGAAAAAGGGGCTACGAGAACTCACCTTGTCAAGTGGCAGTCAGATATCACAGTAGTTCAGACAGAGTTCAGCACCAACACGCGACCTAGATTAGTAAGGTTTGTTTTAGTTCATGGATCGAGTTTTAGGAATTTATGATATTTAGTTCATGGATCGAGTTTGTTGCTGGTGTGGCAGCATTTAAGTTAAAAATCATTTTCTAAATCTTTTGAGAGTATTGGCTCTTGGAATTGCTTTAAGTGTACAACGAATAAGATATCGAGAATGAAATAGTCTTTGGTTCGGAAATAACCAAGGGCAAGATGAGGGAAATAATTACATATAACTTGTTAGGCGTTGGCGGATTTTTGTGAACCTTTTTGGTTAATTGTCGTTAAAGTGCTAAGTGTGAATTTAAAATGTCTAAGTTAAATATCACTTTATTCCTCATCGCAAGTCGTGATTAGATGCCGCTAATTAAGTTTATGAAAAAGTATATAAGTTTACATTTCTTTTCTTGGAAAAATATGGGCGTGGCCCGTGCACGTGCTCTTTTTTGATTTCACGTGTTAAATATTTGTTAAGTAGTATTTATTTTGTAAGTTTATAGGACTTTTAACTAGTCGTTATAAAATTGACCATTTCAAGCATAGATTAAATAGGTCTCTTTTTGTAAGTCTGTTTAGTTTTTATAACTTTCAAAATACGTTGCTAATATGTATCATGTTGTGGAGTACGTTTAGTACTTTGGAAATAATGAGATTGATATATATGTATATAAATGTGACGTATCCGAATATGAGTCGTGGAATGGCTCTGGCACGAAATAGTCAATGTTTTCGAGATGCACCAACTCGTTTTAGTTTTTATTATTAACAGAGGTATAGTTGGGCTGTTGGAAGTTCGGAGTGGGCTCGGCCCAA
Organism: Artemisia tridentata subsp. tridentata; assembly: GCA_021014915.2. Taxonomy (NCBI): domain Eukaryota; kingdom Viridiplantae; phylum Streptophyta; class Magnoliopsida; order Asterales; family Asteraceae; genus Artemisia; species Artemisia tridentata. The sequence continues at coordinate 398,932,737 of CP139506.1, read as the reverse complement.
CTTAACAAAACAAGTCAACAGGCAAGCCATGGGCTTTGGCCTGTTTAGCGAAAAGGGCTTAAAAAAAGACGATGTTGGATACTGGCTTGGCCCAAATGTGCAAAAGCTGAAATTTGCAACAACAAAGAGTAAAAGAAACGTTCCAGTACCCCTTTGGAATTAAAATCAGTAACTTGATAAATATTTTTTTCCTAGTATGCTCTTTGAAGTAAACACGCAACACAGAGTCTTTATCCCTTTCCTGAGCTGTAATGGTTTGTACGAACCAGAGAACTGGACACCCACTTTTGGCTAAACCTTGTCCTTTTTACGATGGTCTTTGAGACCCCTTTTTGACCGAGTAAAATGAGCACCCTACGTGGGTGTTATACACCGAGACACAAACACCAAATACGACTCTTGGAGTGATTTTCCTTATAAACCACGGCACCCTTCGGGGTGGTGATCGAACCAAAAAGAAAGATAACAAGTCACACACTTGAACCAAACTTTTACTCAAAACAGCCGCTTAAACTTTTAATTGAACCGCGATAAATCAACACGACACCGAATATACACATGACCATAGTTTAGTTCGAGTACAAGCACAACATAGACATAGTCATAACCGAATGCAAAACAACCCAATTCGAGTGTGACATGAACATACGGTCCAAGCACGGACACAAACCCAAACACAGTCAACACCATTTATCCAAGCACAAGTACAAACACAACGAGGTCCTAGCATACTCAAGATTTTCCTTACTCTCGTTAACTATTTAAACTACTCGATCAAGATCAAATACGCAAACGAATGCACTTCCAGTTTCGAGCCAAATTAGATACAATTTGTTTTCAGATTTAGCTTTTACCACACCAATGACATAAACATCACAAAATATCGAATGGTACCATAATTTAATTTCCGAAACAGAACATAATAACAACAATTAAAAAGGCAAGGATTCAAGCTTTATCAATAATAGTCAAATTAACACATCAAGAAAATACTCACTCGAATGACAGAATCGAGAAAAAAGGAATTTTTCTTTAGAACCCTTACACAGTATCGAGTCGGTTACAGAGACTGAGGAGAAATCAAGAGCAATCAAACCCGATCCAAGCAAACCCACTTCCTCTCTTTACCAAGATATTGCCTTTGTATTTTGTGTGATGATGATTCGGTGGTGAGGTGGGTGCCTGGGAATCGAATGGAGTTTATAGAAATTAATCAAGAATCGTTTACCCTTCCTTTCACTAACACCAGACGCTCCCATGACCATTTTAAGAAACTATGTCGACACTCCTTTGTCCTGGCTCGTTGACTTATGGGATGCGACAAGAGAGAATACCAGGCGCTCTTTGGAGACAAGAGGATGAAGTTAAATCTTGGTTTTCTTGTTTATAGCCTCAATCCATAGGGTTGATTCGGATCAGAGGAGTATTTTAATGGGGATGGTAATGTTAACCAGGAAAAGGGTGAGGGAGAAAGGGGGAGGGGAGATCAGTGTTCTTTTTTTCTTTTTTTTTTTTTTTTTTTTTTTTTTTTTTGGCAATTGCATATATACCCACTAAAACTTGCATATTTGCATATATACCCAAACCATGCTTAACTTGCATTGTAAATCATGCATTGAAAACTTGTATTTTGGGGAAATATGCAAGTTTTTTGAGTTTTAGTGGGTATATTTGCAATTCTCCTTTTTTTATTTATTTATTTATTTTTTTTTTATTAATAGTGGGTATGAGATTTATGATAAGATTTGTTTTATGTGGGCATTAAATGTACCCCGTGTCCTATTTAATCCTGGTGTCTCCCGAGATTTTCGGGTTGTTGTGAGCATGAAAAAATAATAATAATTCAGGAGACGTTTTTATTAACTGACACAGAGTATATTTTTCTTTGACTCTGGCATGAATTTATAAAGTAAGTCTTTACTGGTGTGGAGATTTGTCTTGTAATTAATTGTAGTGTAAAATTGGTCTAGTAATTATTATGGAACAAAGGAAGGGGGGGGGGGGCACGTGGGAAGAAAATAAGGTTAGAATACTTAAGTTTGTATAAAAGTATATACATTGTATGTATTGGGTATTAAAAATAGGTATTGGTTATCGGTTTGGTAATTAACGTAAGTTACACGTGATTAAACGTAATGTATAAAGAAATTACATTAGGCGTAAGGAAATATTTTTTGGAACTTTGGTAATAATTTAGGAAGTATAAAAATGCGTTAAAAATAATCGTTAGGAGTATTGGGTATATCGGGCGTTTATTTAAATTGCGAATAGCGTTTGTTAAATTAACAATCGTAAGTAAATAAAGAAAAAGAAATTGTCTCAGGGATTAAAATTTTGAACCGGAGTAGGAGCAAGGTGTTGGAATGTTGTGGACTAAATATATCCTAAAGTCCTAGTGCACTTGAAAAGGATATTCTAAATTTTTACGTTGCTTCAAGTAAAAGTTATACGTAAATTGTATTATTGTAAATTTCAAAGTAATGACTTAGAGTTTAGAATTAAATGTTGACGTGGAAAATTTCGGGTTGTTATATCCCGTCTTTATAGATCATCTCATTCTTAACAAGCATAGTTTCTTAAGTATCATTCAACAACCTGACTTTGCCTTAATTAGCAATATCTCTCAATAACCACTAACAAAAAGATGTAAGTACTTGTGATCCACAAAATTCTCTTATGTTGTTATTTATTTTCTTGTTTTTGAGGGCATGCGTTTTTAGTAGTGATCAATATATTATAGAGTGTTGAGTGAGCCTATGATTGCCAAAGTAATCACATAAAGCACTTTACATAAAATGATTTTTATGCATGATAGGATGCAAAATCATTATATACTTAAAAGTATTTATATTACATGATGAATTTTGAGAAGCCTAAGAAAAAATACTACAAAAATTAGGTATCTTTCGAGTTAAATCGTATATTCCTTTTTAAAATAATACAAAGTGTTTTGAAAGGACCATATTTTCATGGTCCATGATATGAAAAGTCGTGTATTTTTGTTTTGTTTGTGTCACGCCATGGTGCTTTTTTCTTTCGCATAAAAGGTTTAATAAATATTTGAAATAGAAATATATGAATCCCTATGAATTAATTATTTTTTAATACTTATAATGATTCGAATATAGGAAATATGACGATCTAGAAATAGGGACGGATCCAGGATTTTAAAGAGAGTGTTGCACAAAGATTTATTCAGCTAACTAAAGTTACATTGTAAGAAATGAAAGTAGCAAATAAAAATTTGGGGGTTGCACATATCAAAAAAATGACAAATTTTTTAATTTTTTTGCACTACATGACCTAAATCAGGTGTAGCCCGTGCCACACCCAACACCAATGTAGGTCCATCCCTGCTAGAAATGTTCATTTTCCTGATTATTGGGATTTTTAGTTTATGCGACTACTTTTAAGAGTCGAAACAATAAACTATTCAGGCACCTTTTTGAGTTAGGGTATAGTTCTCTCAAGTTCAAGTTGAACATGGTAGGTTATGTTAGTATGATTTGGAGTGAGATTTTGAATTTAATTAAAATAAAGGTTTTAGTCGTAAAATAGCAACGTACTGTTTCAAATGTATCGAGTTATTACGTGTACTATTTTTTGTTCCACTTAATGTAACGTACATTCATGTTTTGTTCCAATCTAGTACGTGATGATGACGTGTCATGTTATAAATGGTGACACGTGTCAAACTTTCAGGTATGTTACGTCATCATCATGTACTAGATTGGAACAAGACATGAAAGTATGTTACATTAAGTGGAATAAAAAATAGTACACGTACTAACTCGGTACATTTGAAAAAATACATTACTATTTTATGACCAAAACCCTTAAAATAAAAGTGACACATTAAAATGACTCACATTTTTTTCCTTCTCATAAAACATCAACATTAACTATCATATTCAATTTGGACTTTAGATGATCTCAATCGTTTGAGTTATTATAAATCATAATAGAAGGATACTAATATATCACAACCTCAAACTTACAAAAGGCTCAAATATTTAACTCGCGCACTTAAATTCCTGATGTCTTAAGCATGTATAACCACGAGTCATCCCATGAGATGCATGAGCTATCGGACCCATTGATCACGCCCCAAGAGGCTACGGGTCTAATACCATTTGTGATGCCTCTACAAGCCGAAAAAATTAACATTGTGGATATCTTTTTGGTTTCAATTAAAAACTATGGTAGAAGAATAATCATAGGTCAACCTCAAGCTTATAAGAGGCTCAAATATCTCAATTCCTATCAATGTGCGACGAATTATTACAATTTTATGTATTTTTGAAAATGATTTTGTAAACATTAAAGTAGCTTTGATAAAAGAAAGTTCAAAGAACTTCGCCTAATTATTATACTTTACTTTTGTTGCATGTGATATAATTTTAGAGGCAACTATAACTATAAAATCATTGAATACGATAAATTATACACTTAACTAATACATGCACGTAACTTTTTCCTCTTTTTATCATAATCTTTATGACTTTAATTATCTTTGTCGAGCCAATATCTTTTTCATTATCGCCGCTTCCATCACATCCTAACCGGAGTCATTCACCACTCACTACTTTGATAACGATACGAGTATACAATGGGAGCAATCGAATTTGAAGCTACATTCACAAAATGATCAAATCAACGAGTTATTTTATCGTTTAGAGGCTTTTGGTGAGGACATCGTGTCCTCGCCAATACCTTCGTCGCCAGTTCTGTCTATCCTTGTAGTGACGGCTACATTCACAAAGTGAAAGTTTATTGTATGAAAAATTACTTAACTTTAGTTTGAAACTTCGGTGACGAGTTATTCAAATCCGTAGTAGTCAACTAACCAAGTGACCAAGTTTCTAGTTAGTAACATTAGCGATCTAAGTGGCTTAAGTGACTTGTCTGGCAACAAACTGAAAGTTGATCAAAGTGTGGCCGAGTTGCAAATTAAATTGATCAACTATATATATACCATTTGATGTGTGTGAGTTGGTCAGTAAAAAAAGATAATTTGGTAAAAATGTTGCTAGTAAAGTAAATGTAATTTGTTTTAACAATCTAGCTAGCTTATTAAACATATCTATATGTTTGCATTTTAGAATATACTTTAGTAAATCGATAAATCCACAAAGTGATCATACCAATCAATAAGCTAGTAACTCCAAAAATATAGAGACGGTTGTATACTTTATAGTTATCTTTATACAGAAAAATTTACTAAAAGAATCTTTTAGAAAACAAAAAAATTTAATTCCCCAATAGAGATCCCACACAACGAAATTGTCTCACATATTGTTGTCTCCGTCTCCTATTCTTGGCAACCAAGTTTTTTTTTTCTTTTCAAGAACCCAATTTTGACTATCTCACCTTAGCTTTTTTAGTTAAAATAATAAATGACTATAATATGTCCACGTTAGCTTTCTTTGTAAAAATATATACTTGAACATTATGTTTTGATGCACTAGCTATTAAGCATATCAACTTCTTATATAACGAGTAAACTATATTTACTGAAAAACATATAGCATGTTGTTTATAAAATACATGAACTATGTACGACATCTAAGGGTATCTTTGATAGCGAAGTATTTAGGATTGTTTTGAAGCAACTAGCAACTAACGTTAGCGTTTGACATAAAATGATTGTAGAAAACAAGCAACTAGTGTTCTTAATTTTTCTAAATGCTTCAAATCAAAATGCTACTTCGAATAGCATTTACGAGCAACTAGCGTTTTCACTTACTAATTACTCCGTATAACTATAAAACTATTACCAAACTCTTTATCAAAACAAATAGGTATTGTTCTTGTTACTGCTTTCTGCTACAGCTAACTACTAATGCTTTTTGTTACCGTTATTTTCGTCAAACATATCATAAGTATATGCATGATTTTCTTTTGTTTCATCAATACTTCTAGTACATATACTAAAACAAATTTGACCAAATTTTTTATTAGAAGTATTTTTAGTATAATTGATATTTTTCAATTATGCATTTTAGTAGTAAAAGTTAACTTAGGATAACTTAAAATAGAAGTGTGAGTTAATATTGAATGTAGAGAGTATACACTTAACCGAAAATAAATGTAAAAAAACTAAGGGTGCGTTTGGTATGGACTAAGAGGAATAAAACAATGACTTTGATAGTCATTGCAAGTGTTTGGTTAACATTTTTAACTTTCACATATTGGATACAAAGTTGAATATGCTCCATACTCCATAACCCCCACCTTAGCCACCTATGGCTCGATTCATTCCCCATATCTCTTATAGCTTCCACTTTGGTTTCCCGCCAACACTTTCCGCTATTTTTCTCTAGTCATTTCACCTACATATTATTCATGTTTCTTTCAAGTTCTTATTAAAAAAGGTAATTTTTTTTCTCTTATTCTTACAATCAGTCTTTCCGTATTGGGGGTTTACCCTTTTATCATAAGGCTAACATATTTGCACAATATGCAGATACGGATCTGATCATCTATCCAAGAATCATTACTCCATGGTACATAATCATTTTTTCCTAATCCAAGAACTAGGGTCTCGAAATATGATAATTGGTTACCAACTCCATTACCCAATTTGCTTATTTTGTATGAAATAGTAGTTGAGAACTTGGAAGTTTCAGTGAGAAGAATTATTTGATTGTAAAATTTAATGTATGCATATCACCTGTTTGACAAAATGTCACTTAAAGTGCAACTTTATATTTACTTGCTTATAATCATTTTTCATGACTTTTAGTTAGAAATCATATGTTATGTACCAGCTTTGTTTGTTTGTTTACAAAATTTTTATAAAACTAGTAAATCAAACATGTGTGGTTAGGCTACAATTATAAAACATATAGATAAGCATCACAGTGCTTATTTTCTTTTTAGATTTATTGTTATTTTCTTTTTGTTAATTTGGTTATTTGACATCGTGTATAGTCTCAAAATGTAAGGATAGATACTGATGTGTGCGTGTATTGCTCTAATTCTTATATATCCACGGCAGCGGCTCCAAAGGCTTGGTGCGCGCGTGATGTCATTGTGGTTTTAGCAGTATTCAAGTTTTAAATTTATATTTAGCCGACTTATCAATAAAACACACACTTTAACGAGCAGTGTACCCGGTCAGTATGAATATAATGGTAAGTAGAGTGTCGATCACTAAGAGTGGAACGTATTATCTAGTTATTCTAATCAGTATTTTAATATCTTAAGTTAGCTATACAACCTAATCTAACGCAAGGGGGTCAGCCTGAGAGACTGGCACAGTTTGGTTATGATTAAATAATAAACTAAACTAGTGAGCACGAATCAGCGATTAGCACACACGTACACAGATAGATACTCGAGACAATAAGAAGACCTGTCCTGATAATTAAGTAGCTTGTCATTTGTTATATTGCTAGTTTTATATGAAGTGTATAGTTCGATGCGACGCATCGAGAGTTAAACCTTTCTCGTTGGCTCTAATCTTATCGGCGAGTAAACCCTTAATGATTACTTATGTCTATCCCACTATCCTAGAATATTGAGCATTTGTGATGCCCACGTTTCGTATACGCTAGAACAGAAAGGCGAGGAAGGGGCATGGCGACCTAAGCAATGCTCAGCTAGACACAGAGTTTATCAATGCACTAATAAAAGTCACCAAAGACATCAACATATAAACTTTAATTAATGGGAAAGCAATTTTAAGGGGTGCCCATGGTTTTCCGTAGTCACATGGAATCGGCCCATCAATCCTGATGAATTAAAGTGTACTAATACAATAAAACAAAACTACTTAATGAATTGAATACATGCAGGACCTTCTTACAGCTCTTGTATCTTCGTTTAGGGTGTGTCTTGTGCTGCTAATGCGTCTGAATTCGGCTTAGGGTTTCTTCTATCTTTTGCTAAGTCTCGTACTCGGTATATTGCACACAAAATTCGTCTGACTTTGGGGTATTTATAGTTTCTGTCAGAGGGTTAGATGCGGCGCATTGAATTAGTAGATGCGGCGCATTGACTTAACTTCGCGTGGGGTCCAAGATTAATATATTCAGGAATATTCGTATACCGCCTTAAGATGCGGCGTAACTCCATTTCTCTATGCGGCGCATGTCCTTTGCCGTCTTGGATTATAACTTGTGAAATCTTGATAGTGATGCGCCGTATGTAAGAAGTGTGATGCGGCGTATCTGGAGCAGAATGATCTTGATCTTGTACATTTCAATAGACTCTTAACTTCTTATTTGTTTTGCTCCATAATTAGTCCAAAATCGCCAAGTTTCACATAATACTTGTTTTTACCTGAGAATTACAAAAGTAAACATTAACGTATCAATTCTCACAGATAATATAATAAAACAAGTCAAATAAATAGGATAAATGATGGTAATAAAATGTACTTATTTGAGTTCATCAAATATCCCCCCACTTGAACTTTACTTGTCCCCAAGTAAACCTTAGAATAAGTCTTATGAAAATGTATCCTAAAAGATATTAGGATTTATTTTTATATTTAAGCATGTATTCGTTTTGTCATAATCACACAACCAAACACTTAACGAATTAGAAATAAAATAAAATATTTTGATAAAAGCAAATCTAATCGTTTAACTGTCCAGTCGTGACGAATATTCTATCATAAGCTTGGCAAGTATACGCATCTCCCCCACTAAAGCCAAGGAATAACAAGTCTAAAGCGGTAAAAGGGTTTGTAGGTTAAGGGTTAATCATTCTTCTTAATCTCTATCGATCTCAAATTCCAGAAAAGGCGACAAAATCACAAATACATGATCGAATCCACGAACACGATACTTGCAATTGCTCAAATCCTTAACTCGAATAGGCTAAAGATAGGACCAAGTAATCTTTACCAATAATATTATATCAAAAAGGGCGACAAAATCATAAATACATAGCCGAATCCACGACTACGATACTTAAGATTGCTCAAATCCCTAATCTCAATAAATCAAAGGTTTGGATAAAGAATGATATAGGGTATGGATAATATTTGGGATACAAATTGGTGTAAAATGAAAAATAAACAAAACAGATAAATTAAAATCCTAAGTGTGATAAATTGCTTTCCCAACCATCCCATGAATAAGACTCATATCATTGAATAACTCACGCTTTTAACACTTGAAACACACGCTTTAGGTAGACACGAATTATACTCAACAAGATCTCAATCAAAGAATAACCTTAGTTGGCGTTCCCATAACGGCCAACTCTCATTCAATCCATAAATATAATATACAACAAATAGTGGTGATATCGCCCACTTAATACAAAACTTTACATAAGTTGGTTAAACAAACATCCAACTTTTTCTTTTTCTTTTTCTTTTCTATTTTTTTCGATTTTTTTTTTATTTATTTATTTTTTTTTACATCAACATATGTGTAAAATTTCACAACTTTTCTATCACCATTTGTCCGGATAATTTTTCCATACTTTTCATACTTTCAGAAATAACTGTAATAGCGAAAGTAGTAAACACACGAAAAATAAACTCAAAGATATACAATATTTACTTTCATACCAATTGCATTGTGCAATTTCCTGACTCAACCAAAGATAATGAATTACGCACGCGAACGCAGGTAATGTAAGGAAACACACTTTGCCTAAAGCAATTAACCACGGATTTTAATCTACAGGGTAGGCTAAGGTGTAAGGGTGTATCGAAACATTATAACAAAGGTGTAAGAAACGAAAGGAATGGCTCCGAGTATTTTTCTAGGGGTATCTTACTCTAAAAGTGAGAGTAACAAAAGGGTTTATACGGGGGTTAACTAACCAGTGTAGTTAGTTAATATCACATAACATATAAAGGCTATTTGGGTGTAATCCTAGAAATTTACCAATTTAGACAAGTCATTCCAATTATGTAGATAATACTTATTATGGTGGTCTCGAATAGTATACAAGCCAAGTTCTAAAGTTTACAAGTCACCAGCACACTCATAGATTTGTGAATTTTGAAAAGTTCACAATTTTTGAAAATAACGTTATGTGTGCAGCTATGTAATTTAGACTTTAAACAAAAACATGCTAAAAATTTTAAATTTTAATATATTAAGCGCATTTTAAGCATATTTTGAAAAAGTTTAGGACAAGTAAGTGTTCTAATTCTCCAATCCCCCCACTTAAGTTAAACAACGTCCTCGTTGTTTGTATCAAAGATTAAAAACTAGAAAATAAAAGAATTAGAACAGAAAAACTCCCCTGAGATTTGCTCGGTATGATCCTCCATTATTTGTATAAGAGCAAAAATCAACTTTCTTGTGGATGAGAACGTTTAAGCTTCATATTTGATGTATCCACAGGAAATGCATGAATCTATAATACCATCAAGACTTAAACACACCTGAGTTAAGAAGGTTCAAACTTGCATAATACATTAGTAGTTAGTAAAAATAAAACTGAAAAATTAAACTGAAAATTATCAGGTCAGTCGATACGCCGTATCTTATGGAAGAAGATACGCCGTATCGAGCCTGGAATAAATACGAATCAGAATAAAAGATGCGTCGCATCCTTAACCAGGGATGCGCCGCATTAAAATACTGACAGAAAGTTTTAAAGTCGAAAATAAAAATGCATAAAATAAAGTAAGATATGACCAGTGCAGGCGATGCGTCGCATCTTAGGATGGAGATGCGCCGTATCTTCTGCAGGCCTGACAGACTTGACACAGAACAGAATGTAAAAAATTCTCCGGGTTGTCTCCCGGTCAGCACTTGTCTTTATTCCAGAGTCTTCAAGTTAGACTCACATTCAGCTCTTTATTTTGATCTATTGATCCCCACATGTCCGTGCACGATGTAGTTGCGAATTACTTCGTCACGAACATATTCCGGCCCCAATTCAAGTACACCTTTGTAGAATCCTTTCATCTTTTGGTACGGATATTCGATCCCTTTCTCAGCGTCATTTTCATCTACAAAAAGAAATGGTGTAAATTTGTAACAAAATTTGTTAGGGGCATGTTTAAACCTTGGGTGAGTACGAGGCATCATGTAAGTGATAACGTTGCTTCCACTTTTAAAGGTGATCTTTCCTTCAAATATTTTAGCGTTAATTTCGACCTCCTTACAAAATGGTTTCCCAACGATCACGTCACCCATCTCAACATCACGATAAGCATCCATGTTTTCCACCATGGTGAAATCTGTAACAATAGTTAAATTCCCAACAAAAATAGGCACATTCATGAATATTCCAACTACGTTTTTCCCTCTATACTCAATTTTGTTTTTCATTATAGAATTATAGAAATCTTTTGACATTACATTAATTGGTAAAATAGGGAAAAAGTTGGCACTAACTTGTTTAAATCCTATCATGCAAGGAAATTGTAAATTATAAGCACAATCTACATGGATCTTTCTACCATAATCACAAAAACTAGGATATCCTTCAAATTCATCATAATTCTTAGTGTTGATCATATTAATTCTAGGTATATCCATGATTTCTCCTTCTTCAATTTCGGGTTCTAAATCCTCCATAAATTGATCATTGATTCCTAATGGTAAATTAAGGTCATTTAATTCAATGTAGTCTCCACTATAGGTCTCAAGTGATTCATCATTTACCAAGGTTTCTCCCATAAACCTAGCTTCAAGATCGAGGTCCATACGTTCTCTTAATCCTAGCACATAGACGCCTCTAATTATGCTTTTAGCAGGATTTTGGCACTTATAGACTAGTTTATTATTCCATACCTTTAATAAGATTTTTCTTTTAAACACATCAATCTTAGCATGGGCGGTAGACAAGAAAGGTCTTCCAAGGATTAAAGGAATCTTAACATCCTCGGGCATATCTAATATAACAAAGTCTACAGGGAAAATAAACTTCTCAATCTTAACTAGCACATTTTTAGCAATCCCTTCAGGTTGTTTTACCGTTTTATCAGCCAATTCAATAAGCAACTTAGTTGGTGCTAATTTTCCTAGTCCTAGGGTAGTGAATGTCTTAAGGGGCATAACACTAACGCTAGCTCCTAAGTCAGCTAACACATTATTGAAAGATATATCATTAATTGAACAAGGTAAAGTAAAACTTCCTGGGTCCTTTTCTTTATGAGGCAAGGCATGTAAGTCAGTTGCAGAGCTCTCTTCTTTCATTGTAGCCTTGATCTCCCCTTCAATCTTTGTCTTCTCTTTTAGTAATCTTCTTAAACTGATTGAAGAATTAAAGAAAAATTCGGGCTTTGCAGCATCATTACCATTCATCAATCTTCTAGGTATGTTAGGTGTGACTTCCTCAGTGGTGCTTATGGCCTTGACATGATCTCTTGGGTTGGTTTCAGTTGAGCTTGGTAAACTTCCGTATCCCCTTTCTTGAAGAACTTTGCTCATCTGTCCAATTTGTTGTTCCAATGCCTTGATCGAAGCTCCTTGATTTCTTGTTATAGTATCCGTTGAAGCTCGGATTTCTTTGATCATAGCAGTGTTTTCTTCATGTCTTTTAGCAGCATCGGCCATAATTTGCTTTAGAGTGTCATCCAAAGTCTGCCTCCTCTCTTGATAAGTGGGATTAAAGTTGTTCTTTTGATAGTATCCCGGAGTAGCTTCCCTAAATCTTCCTGAAGGTCGGAATGGTTGTCCAAATTGCGTGTAGTATGCTTCTTCAAACGTCTCACTTTCATTCTTATTAGGGCAATCTTTAGTGTAGTGAGGTCCTTCGCATTTTTCACTTCCAACTTGGGCAGCATAAACTTTCTCATCACGCTTCTTCATCTCTCTACTAATTTTATCCAATTGAGCTTGAATAGCAACAAACCCGTCAAAATTAGTGCTGCTCTTAGATCTAGTAGAGGTTCCGTTGTGCCATTTTTGAGAATGATCAGCAGCTTCTTGAATAGCTTTCCTAGCATTGGCTGCACTCATTTGAGGCACAGCTCCCTTAGCATCCAAGATTTGTCTAGTAGGCACGTCCAATCCTTGATAGAACAATATTATCTCCTGCATTGGACTTAGATAATGTTGAGGGCATTTCATCAACAAGTCTTTAAATCGTTCCCAAGCTTGATAAAGAGTTTCATCAGGCTCTTGCTTGAAACTGTTGATAGCCTCCATCTTTTTAGCAGTTTTAGCAGGTGGACAATATCTTTTCAGGAATTTGCTCTTCAAATCTTCCCATGTTGTGATTGAACTAGCAGGTTCATTCCTTAGCCACTTATTAGCAGCTCCTTTTAGCGAAATTGGAAAGATTCTTAGCATGAGTTGATCGTCAGAGACTCCTTCTGTAGTAAACAAATCTGCAATCTCGAGGACCTTTTCAACATGTTCATTAGCATCCTCATGTTCTGTTCCACTGAAAGCATTTTCTCTTAGCTCCTTGAGAAACTGACCCTTCAACTCAAACTTTGACTTTTCATCAAACTTTGGTCTAGCAACTCCTAAACTGTAATCAGCGCGGGTATTGTTCATTTATTCCTCCATAGTAGTGTTTTCCGTCATTGTTTCTGTTTCTTCTTCCTCTTTCTCTTCAGAAAAATAATCAAGCTCGAATGAACTTGAAATATCAAAGCTTTTTGTGTTGAAAAGCCTTTTAAGCGAATGAAAGGCTCGTTCAGGATCTTCGAAAGGTGTAATCAAGTTCTTAGTTGAACTCCTGGTCATGCACTTCCTGAAACTATCACAAAAGCATCAGTAGGGTATGTTCAAGAAAGTAATATATCAGAAAATTAACAACGAAAACGGAATGCGAAAAATAAAAGTTACTGATATCTGCAGACGATGCGCCGTATCCAAAAAGTTGGATACGCCGTATCTAATAATCGTTAAAATTTAATCAGACTTTTATTCAGAAATCAGATACGCCGCTTATAAATTTAGAATGCGCCGTCTCAGTTTTAAGTATCAAAAATCAATTATATTTATTAAAATTAAATGCGTCGTATTAACAAAAGCTAATGCGCCGTATTTTCGTTACGTTTCAAAATACAAGATTTTTGATTCAGAAGATGCGCCGTATCGATAAAAATCGATGCGTTGTATCTGTTTAATAATTCGAAAAAACTATTTTTAATTAAAATAATAAATACTCCGTATCTACACAAACAGATGCGTCGTATGGCGTTATCGTTTAGAAAAAAAATTTTTTATTAAAAACACAATACGCCGTATCTTGTGGAAAGATGCGTCGTACTCGAATTTATTAAACGCGTTGTATTTTATAAAAATTAAACGCAATACGCCGTATCTGTGAAAATAGATGCGCCGTATCGTTTGTATTAGCTCAGTACAACGATAGCAGAATGCAAGAAAATAGAAAAAAATAAAAACAAAAATAAAAACAAACGAAAAGAAACAAAAATAAAGAAAATAAAAACACAAAAAAAAAAAACAGAAAATATGCAAATAATACAATGAATGCAATTTAACTAATATACAACGGGGTTAGCGGTTAGAATCTAAAAATTAAAAAGAAAAACCTAATTAAAATACTAATCAAATTAACAGATAATAACAATTCACTCCCCGGCAACGGCGCCAAAAACTTGATGTGTGCGTGTATTGCTCTAATTCTTATATATCCACGGCAGCGGCTCCAAAGGCTTGGTGCGCGCGTGATGTCGTTGTGGTTTTAGCAGTATTCAAGTTTTAAATTTATATTTAGCCGACTTATCAATAAAACACACACTTTAACGAGCAGTGTACCCGGTCAGTATGAATATAATGGTAAGTAGAGTGTCGATCACTAAGAGTGGAACGCATTATCTAGTTATTCTAATCGGTATTTTAATATCTTAAGTTAGCTATACAACCTAATCTAACGCAAGGGGGTCAGCCTGAGAGACTGGCACGGTTTGGTTATGATTAAATAATAAACTAAACTAATGAGCACGAATCAGCGATTAGCACACACGTACACAGATAGATACTCGAGACAATAAGAAGACCTGTCCTGATAATTAAGTAGCTTGTCACTTGTTTTATTGCTAGTTTTATATGAAGTGTATAGTTCGATGCGACGCATCAAGAGTTAAACCTTTCTCGTTGGCTCTAATCTTATCGGCGAGTAAACCCTTAATGATTACTTATGTCTATCCCACTATCCTAGAATATTGAGCATTTGTGATGCCCACGTTTCGTATACGCTAGAACAGATAGGCGAGGAAGGGGCATGGCGACCCAAGCAATGCTCAGCTAGACACAGAGTTTATCAATGCACTAATAAAAGTCACCAAAGACATCAACATATAAACTTTAATTAATGGGAAAGCAATTTTAAGGGGTGCCCATGGTTTTCCGTAGTCACATGGAATCAGCCCATCAATCCTGATGAATTAAAGTGTACTAATACAATAAAGCAAAACTACTTAACGAATTGAATACATGCAGGACCTTCTTACAGCTCTTGTATCTTCGTTTAGGGTGTGTCTTGTGCTGCTAATGCGTCTGAATTCGGCTTAGGGTTTCTTCTGTCTTTTGCTAAGTCTCGTACTCGGTATATTGCACACAAAATTCGTCTGACTTTGGGGTATTTATAGTTTCTGTCTGATGGTTAGATGCGGCGCATTGAATAAGTAGATGCGGCGCATTGACTTAACTTCGCGTGGGGTCCAAGATTAATATATTCAGGACTATTCGTATACCGCCTTAAGATGCGGCGTAACTCCATTTCTCTATGCGGCGCATGTCCTTTGCCGTCTTGGATTATAACTTGTGAAATCTTGATAGTGATGCGCCATATGTAAGAAGTGTGATGCGGCGTATCTGGAGCAGAATGATCTTGATCTTGTACATTTCAATAGACTCTTAACTTCTTGCTTGTTTTGCTCCATAATTAGTCCAAAATTGCCAAGTTTCACATAATACTTGTTTTTACCTGAGAATTACAAAAGTAAACATTAACGTATCAATTCTCACAGATAATATAATAAAACAAGTCAAATAAATAGGATAAATGATGGTAATAAAATGTACTTATTTGAGTTCATCAGATACTGTGATTTTAGTTGGTATCTAAGGTTTAATTTTGTTTTTACATATGACGGAGATTTGTGTATCAATCACTAGTATGCAATTTGTCTTTTTATTTCATGCTCTGTTTCAATCCCGTGTTTATTTTTCATGCAGAAAAAATGGCACGTAATCCTATCATTAGTAGACGACAAAAGAGAGCCCAAACTATTCAGATTTTGACTTCATTGGTTAGTGTGTTCAGTATGGTCTTCGTGATATGGTTTCGGTTATCATCGCTACGTGTAAGTATCATGAGACCTCTCAAGAAAAATAAAAAACAAAAAATTCTTGAAAGAACAAACTGGTTATTTAGGCTGACAAGAGAATCTGATAGTGTTTGTATCAGCCAACTTCGTATGGATAGGCGAACCTTTGATCTACTATGTGAGATGGTAAGTGACGTTGGAGGTTTAAAAGGCACAAAAAACATGTCATTAGAAGAAATAGTTGCCCTTTTCTTGTATGTGTTGGCTCATCACAAAAAGAATAGAACGTTTAGCTTACTTTTCTTACGTAGTGGAGAAACTATAAGCCGACAATTTAATAACTGCCTCCGAGCGATCCTGAAATTACATGACATACTGTTAAAAAGGCCAGAGCCTATTACAGAAGAATGTGAAGACTATCGTTGGAAGTCATTCAAGGTACTACTTTCCATTTTGTTTCTATAAAGTTTTTCGTGCAAAGTTAGAATCAAAGGTTGTTAGTTACTGCTAATCATGAAAAATACAGGGTTGTCTTGGTGCTTTGGACGGTACTTTAATTCGAGTCACACCTCCATCCGATCAAAAACCACGATATCGCACTAGAAAGTCAAGCATTGCAACAAATATGTTGGGCGTATGTTGTCCAAACATGCAATTCATATATGTTTTACCCGGTTGGGAGGGTTCGGCACATGATGGTCGTGTGCTTAGGAACGCCATAAGCAGGCCTGATGGTCTTAGAATTCCTCAAGGTACACATGACTTGTTATCTGCGTCTTTCATTTTTTCTGCAATTCATAACATTTTCGATGACATGATTTTATTATTTTTATTTATTTATTTATTTTTTTTTTTAATAAATTTGGAACTTGGAAGGTTGTTATTACTTGGTAGATTCGGGATATTGCAATGCCCCAGGCTTTCTTGCCCCTTTTCGAGGTCAGCGATATCATCTCAACGAGTTTCATGGTCACCGACCTCAAAGTGCCCAAGAATATTTTAACATGAAACATGCTAAAGCGAGAAATGTGATTGAGAGATGTTTTGGCTTGTTAAAAGGGCGATGGAAGATATTAGTTTCACCTTCATTCTTCTATATTACAACTCAAGTTCGCATTATTCTAGCATGTTGTCTTCTTCATAATCTAATAAGGAAGTATATGCGCTTTGATCCACTAGAGTCAGCACAAGATGAAGTAGACGAGATTGAAAATGAGGAACAATTACAAAATGAAGATTATCTAATACATATTGATCCAACAGATGAATGGTCGGATTTTAGACATGTTTTAGCGCATGACATGTTTAATGGTTGGAGAGAACGAACAAATCCTGGATAATTATTTTGTCATTCGGTTTCTCGTGGATGCATACTTGTTTTCTGGAAGAAGCTCATATTTTGTTTCAGTGGTGGGTGATGGATGTTGCTCAACAGCTGTTGTAGTTAGACCTTGGTAGTTTGGTAGTTGTTTATAATTGGGATGGTTGTTGCCATATTAGTGCCATATTAGTTTTTGTGTAGTGCTTCAAAAGTTTCTTGTGTTACCTTTTTTTGTTGTTGCTGTAGCTAGTAGCTAGTGTGTTAAGACACTCTTTTGTACTTACTGTGTTACTTGGGTTAATACAAATTGCTTGAAGAATAGAATTTGTTCATGTTTTCATGTTTCATAAAAACGGTGTAAATTGTTCATAATTATATACTTGATCACGTTATATTTTTCCCAATTACCATTACCATAGCTAAATAAACCAAAATCAAACCAAACATATGTTTTCAAGTAATGATATCCATACACATTCCACTAAACTATCAATCTCATACCGATAGTGATTCCCTACTACAAACCAAACGCCCCCTAAGAAATAAAGATGCAAATCAGGAAAGAGTTAAACAAATATCTGGCATATAAAGATGTTTTTGTTGGTATCCATGTAGAGATGTTTACCTTATTGAAAAGAATTACAGTATTATATATTTATCGCAAAAATATTTTATCCAATCAGTAAATTAATATGGCCATGCTAACTCAAATTATTCATTTTTTTTTAATACTATAAAAGTTAACTCAATTTTAATCGTTATCACTTATAATCATTTGGTCATCAAGTCATACTTAAACTATAACTCTAAAAACTATGTGTTTCATAATAGATAGTGTTTGAAATATGACGCTATTATTTCGAAATAATTACAAGAGAAGTTTCTAATGACCTTCTCAAAAAACCACTATATAAACACAACACATAAACCTCAAAAACCTCATTCACCACTCGTGCTTCATAAACTAAAAATAGATAAGTGAAGTGGTGACATCAAGAACATAATAAAAAAAACATCATCATTCATCACTCATTTCATCTGATCAAACAAAAAATGATGAGTGGCATCCTTAATGTTCCAAACTTTGGTATGTTTCATAATTCTACAATAAACCCTTTGCTAAATCCAGTTTTCTTACATGGGTGTGTTTCTTTGATCCAGTTCTTGTTTTTGATATTTATATTAGTCTCATTGGTTGTTAAAAGATTAAGGATTGATCGAAACGATGTTTCGAAACAAAGCTTTGGTTGTTTGTATTACAAACAAGCTTTGTTTTGTTGTGTGACTCTTTCAGTTTTTAATCTTGCTTTGTGTTTTTGGAATAGTTTTTATTGGTATAGGAATGGTTGGAATGATGAGAAGATTGTGACACTCTTGCATGGTGGTCTAGGAACACTTGTTTGGTTATTTGTTTGTGTTTATTTGCATACAATTGTTTCGAATTCGTCGACAGAATCTAGGAAGTATCCTTTGTTTTAAGGTTTTGGTGGGTGTGTTTCTTTACGGTTTCTTGTTATTCACTTGTGGTAGACTATGTTTACTATAAAAAAACAAGTAGTTCGATTTCGATGTTCTTTGTGCCTGATTTTGTGTCTAGTTTCATGGGGTTGTTTCTTTTTTTCATGGGGTTGTCGTATAAAGTGAGGAAGAAGGTCGAGATGGTAATCTTGAGGAACCACTATTGAATTTGGGTTCTTGTAATGACCAAGAATCGTTCTTTTAACACCTTCTGGAGGTCGAGGTTCATGAAAGAAGATGATATTCATGTTTGGTTTAGTGAGAGAGTGAAGAGAGAAGGTGGAGAAAACCTTTGATATTATTTCTATGTTGGATAAGATTTTACAGCCACACCCCACAAGTGAAGTCTTGTGGGGTATTTAAATGCCTAACTTGACAACTATGACAATATTACACAATAAGTCCTTGCACTATATGCAATCTAGTTGTCTACTTCCAATTCACGTAAATATCGCCCAGCTTCATTTCTAACAATCTCCCTCCAGCTGGAGATATACGTGAATTGGTTACAATGATTCCTAACAATTACATAACAATGATAAAAGCAATGCTGAAGTAGAGCAGTTTCCTTTCTTTTGAGGATGTCTTCACAGCTCTTGATCTTCTCGAATCTTTCTCAGCTTGCTTTACTTGCCGGATCACTGTAATTCTCTAATTGGGTTATTACTCCCTCCCAATTAGTGAGGCATTTTCTTTTACATGCTCCCTCCCAAATTGACAACCCGTTTGATATAGCCTTGATGCTTGTAGAAGAAGTTTCTCTGAAATCTTGCCAAATTGTCTTCAGTCTCTTGCACAGCGGAAAATGGATTATAGACTGATGACTTGTAACTTCTTCACAGGTTTGTTTGGGGAGCATCATATCGACATCTTCAGCTCACTTAGAATGCTTCCAGTTCTTCAATAAACAGCCCCGATGTACACATTTCATACATTTCTCCCTCCAGGATGATGACGATCTTTCGGACTCATCCTACATATGTGTACATAGATATATCAACTAGAAGCAACATACAAATCAATACCCCATGAGTGGATGTCGATAACTATTCTCTCTACGATTCTCTTAGGATCAATCTCTTGTCAAACCTCTTGTATCAAATCAACGGCTTTTGGTAGTGACTGCTGATGGATAAACCCACTATGACGAACTTGAGACTGAAGTAAAATAACCCAGACTTGTGACTTAAACTTGCACGATCGTGTGACTAAGAACCTATACTGAGCACTACAACGTAACTCCTTAAAGCATATAGGTCGTTTCATATACCCATCCATCCTTCCTTAACTGTATATGAACATCTCTTGAATTATCCACATCTTTGTGTGACACTGAGTACTACAACGTATCTCCATTAAGTGATAGTTAACTAGGTCTTCGTCCATCCTCCCCTTGACCTATGAAAACTAGATAACCCAAGACTTAATCACTATTCTATAAATGCTCAAACAAGGATCTCGAAGAATCATGCATCCAACCAACCCCGATATCTTCAAGATACTAAGTACACTCACCCATGATAGTCCACTTCAACTTCAAGTAAGTAATAATGAATCATCCTTCTAGTCACAGTTGATAATATAGCCATTGTCATTTGATTGCGATTCTTGTTCCGGATCTTTTCGGCTATACGTGGTGATGTTGAAGGTGTAGGCCAAAAAATATGATATGTGATTTTGGTGTGAAATATGCCATAAAATGACATTCTAATGATGCTGGGAAAATTTGAGTTTAAGAAATTTTTACGCCGAAAATTCCCCGAAAAATTCGAATTTTGGCCAAAAAATTTGAATTTTGGGCCAAAATTTTCACTCTTGTACCAGAATTTGAATCTCGCGTAAAAATGGACCGTTAAGTCTCCTGTGAAAAATAAATTTTACTCAACTTTTCCCGCCAACTGTGAAAAATACTTTTTTTTTTTTTTTTTTTTGGCAATTGCGATAAGATAGTGTTGTCCGATATCGCAGAAGCTTCTTTGTCCGATATCGAATTTGGTAAATATCTCGGACAGAACTGCGATAGAGGATCTCGGACAGAACTGGGATTGGTCAACTGCGATAAGTCTGATTAGGCCTGAATTGCGATAAAAATGTCTGAACTGCGATAACGCATGAACTGCGATAAGATCCCAATTGCGATAAAGTCTGCCAGACCTCAATTGCGATAAGAAAGCTGAATTGCGATAATTCGCTAGTTTTCTCTGAAATGCGATAAGGCAGCAGTTGAAGCCAAATGCGATAAAACTTGCCAAATGCGATAAAACACGCTGTCTTCTTATAATAGCGAAATTTTGCACTTTTCCCAACTTCTTTGACTTTTTCTTTACATGCCCACTTGAACTTATCTTGGTAGATATTATCTACTGACAATCTTTCACCAACTTGAGCAACTTGACCAATATCTCACTTAAACAATGATTATTCTTAATAAAATAACCAATCAATTCCAAAAAAAAAAAAACATCATTCTCAATCTTCAAAGATTTCCAGTCGATCCAAGAACATAGAAAAACACAAAAATCTAACCTTGAAGACCATAACAACCTTCTCGTTAAATCACTAAACAACACACCTAGACTTATGATTCTTGTGAACGATTTAAGAAAGAAACCCACTAGATCACGTATTTATGATAAAAACGTAACAGTGAGTAGCAGTGGATCACAAACGAACACAAAAAACACTACTTATGAACATTAACGAGAAAGAACACAACATAAATCACATATATCACCTTAAGAACACCACGTTAGCCACCCGGTTTGCTCTTGATACCAATTGTAATGACCAAGAATCGTTCTTTTAAGACCTTCTGGAGGTCGAGGTTCATGAAAGAAGATGATATTCATGTTTAGTTTAGTGAGAGAGTAGAGAGAAGGTGGAGAAAACCTTTGATATTATTTCTATGTTGGATAAGATTTTACAGCCACACCCCACAAGTGAAGTCTTGTGGGGTATTTAAATGCCTAACTTGACAACTATGACAATATTACACAATAAGTCCTTGCACTATATGCAATCTAGTTGTCTATTTTCAATTCACGTAAATATCGCCCAGCTTTATTTCTAACAGTTCTGTTAGTAATAAGGATGAAATTTCATCAACTTATGATAAAGCAAGTTATTATAGCTTGTTAACATTTTCTTGGATGAATTCGGTTATTGCAAAAGGTAATAAAAAGCCATTAGATCTTGAGGACATCCCTCAGCTCTCAGACATTGATAGTGTGAGAAAAGTGTTTCCTGTTTTGTTAAATAAAGTAGAGTCTTTATATAATAACCTTAAATACGAGTTGGCCTTTTAACTTTTGAATACGAATATTTCATAGAATTTTTGAACATTTGATTAACTTAAATGTTTATGTCATAAGTCAAGTTACGAAATGGAAATACTAAACCACAAGTATGAAAAATCATAAACCTAAGCTACAAATGAAAAACGACACAAACTTACATCTATAGTATACATCACACGTTTAAAGTATATACATAGGCCGAATTTTTTTAAATTGTACACACAATATTCAGTTTAAAAAAAAAAAAAAAAAAAAAAAAAAAAAAAAAAAAAAAAAGTGGCTAGATACAATAGAAAGTTTGAAAGTAAGGTAGCCATCCTACTTTCCCATAATACTCGGTCAAATATCACTCCCTAGAAGTCGGCACTCTTCTCCCCATATATCTCCTCATTCAATTCACTGCTCCATTTGATCCACATTCAAACTCCCACATCAGACCCTAAAAACATTTCTAATCGGCTACTTCCATTTTCCCAAGAAGATCAAGTACGAAGGTGGTGTTAGCGTTCTAGGCTTGGTGTTTAGCAGTGGTGATCGTTTGTATCCATTCTGTTGGGGGTTCGTGCATGGTTTTGATTCTGGTTCGAGGGGTTCAGGTGTAGCTTTTGGTTTTGGTCCTTTGCTCCATTCGTTGTATCGTCCAAGGTATCATCATCCTTCTTGTGTTTCTTTTTCATACGACACGCACATGAAACGTAATCTATAGACGAACCTGTATACGTATAACATATGAAAGCCTAGCTTATTTGTTTCATTTAAAAAATGGATACGAAGGAAACGTATATATACCCAACCTGACATCATGAATATACGAAACACATGCGTCAATCTCTGTTCTGTTTTGCTATTCGAATACGTTTGCTATAAACGTATTTAATCTGGCCTTTCGACATTCGTTTCAATCTCTAAAATATGATCTGAAATCTGGATATTAAACACAAGAAATGAAACATGGGCGTACATAATTATTTACGTGAATAAAGGACTTGATCATGCGTGATTTTATGTGAAGATATGGGCTCGTTACATTCCGTTTGTGTGTGAGTTATGTGACGAATAAGAACTGGACATAAACTTAAGTAGATAAATATGGGAGTA
Source organism: Artemisia tridentata subsp. tridentata (assembly GCA_021014915.2). Lineage (NCBI taxonomy): Eukaryota > Viridiplantae > Streptophyta > Magnoliopsida > Asterales > Asteraceae > Artemisia > Artemisia tridentata. The sequence continues at coordinate 398,909,327 of CP139506.1, read as the reverse complement.
CATATTCAGTAGCATGGTTAATGACATGATAATAGGTGATTTCATGTGGGTGATCTTTTGGGCTGTGGAACATGCATGTGTGTGAGTTTGTAGTGGTCATTAGAACATGTTAAAATGATTATATATAGAGGCGTATGACATGTAAACTTAAACCGTTGCTATGTTAATATGAATAGAGACATACGTACGCATGCATGTAATCTGTTAAAATTGTGAAAATGGAAATCATGTGTGCCGACATATATAGGACTGGGGTCATGCATGCTTAATAATAAAATAAACCATATGTGGGTGTGTATTATTTGGATTGAGAAAGGGACAAGTGCCAGGTTTTTTGGTTTGTGATTGCATGCGTGGCTTGTTAAGCTGTTGTTGAATTTTGTGTGTGAGCGTGAGTCTTAGTGGTAAAAAAGAGTGTCTACATGTGTATAAACTCTGTGAAAAAGGGCACAAAACGTGAGTTGGCTTGAATAATAAGTTGGGTTGTTTGGGCTTGTTGTGGTTCGTAAAAAAAATGTACCAAAGAGAGGTGCCCTCGTTGGGTTTGGGGTAAGTAAGTTGTGTGTCTCGTTAAGTTAATTGGGACTTGTGTTTCTTGGTATTAGTTGGAGTCGAAAAGGGTGTAAGTGTGGTTGTGCCGAGAGGTATATGTGTGTTCGAGAGTGTGTTTGTTGCAAACATTAACTAGTCGGTAGTAGGTTAAAACTATGCAGTAAATCGGCTAAAATCCTAAGTTGGTAGTTTATGGAAATTAGTTACAATATAAACCCTAAACTTTACTAGAATGACATAATAAACCCTAAACTATGATAATTGTCATTATTAACCTTTAACTTCACTTAATTATAAATAGCAACCCTAAGTTAAGTAAAGTTACTTAATTCGGAAAGTTACTTAATTTGGAAAGTTACTAAATCAGGAAACTTACTAAATATGACAGGTTACTAAAAATAGAAAGTTTCTAAAAATGGGAAGTTACTAAAATTGGAAAGTTTCTAAAAATAGAAAGAAATCTTAAATGGGAAACCTTAATAACTATAAGTAGTAAACTTTTAAAATGAGCTTCTAAGTAATACATGATCATTAATTTGTATAGGTTCGGTGAAGAAGGAGTAATTCCCTATTTTCGGTGCTTTCTTATTTTGTTGATTGATTTGCATAAGGTACAGATATTCTACCCTTTCTCAGTAAGGGTTCTGATCTCATGACTTTTCGATCCTTGACTTTGATTCAGTTACTATGATATGATCCATTTGCTATGATTCCCTTGATATGATTCAGTTGCTATCCATTCTGTTATGATGATCTGTTTATTATCTCCTTGATTGAGATTCTGTTAAGTTGATATGCCTTTGTTGATTATTATTGCATGTTATGGATAGTTTTATTCTGTTATGTTCTGTTTTGTCGCCCGAGCTAACTAGCCATGGAGGTACTATGGCCATGTCATTGAGGCACCAATGGCATGACACTTTCTATGGAGGTGTGATTGATCCACGGCGTTCCCTTCTGTTATGATTATATGATTATGGCACAGCTGGCCATTCTGTTATATGTATGTATAGTCTCGTACTTGCATATGTATTCTGTTTTGCAGGGAGCGTATGGATGCATCCTAGGCTTATATGGTTTGATATGTGATTTGATTTAGTGATTTGTTTGTGCGTGCCATGCACCCCTCTCACTTCTGGTACATGAGAGGTCTCCCCTCTCCGTACATTTATGATATGGTATGATATGTATATGTGATTATGTGGTCTATTCGAGTGGCTCGTTTAGACAGGCTCGTGGCTATCTGTTAGGTATCTTTGGTCCGTTCAAGTGGCTCGTTTGGACGCGTTCGTTGCCGTATTTTTGTTTGACTCTTAGAGCTATTCTTATTCATGATATTTATGCATTTGATCCATTGATTCACATTCGTTACTTATGCTTATTATCTTTTCTGCTTTGTATATATATATATCTGTTCACTGGGCTTTTTAAGCTCAGCCGCATTTCTTTTCCTGCGGCAGGTTTTAGGTTGGAAGTTGGGATTGAGTGAAGAGTGCATAGGAGCCTTAGTGGACCACCCTGACGATAGATACCCTTTTGCTCTTGGATTAGATTTGATTTATCTTCAGTTAGAATTGAGCTTGGAGTTGTATTTCAGTTGTGGAAATTATTATGTATAGAGTTAGTATTTCGTTTCTATCATTAGAATACCTTGTAACTATTATGTTTATAAGTCTTCCGCTTGCGTTTGTATGTTCTGATTGACACCATAATGTAGCATTTTAGCCCTTGTCGGGTTGGGGTGTTACAATTATGGTATCAGAGCCCAGGCTGCGACTTGTAGTACATAAGTTATGGCCTGTGAAGATTTGGACCCTTAGGTTTGCACTATAGGAGCCTATGAAATGACCCTTGAAGTTTTGCCTTAGGTTTCCCCTGCAGAAAACTTTAGTATGACCGGTGAGGATTGGGTAGATTATGCGATAAGGCATTTGTTAGATATCTTTCTTCCGCATCACTCTGATTTATGCCTCTGATTTTAGCTAAGCCTTTATAAGATTATCCGTTCTAGAGATTTAGAAAATTTAGCATGGTACGCAACATAAGTTTAGAATGCTTTTAGACTTTTGTAGTAATGCCTTACAGGTTTCACTTTCTGATGTGATCGCATTCTTTTGAAATTCGATCTCCGATTCGTTTATGATTCGTTTAGATACCTTTTCGTTCGTTCATAGAATTCGTATATGTATGAATCCGATGTGTTCGACACATTCTGTGGTTTCCCTTGCTTTCGCTAAGCATATTAAGGTTCCCTCTGCACTATTAGAATATGTTATACTCATTTCTATTCCTATAAGAAATCTTGTGATTATCCGTCATGAGTATTGAAATTGTCCAGTACGTTTTAAGGATATTTAAAGATAAGTTTCGTTATGCTAATCTGTTTGCTTTGGGAATGTTTGGTTTGATATTATTCTAAATGTGGATTTGTTGACTGAGCATCGAGATGCTAACAACAGTCATATTAGATTTGTCATCTTTGGCGATTTGAGAAACTCAAAATTCTGTACCATGGTTCCCAACCTGGTAAACAATTATGATCACCTTTGTTTTGAAAACTCGTACCTTAATCCCTTGCGGTTGTGAAGATACTTCGTTTGATGAACTCGCCTTGAGAGTTATTCAGCCGTTTGAAATTTCACAGTGTGTTCACTACTAGAAAAAAGGCCTTTAATGACGCGCATTGCGTGTCATAAAAGGGGTCAGATGACGCGCTTTTTGGTGTCATTGATCGACCCGTCATAAAGCAATATGACACGCCTTTGGAGCGTCATGAATTTATGACACGCGTTTATGACTCCCTTTTACGACAAGCATTCTATGACCCTCTTTTACGACAGCTCCTTTTACAGCAAGCATGACCCCTGCTTTGCGTGTCAAGTTCAAAATTTAAAAAAAAAAAATATTTTTTTATAAAATTATTAATATCCAGATATTAAATAAAAGTAATGTCATAACACAAAAAAAATAAACAAATAGCAAAAAAAAACGCATTTCATATATATATATCAAAACAATGCGTTTCATACAACTACAATTCTAAAATTGTCATAAACTGCTAAATCATCCAAATCTAAAATTAACCATAAGTCAATTACATTCATAAACCGCTAAATTACATAGTTATCAAGCCCGAAAAATGAAGTTTGCCACATAATTTGCCCATTCTTCACGAATTTCATCCAAATCATCATCCGCGTATTCTTTGTTACCTTCCCCCTGTTGTGCAGTAAAAACAGCAGCAACGCTTGGTCGAAACACAAACCAACCCACACCCTCTTCGTTGATAGTTTAACAGAAGCAAAAACGCACCCTAATGGAGTGGGCTGTGATGTACAGCCACATGGTCCAAAAAGTCACTTTAGAGCTTGGAATACTATTGAAATACACAAGCGCAAAACACACATACCATATATGCAGCCAAATATGCACTGTAGAGTTGAAGGAAAACTATTTGCTGCTGTGACTGACAGGCAAAAAACTGACATCAGCCTAACTCTTAAAGCAGGATTCCCAGGAACCACTCTCGAATCTGCAGCAATATGTTCAGCTCCAACATTCCCTGCATAACAAAGATCAATACACATGGGAAATCATCCAATAGTCTATTAATTAAAAGGCATGAATGTCCAGTATATTGATAATTTTATAGCCTAACATGATGTCTTTAGATTTGGAACTAGGTACTCCTTAAGATACTGAAGCAAATATGAAATATAACAGATAGTTAAACTTTCTATACCATTGAATAACAAGAACAATTTGTTTATCAGCTTGGCATCATCAAACTGTACTCCAGAAGTTTTCTTCTTCAAGAGTTCCTCGCCTCTCCTAATGACAGGCTCATGTCTGAAAGAAGAATAGCCATAAAAGATAATGAGCTCATCCTTAGCCAGCAAGCATGCTTGGAAATAAAATGAACAAGCATGTACCTGTCTGCACATGCAGCGACATAGAGGGGAAATAAAATGAACAAGCATGTCGTGATTCAGTGGAGTCTTCCCTGTGACACGGTTGCTTTGAGAGACTGAAAGCCCTGGTGGGGATCCCCCGCTGCAAATATGGGATAAGCTGTTATTATTCAGCAAGAAAACGATTATAGGTAATATAAGGCAAAGCAAACAGGATCCAAACCTAGCAGATTCACGTTAGTATATAAATCAGTTTAGTACATAATTCTTATGATGTAAACCTAGCAGATTCACGTTGCATATGAGATTCCTGAATGCAGGTTTCCCACTGTCGTCACTAGTCCAAATAGGAAGAGGCGTGCCCCAAAACCTACTTCTACTAACTGGCCAATCTCGAGCATTTTCCAGCCAATTGTGAAACCGTTTTTCCTGCATTATCAGATAATTAATAATTATTAGTTTTATATAAACCAAAAGGGGTAATAATATCCATATCAGCCCTACACTTTTTAGTAGAGAATAGTTGGTTAAGAGTGAAACAAAAATTGCAGCCACTTGCTACAACTTCATGCAATGTCCGCCAATTGGTGCCCGCATTTTTTGTGTTCTACACGTTGGACGTTATCACGCTTCTTGCAATGGATGAAACAAGGAACTCTATACTGATGTCTTGTTATTTATTCAACTATAATGTCTACACTAGACTCATAAGTTTATCCTAGTAAACCTTCATCTCACTCAAACCTCTCATTTGCATTAAATCTCTTCCTTAGAGAGGAGCTACAGAGTCTAGAGAAAGCTCAAAGAAGAAGACATTGCTTCAGTTAGGAAATTTGGGATCAAGCAAAAACCACGTTCTAGGTATCCACTAAAACACTTACGTCTCTAACTTGGATTAGAGTAAACAAAACACATATAAGTTAAAACCGAGACGTACTCTATTTTAATAGTTGCAAATACGAGAAATCCAACAACCAAAAACAATCCATACTATATCGCATATCATTTTTTAATTACATGCCTATATATCTAAATCTGTCACTTCACTTCGTGTTCCTAAATTTGTATCACGATATGAATCTGACGTATGTAATTACTCTAGAATTTTAGCTCTAGTCCATAAAAATAGTATATCTTTGACCAGGCATCCTAATGACAACAACATACGCTCCATTGCTTACGATATAAATCAACATACATTAATCAGCTCTCTCAAAAGTTTCCGATATTCAAGCTATAGTAATAATAACACAAACTACAAACACAAACTTAGCCCTATTTACCCTTTAACTAGGATAACTTATATGATGACAATGAAGCCAAAAACTTGCTTCCAAAGCAAGAACTGTAAATTTAGCATAGATCTACAAACAGGGCACATAAGTAGAGACAATTTTAACAGCTGTAAATTTAACATAGATAGATCCAGTGAGAACACACAGTAATAAGTCAGGTAAAAAATAAAACCACAGATCTACTAAAAACTATAGAAATAAATGTGTATATATTAATAAAGGGTGAGTAGAATAGATGTGTGTATGTATATATACCATCACCGTCTTTGTCAAAGAGGCTAAAAGCTTCCTTGAACTCAGCAATCTGTTCCTTAGTTAGTTGTTCAGCCATTTTTTTTGAATTGAGAGAATGGTTTCTTTTAGGGTTTTGGGGGTGTTGATAAGTAAAGCAAGAGAGAGACGGGGAATATGTGGATGTGTGTGGTGGTGATGGATGATTGTGTTGATTTTTGGTGGTGGACGGCGGTGGTGATTTGTGGCGGTCACGACAGCAAAGAAAGAGAGAGGAGGAGGAGCATAGAGCAAAAGAAAGAGAGAGTGTGAAGGAAAGGGTAAGGAAATTGGGGATGAATGGAGGTTAAGGAAGGATAGGATGGTTTTGGGGGAAAGGGTTTAATTATTGGAGAAGTGATTTAATTTTTTTGGGAGCAAAAATTGCCGCCTGAATTTTTTGGAGATGAAAGTGTAGTCTGCGTTAGGGATGACACGCAAATGTAAGTGTACTCCGCATTACAGGACGTTATTTTATGACACTAAAAATTATTTGTCATCTAGCCTTCAGATTGTACAATTTATGACAGTTTTTTTATGACACACGCTTTTGCTTGTCAATAAAATGCGTGTGTCATAATTTCGGCGTCATTAAAGGCCTTTTTTCTAGTAGTGGTTCCTGGTTTAACTATCAAGATTTCCATCTGAGTGTGAATTTGTTTTGATCTGGTTATGAAAATTTGTTTAGTCACGACTCGAGGTAGACTGTGGTTGCAATAAAGGCATGTGTATATGATGCAAGTATTATGACGCCTGGCCAACGTGATAATAGTTACATCATATAACTTGAACTTATTGGGATCATAGGAGGTCTTGAGAAGTGCCTGAGATCAGTAAGTTGGTTGATTCAGAAACTCTATCCGTATAAGAACAACGTTTTGCCTAATTCTGAAACTTCGTATCTTATGACATCAGTTGAATGGAAAGAATTAAAGGACCAGCTTTTAGAAAGTGGTTTTATTCGTCTGAGTGTGTATCTGTGGTGTATTCCATTTTTATTCGTAAGTAAGAATGATGATAGCATGAAGTTGTGTATGGAACTCGGGAAGCTAAATCGTATGGTGGTTAGAATCGTTATCTGTTACCTTGAATCAATGATTTGTCTTATCAAATTCTGGATGTGAATTTTCTCAATGATTGAATTAAGATCTAATTATCTTCAGTTACGTGCAAGATGTTCTTAGAATTGCCTTTCGTATTCGTAATGATCTTTATGAGTATTAGTGATGCCAATTGTATTGGCTACTACTCCGACTACTCCTATGGACTTGATAAATCGTGTCTTTCATGAATATTTGGACAAATTGTCATAGTATGACATCTTGGTGTATTCAGAGACGAAAAAGAAACACGAGGATCATTTTTGTATTGGCGTCAGAAGAAGCTCTAGGTAATATTCTTGAAGAGTAAATTTTGGTTGAGATGAAGAATGAGAGGAGAATCTTGAGAAGCTGAAAAGAGATTTGTTTCTACTCAGGAAGGAGGCTTAGTTGTGTCCTTATGCAATACGGGAGGATTGTTAGTTATGCATCAATACAGCTAAAATCGTAGGGAGTAAACTATCCAATGCATGACTTGGGGTGATTCATGACAGACATGAAGAAGCTCAGGAGCAAGACGGTGGAATATGATCTATGTTAGAAGACTTGAAGGGAGCAGTTTTGATTGAAGCACACAATTCTATTTGCTCTATTCATATTAGTTGTACTATTATGCATAGAGACTTGAAACAAAAATTTTGATGGAATGGTATGAAGATGATTTTGACTACATCGGTGGCAAAGTATTTAGAGTGTCGACAGGTCAAGATTCAGCATCAGCATTCAAGTAGTTCTCTTTAGGTTGGATGTTCGTATGTAGAAGTGAGATTAAACCTTCAGGGATTTTGTAATGGGAATTCCACGCACATTTAGGAAGGACAACACGAATTGAGTTGAAGTAGATGGTTTGACTAGGTCGGCTCATTTGAAATATTAGCAGGGACTTTTCGGCAGAAGATTATTCAAGCTACATGGCGTACCTGCGGTGAGCATGTCAGAGATTCGCGTCTTTACCTCACATTTCTATGAAGAACTGCTGAAGGCTTGAGGAACTAGACTCAAGTTTAGTAATGCTTTGCACCTCCAGACTGATGGATAAGCAGAACAACTATTCGAGCTTGGAAAATGTGATGAGCAGGAACTTTGACAGAGATGAAGAACACCTTTTGGCTAAATTAGGTCAGGGAGTTGTTATTGAAGGACCTGAGTTAATTCAATGACTAACGGATTAGTTATCATTGTGGAAGAGAAATTTTGAAATGTGAGACCGGGAATTTGATTGTTCCTTATGTTGTTTTTGTACAAAAAAGTTTGGCGTTTTGGCATATAAGTAATATTTAGTCCGCGATATGTTAGCCCTTAGATTCATTCTTATTTCGTACGATTATTCTACCTATTCCCTTAGGATTCCGATACGTTTTGATATCCTGATATGTGCTTAGTTGATCGTCGATACGAATATGTTACCCACCTCTTTATGAAACTCTTGATACGTTTGATGGTTCGGTATGTGCTTCTCTGATTATTAGCAAGTTCCTTGGATAGAGTTGATGAAGTTTTATCGCTTAGCACTACCTCCGTATTTGCCTCATGTGTATATGTGTTTATGTATCTCCTTGTGAGATTACAACTATCATCTGCTATGTAATTGTTCGTATTCGTCGGATCAGATTTGTTATGATTTGTGTTTTGTGGAGAGCCTGGGGTTATCCTAGTTGTCGGGATCGAGTCATGAGAAATAAAACATTTTCGTTTATTAAGATTCTTTGGGAAGAACCTCTCCGAGCGTGCGGCTAATTATTGTCATTTCTTTTCGAGATTGATACGTCTCCGGCTAACTTTTGCGACTTCAAATTTCGAGGACGAAATTTTTCTTTTTAGAGGGGAAAAATTATAATAACCTGAAATACGAGTTGGCCTTTTAACTTTTGAATACGAATATTTCATAGAATTTTTGAACATTTGATTAACTTAAATGTTTATGTCATAAGTCAAGCTACGAAATGGAAATACTAAACCACAAGTATGATAAATCATAAACCTAAGCTACAAATGAAAAACGACACAAACCTACATCTATATTATACATCACACGTTTTAAGTATATACATAGGCCGAATTTTTTTAAATTGTACACACAATATTCAGTTAAAAAAAAAAAAAAAAAAAAAAAAAAAAAAAAAAAAAGTCGCTAGATACAATAGAAAGTTTGAAAGTAAGGTAGTCATCCTACTTTCCCATAATACTCGGTCAAATATCACTCCCCTAGAAGTCGGCACTCTTCTCCCCATATATCTCCTCATTCAATTCACTGCTCCATTTGATCCACATTCAAACTCCCACATCAGACCCTAAAAACATTTCTAATCGGCTACTTCCATTTTCCTAAGAAGATCAAGTACGAAGGTGGTGTTAGCGTTCTAGGCTTGGTGTTTAGCAGTGGTGATCATTTGTATCCATTGTTGGGGGTTCGTGCATGGTTTTGATTCTGGTTCGAGGGGTTCAGGTGTAGCTTTTGGTTTTGGTCCTTTGCTCCATTCATTGTATCGTCCAAGGTATCATCATCCTTCTTGTGTTTCTTTTTCATACGACACGCACATGAAACGTAATCTATAGATGAACCTGTATACGTATAACATATGAAAGCCTAGCTTATTTGTTTCATTTAAAAAATGGATACGAAGGAAACGTATATATACCCAACCTGACATCATGAATATACGAAACACATGCGTCAATCTCTGTTCTGTTTTGCTATTCGAATACGTTTGCTATAAACGTATTTAATCTGGCCTTTCGACATTCGTTTCAATCTCTAAAATACGATCTGAAAACTGGATATTAAACACAAGAAATGAAACATGGGCGTACATAATTATTTACGTGAATAAAGGACTTGATCATGCGTGATTTTATGTGAAGATATGGGCTCGTTACATTCTGTTTGTGTGTGAGTTATGTGACGAATAAGAACTGGACATAAATTTAAGTAGATAAATATGGGAGTACATATTCAGTAGCATGGTTAATGACATGATAATAGGTGATTTCATGTGGGTGATCTTTTGGGCTGTGGAACATGCATGTGTGTGAGTTTGTAGTGGTCATTAGAACATGTTAAAATGATTATATATAGAGGCGTATGACATGTAAACTTAAACCGTTGCTATGTTAATATGAATAGAGACATACGCATGCATGTAATCTGTTAAAATTGTGAAAATGGAAATCATGTGTGCCGACATATATAGGACTGGGGTCATGCATGCTTAATAATAAAATAAACCATATGTGGGTGTGTATTATTTGGATTGAGAAAGGGACAAGTGCCAGGTTGTTTTGGTTTGTGATTGCATGCGTGGCTTGTTAAGCTGTTGTTGAATTTTGTGTGTGAGCGTGAGTCTTAGTGGTAAAAAAGAGTGTCTACATGTGTATAAACTGTGTGAAAAAGGGTACAAAACGTGAGTTGGCTTGAATAATAAGTTGGGTTGTTTGGGCTTGTTGTGGTTCGTAAAAAAAAATGTACCAAAGAGAGGTACCCTCGTTGGATTTGGGGTAAGTAAGTTGTGTGTCTCGTTAAGTTGGGACTTGTGTTTCTTGGTATTAGTTGGAGTCGAAAAGGGTGTAAGTGTGGTTGTGCCAAGAAGTATATGTGTGTTCGAGAGTGTGTTTGTTGCAAACATTAACTAGTCGGTAGTAGGTGAAAACTATGCAGTAAATCGGCTAAAATCCTAAGTTGGTAGTTTATGGAAATTAGTTACAATATAAACCCTAAACTTTACTAGAATGACATAATAAACCCTAAACTATTATAATTGTTATTATTAACCTTTAACTTCACTTAATTATAAATAGCAACCCTAAGTTAAGTAAAGTTACTTAATTCGGAAAGTTACTTAATTTGGAAAGTTACTAAATCGGGAAACTTACTAAATATGACAGGTTACTAAAAATAGAAAGTTTCTAAAAATGAAAAGTTACTAAAATTGGAAAGTTTCTAAAAATAGAAAAAAATCTTAAATGGGAAACCTTAATAACTATAAGTGATAAACTTCTAAAATGAGCTTCTAAGTAATACATGATCATTAATTTGTATAGGTTCGGTGAAGAAGGAGCAATTCCCTATTTTCGGTGCTTTCTTATTTGGTTGATTGATTTGCATAAGGTACAGATATTCTACCCTTCCTCAGTAAGGGTTCTGATCTCATGACTTTTCGATCCTTGACTTTGATTTAGGCACTATGATATGATCCATTTGATATGATCCATTTGCTATGATTCCCTTGATATGATTCAGTTGCTATCCATTCTGTTGTGATGATCTGTTTATTATCTCCTTGATTGAGATTCTGTTAAGTTGATATGCCTTTGTTGATTATTATTGCATGTTATGGATAGTTTTATTCTGTTATGTTCTGTTTTGTCGCCCGAGCTAACTAGCCATGGAGGTACCATGGCCATATCATTAAGGCACCAATGGCATGCCATTTTCTGTGGAGGTGTGATTAATCCACGGCGTTCCCTTCTGTTATGATTATATAATTATGGCACAGCTGACCATTCTGTTATATGTATGTATCGTCTCGTACTTGCATATGTATTCTGTTTTGCAGGGAGCGTATGGATGCATCCTAGGCTTATATGGTTTGATATGTGATTTGATATGATTTGATTTAGTGATTGGTTTGTGCGTGCCATGCACCCCTCTCACTTCTGGTACATGAGAGGTCTCCCCTCTCCGTACATTTATGATATGGTATGATATGTATATGTGATTATGTGGTCTATTCGAGTGGCTCGTTTAGACAGGCTCGTGGCTATCAGTTAGGTATCTTTGGTCCGTTCGAGTGGCTCGTTTGGACGCGTTCGTTGCCGTATTTTTGTTTGACTCTTAGAGCTATTCTTATTCATGATATTTATGCATTTGATCCATTGATTCACATTCGTTACTTATGCTTATTATCTTTTCTGCTTTGTATATATATATATCTGTTCACTGGGCTTTTTAAGCTCAGCCGCATTTCTTTTCCTGCGGCAGGTTTTAGGTTGGAAGTTGGGATTGAGTGAAGAGTGCATAGGAGCCTTAGTGGACCACCCTGACGATAGATACCCTTTTGCTCTTGGATTAGATTTGATTTATCTTCAGTTAGAATTGAACTTGGAGTTGTATTTCAGTTGTGGAAATTATTATGTATAGAGTTAGTATTTCGTTTCTATCATTAGAATACCTTGTAACTATTATGTTTATAAGTCTTCCGCTTGCGTTTGTATGTTCTGATTGACACCATAATGTAGCATTTTAGCCCTTGTCGGGTTGGGGTGTTACAATTATGGTATCAGAGCCCAGGCTGCGACTTGTAGTACATAAGTTATGGCCTGTGAAGATTTGGACCCTTTGGTTTGCACTATAGGAGCCTATGAAATGACCCTTGAAGTTTTGCCTTAGGTTTCCCCTGCAGAAAACTTTAGTATGACCGGTGAGGATTGGGTAGATTATGCGATAAGGCGTTTGTTAGATATCTTTCTTCTGCATCACTCTGATTTATGCCTCTGATTTTAGCTAAGCCTTTATAAGATTATCCGTTCTAGAGATTTAGAAAATTTAGCATGGTACGCAACATAAGTTTAGAATGCTTTTAGACTTTTGTAGTAATGCCTTACAGGTTTCACTTTCTGATGTGATCGCATTCTTTTGAAATTCGATCTCCGATTCGTTTATGATTCGTTTAGATACCTTTTCGTTCGTTCATAGAATTCGTATATGTATGAATCCGATGTGTTCGACACATTCTGTGGTTTCCCTTGCTTTCGCTAAGCATATTAAGGTTCCCTCTGCACTATTAGAATATGTTATACTCATTTCTATTCCTATAAGAAATCTTGTGATTATCCGTCACGAGTATCGAAATTGTCCAGTACGTTTTAAGGATATTTAAAGATAAGTTTCGTTATGCTAATCTGTTTGCTTTGGGAATGTTTGGTTTGATATTATTCTGAATATGGATTTGTTGACTGAGCATCGAGATGCTAACAACAGTCATATTAGATTTGTCATCTTTGGCGATTTGAGAAACTCAAAATTCTGTACCATGGTTCCCAACCTGGTAAACAATTATGATCACCTTTGTTTTGAAAACTCGTACCTTAATCCCTTACGGTTGTGAAGATACTTCGTTTGATGAACTCGCCTTGAGAGTTATTCAGCCGTTTGAAATTTCACAGTGTGTTCCTGGTTTAACTATCAAGATTTCCATCTGAGTGTGAATTTGTTTTGATCTGGTTATGAAAATTTGTTTAGTCACGACTCGAGGTAGACTGTGGTTGCAATAAAGGCATGTGTATATGATGCAAGTATTATGACGCCTGGCCAACGTGATAATAGTTACATCATATAACTTGAACTTATTGGGATCATAGGATGTCTTGAGAAGTGTCTGAGATCAGTAAGTTGGTTGATTCAGAAACTCTATCCGTATAAGAACAACGTTTTGCCTAATTCTGAAACTTCGTATCTTATGACATCAGTTGAATGGAAAGAATTAAAGGATCAGCTTTTAGAAAGTGGTTTTATTCGTTTGAGTGTGTATCTGTGGTGTATTCCATTTTTATTCGTAAGTAAGAATGATGATAGCATGAAGTTGTGTATGGAACTCGGGAAGCTAAATCGTATGGTGGTTAGAATCGTTATCTGTTACCTTGAATCAATGATTTGTCTTATCAAATTCTGGATGTGAATTTTATCAATGATTGAATTAAGATCTAATTATCTTCAGTTACGTGCAAGATGTTCTTAGAATTGCCTTTCGTATTCGTAATGATCTTTATGAGTATTAGTGATGCCAATTGTATTGGCTACTACTCCGACTACTCCTATGGACTTGATAAATCGTGTCTTTCATGAATATTTGGACAAATTGTCATAGTATGACATCTTGGTGTATTCAGAGACGAAAAAGAAACACGAGGATCATTTTTGTATTGGCGTCAAAAGAAGCTCTAGGTAATATTCTTGAAGAGTAAATTTTGGTTGGGATGAAGAATGAGAGGAGAATCTTGAGAAGCTGAAAAGAGATTTGTTTCTACTCAGGAAGGAGGCTTAGTTGTGTCCTTATGCAATACGGGAGGATTGTTAGTTATGCATCAATACAGCTAAAATCGTAGGGAGTGAACTATCCAACGCATGACTTGGGGTGATTCATGACAGACATGAAGAAGCTCAGGAGCAAGACGGTGGAATATGATCTATGTTAGAAGACTTGAAGGGAGCAGTTTTGAGTGAAGCACACAATTCTATTTGCTCTATTCATATTAGTTGTACTATTATGCATAGAGACTTGAAACAAAATTTTTGATGGAATGGTATGAAGATGATTTTGACTACATCGGTGGCAAAGTATTTAGAGTGTCGACAGGTCAAGATTCAGCATCAGCATTCAAGTAGTTCTCTTTAGGTTGGATGTTCGTATGTAGAAGTGAGATTAAACCTTCAGGGATTTTGTAATGGGAATTCCACGCACATTTAGGAAGGACAACACGAATTGAGTTGAAGTAGATGGTTTGACTAGGTCGGCTCATTTGAAATATTAGCAGGGACTTTTCGGCAGAAGATTATTCAAGCTACATGGCGTACCTGCGGTGAGCATGTCAGAGATTCGCGTCTTTACCTCACATTTCTATGAAGAACTGCTGAAGGCTTGAGGAACCAGACTCAAGTTTAGTAATGCTTTGCACCTCCAGACTGATGGATAAGCAGAACAACTATTCGAGCTTGGAAAATGTGTTGAGCAGGAATTTTGACAGAGATGAAGAACACCTTTTGGCTAAATTAGGTCAGGGAGTTGTTATTGAAGGACCTGAGTTAATTCAATGACTAACGGATTAGTTATCATTGTGGAAGAGAAATTTTGAAATGTGAGACCGGGAATTTGAGTGTTCCTTATGTTGTTTTTGTACAGAAAAGTTTGGCGTTTTGGCATATAAGTAATATTTAGTCCGCGATATGTTAGCCCTTAGATTCATTCTTATTTCGTACGATTATTCTACCTATTCCCTTAGGATTCCGATACGTTTTGATATCCTGATATGTGCTTAGTTGATCGTCGATACGAATATGTTACCCACCTCTTTATGAAACTCTTGATACGTTTGATGGTTCGGTATGTGCTTCTCTGATTATTAGCAAGTTCCTTGGATAGAGTTGATGAAGTTTTATCGCTTAGCACTACCTCCGTATTTGCCTCATGTGTATATGTGTTTATGTATCTCCTTGTGAGATTACAACTATCATCTGCTATGTAATTGTTCGTATTCGTCGGATCAGATTTGTTATGATTTGTGTTTTGTGGAGAGCCTGGGGTTATCCTAGTTGTCGGGATCGAGTCATGAGAAATAAAACATTTTCGTTTATTAAGATTCTTTGGGAAGAACCTCTCCGAGCGTGCGGCTAATTATTGTCATTTCTTTTCGAGATTGATACGTCTCCGGCTAACTTTTGCGACTTCAAATTTCGAGGACGAAATTTTTCTTTTTAGAGGGGAAAAATTATAATAACCTGAAATACGAGTTGGCCTTTTAACTTTTGAATACGAATATTTCATAGAATTTTTGAACATTTGATTAACTTAAATGTTTATGTCATAAGTCAAGCTACGAAATGGAAATACTAAACCACAAGTATGATAAATCATAAACCTAAGCTACAAATGAAAAACGACACAAACCTACATCTATATTATACATCACACGTTTTAAGTATATACATAGGCCGAATTTTTTTAAATTGTACACACAATATTCAGTTAAAAAAAAAAAAAAAAAAAAAAAAAAAAAAAAAAAAAAAAAAAAAAAGTCGCTAGATACAATAGAAAGTTTGAAAGTAAGGTAGTCATCCTACTTTCCCATAATACTCGGTCAAATATCACTCCCCTAGAAGTCGGCACTCTTCTCCCCATATATCTCCTCATTCAATTCACTGCTCCATTTGATCCACATTCAAACTCCCACATCAGACCCTAAAAACATTTCTAATCGGCTACTTCCATTTTCCTAAGAAGATCAAGTACGAAGGTGGTGTTAGCGTTCTAGGCTTGGTGTTTAGCAGTGGTGATCATTTGTATCCATTGTTGGGGGTTCGTGCATGGTTTTGATTCTGGTTCGAGGGTTCAGGTGTAGCTTTTGGTTTTGGTCCTTTGCTCCATTCATTGTATCGTCCAAGGTATCATCATCCTTCTTGTGTTTCTTTTTCATACGACACGCACATGAAACGTAATCTATAGATGAACCTGTATACGTATAACATATGAAAGCCTAGCTTATTTGTTTCATTTAAAAAATGGATACGAAGGAAACGTATATATACCCAACCTGACATCATGAATATACGAAACACATGCGTCAATCTCTGTTCTGTTTTGCTATTCGAATACGTTTGCTATAAACGTATTTAATCTGGCCTTTCGACATTCGTTTCAATCTCTAAAATACGATCTGAAAACTGGATATTAAACACAAGAAATGAAACATGGGCGTACATAATTATTTACGTGAATAAAGGACTTGATCATGCGTGATTTTATGTGAAGATATGGGCTCGTTACATTCTGTTTGTGTGTGAGTTATGCGACGAATAAGAACTGGACATAAATTTAAGTAGATAAATATGGGAGTACATATTCAGTAGCATGGTTAATGACATGATAATAGGTGATTTCATGTGGGTGATCTTTTGGGCTGTGGAACATGCATGTGTGTGAGTTTGTAGTGGTCATTAGAACATGTTAAAATGATTATATATAGAGGCGTATGACATGTAAACTTAAACCGTTGCTATGTTAATATGAATAGAGACATACGCATGCATGTAATCTGTTAAAATTGTGAAAATGGAAATCATGTGTGCCGACATATATAGGACTGGGGTCATGCATGCTTAATAATAAAATAAACCATATGTGGGTGTGTATTATTTGGATTGAGAAAGGGACAAGTGCCAGGTTGTTTTGGTTTGTGATTGCATGCGTGGCTTGTTAAGCTGTTGTTGAATTTTGTGTGTGAGCATGAGTCTTAGTGGTAAAAAAGAGTGTCTACATGTGTATAAACTGTGTGAAAAAGGGTACAAAACGTGAGTTGGCTTGAATAATAAGTTGGGTTGTTTGGGCTTGTTGTGGTTCGTAAAAAAAAATGTACCAAAGAGAGGTACCCTCGTTGGGTTTGGGGTAAGTAAGTTGTGTGTCTCGTTAAGTTGGGACTTGTGTTTCTTGGTATTAGTTGGAGTCGAAAAGGGTGTAAGTGTGGTTGTGCCAAGAAGTATATGTGTGTTCGAGAGTGTGTTTGTTGCAAACATTAACTAGTCGGTAGTAGGTGAAAACTATGCAGTAAATCGGCTAAAATCCTAAGTTGGTAGTTTATGGAAATTAGTTACAATATAAACCCTAAACTTTACTAGAATGACATAATAAACCCTAAACTATGATAATTGTCATTATTAACCTTTAACTTCACTTAATTATAAATAGCAACCCTAAGTTAAGTAAAGTTACTTAATTCGGAAAGTTACTTAATTTGGAAAGTTACTAAATCGGGAAACTTACTAAATATGACAGGTTACTAAAAATAGAAAGTTTCTAAAAATGGAAAGTTACTAAAATTGGAAAGTTTCTAAAAATAGAAAGAAATCTTAAATGGGAAACCTTAATAACTATAAGTGGTAAACTTCTAAAATGAGCTTCTAAGTAATACATGATCATTAATTTGTATAGGTTCGGTGAAGAAGGAGTAATTCCCTATTTTCGGTGCTTTCTTATTTGGTTGATTGATTTGCATAAGGTACAGATATTCTACCCTTCCTCAGTAAGGGTTCTGATCTCATGACTTTTCGATCCTTGACTTTGATTTAGTTACTATGATATGATCCATTTGATATGATCCATTTGCTATGATTCCCTTGATATGATTCAGTTGCTATCCATTCTGTTATGATGATCTGTTTATTATCTCCTTGATTGAGATTCTGTTAAGTTGATATGCCTTTGTTGATTATTATTGCATGTTATGGATAGTTTTATTCTGTTATGTTCTGTTTTGTCGCCCGAGCTAACTAGCCATGGAGGTACCATGGCCATATCATTGAGGCACCAATGGCATGCCATTTTCTGTGGAGGTGTGATTAATCCACGGCGTTCCCTTCTGTTATGATTATATAATTATGGCACAGCTGACCATTCTGTTATATGTATGTATCGTCTCGTACTTGCATATGTATTCTGTTTTGCAGGGAGCGTATGGATGCATCCTAGGCTTATATGGTTTGATATGTGATTTGATTTAGTGATTGGTTTGTGCGTGCCATGCACCCCTCTCACTTCTGGTACATGAGAGGTCTCCCCTCTCCGTACATTTATGATATGGTATGATATGTATATGTGATTATGTGGTCTATTCGAGTGGCTCGTTTAGACAGGCTCGTGGCTATCTGTTAGGTATCTTTGGTCCGTTCGAGTGGCTCGTTTGGACGCGTTCGTTGCCGTATTTTTGTTTGACTCTTAGAGCTATTCTTATTCATGATATTTATGCATTTGATCCATTGATTCACATTCGTTACTTATGCTTATTATCTTTTCTGCTTTGTATATATATATTTGTTCACTGGGCTTTTTAAGCTCAGCTGCATTTCTTTTCCTGCGGCAGGTTTTAGGTTGGAAGCTGGGATTGAGTGAAGAGTGCATAGGGGCCTTAGTGGACCACCCTGACAATAGATACCCTTTTTGCTCTTTGGATTAGATTTGATTTATCTTCAGTTAGAATTGAGCTTGGAGTTGTATTTCAGTTGTGGGAATTATTATGTATAGAGTTAGTATTTCGTTTCTATCATTAGAATACCTTGTAACTATTATGTTTATAAGTCTTCCGCTTGCGTTTGTATGTTCTGATTGACACCATAATATAGCATTTTAGCCCTTTTCAGGTTGGGGTGTTACACTTTAAGCAATGGGAGTACTCAAATTACAACATTTGGTCTCACAAAAGTGCTATTCTATATCGTGTGGAAGGATGTTGTGATCACGAGTTTGTTAGGTTTAGTATCTTCGTTGGCTAGTTTTGTCGGTCCTTACCTCATAGACACATTTGTTCAATACCTGAATGGTGTTGAAATCGTTTAAGGCTCTTCTAGTATAAACATCATTGATAACATAGAGCCGATAATAAACAAAGAACAATGATGCTTAACAAGGTTTTTATTTTGACAAACGCGTTCATCTTTATTGAATAATAAATAAACTATTACATAGATCTACTACTAACGTGTACACACACACGTTTCTACTCGACTCTCATTGAGAGATCTACATTTCTGAATGTCTAATGCTGCCGCCTACCACCCTTTATAAATAGGGTTTACAAGAAAACCTATCTTCCATAAGAAGCTAACTATTTATTACATTAGGTCCCTGTTGTTTCATATTTATGCAAATGTATTTTTGTAATCATCAAATTATATTTCCCAACAATCTTCCCCTATTTGATATTACAAAACTATCTCCATGAAACAACCTTCAATGCTTCCTTGAGGTCTTCTTGAACATGTCACCACGATAAGCTGCAAACCAACCCATTTAATAATCCACATGTGACAAGTCGAATCACCAACCCATTTAATAAAAACAGTAAGCGACAATCATTGATTAACCACAAGCGACGAACAGTACGAAATGTCAATCACCAATCATCCCAATTAATTTGACCAAAAACAACAATCATCACCAATTAATATGCTCGACATTAAAGAAGAACTAGCCCCACAAACTGACACTCGCAGAAGGCAACATACCAAGTCGCACACAAACGAATAAATTAATATAAATCAATTCGCATTCTTCAATTGCACATTAATTAGTACGAGGTGAAATCCATTTGCGTATAAACGAATCAGTCCCACATACACTTTTTCCACCAATCAGTACGACAAACAGATAAAGATCAATTTTCACAATTAATCTTCACAATCAGTAAGAGATTCGATACCCAACAAAAATAACGATTACCTCGAATAAAACATTACCGATCATGAATCCTTTACTAGATCTGCTCTTCTTCCTTCGAATCTGCTCCATCTCCAACAGTAACAACCTTGTAGATCCTAGATATCGAGAGCCCCCTTCTCTGATACCACTTGTTGAAATCGTTTAAGGCTCTTCTAGGATAAACATCATTGATAACATACAGCGGATAATAAACAAAGAACAATGATGCTTAACAAGGTTTTTATTTTGACAAACGCGTTCATCTTTATTGAATAATAAATAAACTACTACATAGATCTACTACTAACATGTACACACACACGTTTCTACTCGACTCTCATTGAGAGATCTACATTTCTCAATGTCTAATACTGCCGCCTACCACCCTTTATAAATAGGGTTTACAAGAAAACCTATCTTCCATAGGAAGCTAACTATTTATTACATTAGGTCCCTGTTGTTTCATATTTATGCAAATGTAGTTTTGTAATCATCAAATTATAATTTCCAACAAATGGTATCCGAGCTTATGAACACCAAGGTTTTGTTTTAGTGGTTGCATTTTTCGTGTCAAAGATTATAGGGTGTTTCACACAACGACATTGGTACTTTAAGCTGCAACAAGCTGGAATTAGAGCCCCTTCTATTATTGTTGCCATGATTTACCTAAAGGGTTTGACCATTTCTGGTCAGTCAAAGCAAGGGAACTCGAGTGGTGAAGTCATCAACTTCATGGCTGTTGATGCAGAAAGAATAGGTGACTACGCTTGGTATATGCACGATTTTTGGTTAGTGTTTATGCAAGTAGGTATTGCATTACTACTTTTATATAAAACCTTAGGACTAGCCGTCATATCTTCATTCATCGCTACAGTTCTCGTATTGTTAGCTAATTATCCACTAGGAAACATACAAGAAAAACTTCAAGATGATTTGATGAAATCGAAAGATAAACGGATGAAATCAACATCCGAAATCTTAAGAAACATGAGGATTTTAAAACTTCAAGGTTGGGAAATGAAGTTTCTGTCGAAAATTGTCAAACTTCGTGACGAAGAAGAAGGGGCACTAAAGAAGTATATGTACACTCTGTCCATGACTTCATTTGTTTTCTGGGGTGCACCAATTATTGTGGCGGTGGCCACTTTCGCTACATGTTTGTTTGCTGGTATCCCGCTCGAATCAGGGAAAGTTCTTTCTGCACTCGCAACTTTTAAAATACTTCAAGAGCCGATTTACAATCCTCCAGACTCGATTTCAGTGTTTTTCCAAACAAAAGTCTCACTTGATCGCATTGCCACATTCCTTCGCCTGGACGACATAGATTCTAATGCTATCAATAAGGCTCCACATGGTAGTTCTGAAACAGCTATTGAAATTATAAGTGGGAATTTCGCGTGGGATATTAGTGTGTCTTCTAACCCGACACTCAAAGATATAAACATTAGAGTGAATCATGGTATGCGTGTTGCTGTTTGTAGGACCGTTGGGTCAGGGAAGTCAAGTTTATTGTCGTGTATATTAGGTGAGGTGTCTAAGGTATCAGGAAGTGTGAAATTAGAAGGTACAAAGGCGTATGTAGCTCAATCACCCTGGATACAAAGTGGGAAGATTGAAGATAATATCTTGTTTGGTCGGGAGATGGATCGAGAGAGGTATAAGAAGGTTTTAGAAGCATGCTCATTGAAGAAAGATCTTGAAGTTCTTTCGTTTGGTGATCAAACGGTTATTAGTGAGCGTGGGATTAATTTGAGTGGTGGTCAGAAGCAGAGGATACAGATTGCTCGGGCTCTTTATCAAGATGCTGATATTTATCTTTTTGATGATCCGTTTAGTGCTGTTGATGCTCATACAGGAAGTCATCTTTTCAAAGTAAGCGTTTTTTGATAATCCTTTTAGTGTGTATTTAAAAATTCTGTCATGTTATTTGAATGTTCATGTGTTTTTTTCTTCAATGACAGGAATGCATGTTGCAATTTTTGGACTCGAAGACTGTCATTTACATCACACATCAAGTCGAGTTCTTACCTGCTGCAGATCTTATTCTGGTGAGTCATTGATTTTCATTTAGTTTGTACATATCAGCACATAAAGGTATTGTATTTCATAAATTCCTATAAATCCTAAATTGAAAGACAATGTCTAAAGGACTGAAATTTCTAATCCCGTTGTTTCATAATAAAATTATGTCCTAAATACATGTCCATTTATCTTGTACATATGAACACATGTCTCACTGATGTAACAACTTTATAATCAGGTTTTGAGAGATGGAAGAATCACACAAGCAGGAAAATACAATGACATTCTAGATTCAGGAAGCGACTTTATGGAACTTGTAGGTGCACACAAAGAAGCTTTATCATCCATTGATTCCATAGGAACAACCGGTGATCAAGCACAATCAGATAGTTCAACAAAGAACACAACCAACACTCAGACAGATAAAACAGATGATATCTCGGGTTCAAAAGCACAACGTGTTCAAGAGGAAGAAAGTGAAAAAGGAAGAGTAGGTTTCTCAGTCTACTGGAAATACATAACAACCGCTTACGGAGGGGCACTTGCACCACTCATAGTATTGGCACAAGTCGTCTTCCAAGTACTTCAAATTGGAAACAATTATTGTTAGAGTTAATGGATATAAATTAATATTTGTATACCAGTTTCGAACACGAGACTTCGGGATTGCACACATTACGTATGATTCTCAATGTTTGAATAATTAATATAATGATTTATGATTTAATTATTCATTTCACAAATAAACACTTAACGGTCGTTAGTATTTAACGGAGTTTGGTTAACGGACGTTAAATATTAACTACAAGGACTAGAGATGAAATTAGGGACCAAGAAGGATCTAGTGTAACACCCCAACCCGACAAGGGCAAAGGTGTCACAGATACGGATTCTTATCAGAACAAACACAAGCATATGACATACATAATACAAAAGGATTCCAAGGGTTACAACTGAAAATCTGATATTACAAGGTTACAAATGAGATATACAATAATCACTAAGTCTGAATATAACTCTTCTAATCATCTCCAATCCAAATTAACTAGCAAGGTCTTCTAAGTCAAAGGTTCTCTCTAATAACGACCCAGCTTCCAACTAAAAACCTGCCGCACACGAAAAGAAAACGTGCGGCTGAGCTTACAAAGCCCAGTGAACAGATATATAATAAACGGAAACGAAAGCAAAAGAAATGAAAGTAAAAGTAAAAGAACAGATACAGTATAACGAAATAGATAAGTCAAGGTACAGAGAGAGAGTAAAGGTTTAGGACAGTAATCCACCACGAGCCCAGAAACATATCATATCAAATCACATACCAGGGTGTATGGAGGGGTGACCTCAGCATACCAGGACAGGGTTGAGGGGATACCTCCAGGGTTGGAGTTGCAAGCTCCCAGGGTTGTGAAAGGCATGTATTGCACACAGTACCAGTCACCAGACATACCAGATATATCAGAAATAGAACAGGTCTAGGATGCATCCATTCGCCCCCCAAGAACAAATCATATTGGCCATAATAACAGGAGTGTACACATATCAGAATCAAGATGGGGACGGTGTAACCAAATCACTAGGGCTACACACTAGTCATGCCAGTGGTGCATCACAGACACGGCCATGTTACCTTCATGGCTAGGGTCACAAATTTGGCTCGGGTATCAAACTGGGATCAAGGGTCAAATGTCAAAGGTTCACATCATAATCAGGGTGTCATATCAGAAGGTTCAAATATCAGAAGGTCAACATCAGAAGGTCAATATCAGCAGGTCAATATCAGCAGGTCAATATCAGCAGGTCAGTAATCCAAGTTCCATAGTACTAGTTCAATTAAAAAGGTTTCTAATTAAGAGTCCATTTAAAACAATCTTTTACTAATGGTCTTCATAAAAATGATCCTTCAGAGTAGATTTCATAAAATGATCCTTCAAAATGGTTTTTCATAAGATAGTCTTTTAAAATAGTTTCATACAAGTTAATAAAATCCCAATTAAAAGAGTATTGTATCATATTTGTAAACTTCATTTTAAATAGCTTTTCCTCAAATCATTTTCCAGGTCAGAATTAAAAGGCTTCTCAGTCTAGGTTCATATAATAGGTCAAAGGTTCAAGACAAAGGAATCATAGCAAGGTATCAATGTCATGTATCATATTAGGGTTCATGTCAGGGTTCATATCAGAATTCAAGACAAGAGATCAATGCAGAAGTTCATTATCAGAAGGTCAAGTCTCAGGTATCAATCAGAGGCTATACAGATCAGAACATGAAAGAGATCACAGGAAACCTTACAGAGAAGGTCAGAATATCCGTACCTTATTCGATAACAAGGACAACCCGGAAAGAGACGAATCACAAGGCAAAAGATTACTCCCGCTTCTCAGAACCTATACGAATTAATAATTACGTATTACTTTAAGTTCAATTGTATTAACTTACTCCTTTTTGTATACTTTCCTTTATTAGTAAGTTTCCATTTTAGACTTGTCCAAGATTTATCATACCAAAAAGTGACAGGCGATCCATAAATATAGCTTTAGGGTTTTGTAGCTTTTATTATTTCATGTGATTGTTTTATGTATATATCTTTTGATTATGAAACAAAACAAGAGCACGGATTGAACAAGTGATACTATACCCTTGTAGCGTGATCGAAGAACACAAGAACACAAGATTAATCACCACACGAATTGCCTCTTTTCTCCTCTCTTCTTGGCGCGCACGAACAGCAGCCAAATCATGAACAAAACATGATTTTGGGTTAGTTTTTGATGCGTAAAATTCGTATGGAATCATCGTGGATGTTAGGGACTTACCTTGTGATGATTAATCAAGAGTTAGGACAAGATTTCGACGCTTCTTGGACTGTTTTTGAGGCGTGGCAGCAGCTACAATGAAGACAGCCGGTGTATGTTTTTGGTTTAGGGTTTCTTTGTGTTTCAAATTGAAGATCGGTATTTGGAGATTAGAAGGACCGAAATTTGTGTTGTGATATATTAGGAATGATTATCACTAAATTAGGGACTTGCCAATCTTTCTCTAATCATGAACTTGGACCATAATTTGGTCAAGGGGGGGCGGCATACTTAAAGTATGTTCTTTCTTTTATTTTTTTTTTGTACAACTTATATAATGTAATGTTTAATTATTTGTAACTTAAGTTAAGTGTTATTTATTTAATATTCGTAAGTTCTCGACATTTTTAAATTCAAGGGTATTTTTGGCATTTCATATTATGTTAATTTGTGGGTTTTACATCTAGAATCCCTATTGGATCACTAAAGTCGGCCGAACCCTTCAAAGGGTTAGGGTTTTCGGTTGCTTGGAGTGGGGAACAAGTTTGGGTGCCTATAAATACAAACCCCTTGTATTTGTAATTCCCTAATCCTAATTCTCTAGCAAGCCAAACTTCTCCTCTCCTTTTCCTCTTGTATTGCCGATCGGTTTTCATCCCTAACACCTAGGGAATAATCGATCTAGCTTATACATTAAGTGTTTGGTTGTGTTTGTGAATTAGAACCTAGCTTTTCACATTGAGACGCTAGTAATACGTGTGTACAAGAACGAGGGACAAGCTTGCTTTAGCTTGTGTGAATTTCCCCATTCGACTTACATACAAGTCGATCCACTTAAACCCTAAGTTAGGGTTTATCTTGTTCTTGGAGATCCGGTTTCTTGTTTTGCTAGAAACCAAAAAGGTACGCATTACTTTTAATTTTAGTTAATTAATTACTTGTATAATAGATCCTATTATCCGCTGCGTACTTGATGTTTGGTTTATATGTTTATAGTTGTATGATTCATATTTTCCAACAGTGGCATCAAGAGCCCGTTTATACTTGTAATTAATTACTAAAAAACGCATAAAATTGAATCTTGATGAATAGATACATGCAATAGTTGTTCTAGGGTTTTAGTTTTTTTTACAAACCCTAATTTTTTAATAAGGGTCGATAACCCTTTTAATTAGTATTAGGGTTAATGTTTTGTAAAATTTGTAGAAACCCTAGGATTGCATGTAAAATTTTATGTGTTAAATTAATGAATACAAGGCGATGTCATTAATAAATGCGTACAAATATTGACTTGATTATATGTGTTACATGATAATAAGTGCAATATGGGGAATCCATGACAAAAACATGCATGTTTTGTTACGAAAAATTGATGCTAATTGTTACATGTTCTACGTGCTATTTTATGCGATTGTTAATTAGCTAGGGTTTTGTAATTAAATTGGACGAATTAAAATTACTAAAAGTTAATTAATTAGGTTTTTAGGGAAGACCTAAAATTGGGGAAGACCCCATATTAGTCGCGTATTTAATCAATTATGTGTGTTATGTATATATTAATTATAAGACTTACGCGGCCAATTCGTCGGCCTCTGATTTGTCTTTTTGAGTATATATTTTTCCAAAGGAAAAAGCAACGTATGCGTTTTCCCCGGGTCGTATCCCAACGAAGGTCAAATATCGAGTTGTCGTTAACGTTGTCGAATACGTGTGGTGAATGTGTGTGAAAAAGTGGTGATTTGTGATTTTACACTACGAGCAATGAAATAATAAAAGTAAACAACTAATTAAGCTAATGGAACAACTAAGCTAAGCATACGAACATAAAAACGAAAATTTGAATTTAAAAACGTTACGCGACGAATTATAAAACGTAAATAAAAAGTGAATTTCTAAAATTTAAAACCTAAAAATATAAAAATAATTTTCCTATATTAAAACTGATAAAAGAAAATTTTTGGAAAAAGAAAAATATTTTTTTTTGTCTTTTTAATAATTTTTTATGAATTACAAACTAATTAAAACTATTTAAATGATTTAAAAATAGTAAAACTAATTAATAAAATCTGAAAATTTTTGAGTAATTTTAATTTTTAATAAGAAATTTAAGAAAAATAATTTCAAAAGCTGATTATGTCTAAATAAGCTAAATCAGTAAATAAGCTAATAGGAAATAAGCTAAAAATAAGCA
Source organism: Artemisia tridentata subsp. tridentata (assembly GCA_021014915.2). Taxonomy (NCBI): domain Eukaryota; kingdom Viridiplantae; phylum Streptophyta; class Magnoliopsida; order Asterales; family Asteraceae; genus Artemisia; species Artemisia tridentata. Next base: position 398,882,234 of record CP139506.1, on the reverse strand, counting down.
AAAATAAGCCAAAAGTTATAAAAAGCTACGAATAGGTTATTTTAACTACTGGAAGCAAAGAGGAACTGAAAATGTAAAAATAAGCACAAGCTTTAAGCAGAAAAATCAGATAAGCAGATGCAATGCAAGGACAGAAGCAAAGGCTAAGTATCCAACATCTCAGCCCAAATAAGCAGTCATAATAAGCTGAGAGATTAAAGCTTAAGGGGGCAAAAGTCTCTCAGAACTACTAGCTATCCAAAATCACTTCAAAATCCAAATTCCAACCTCAATTGCTTATTTAAATCTACCTTTGAAAAAGTGCTTTTTATCTGAAAATGTAACAAGCAAATGAGCAGTCCTGATGAAGGGTTAATCAGACCTAGAAAAAGCTATCCAAATAAGCACAAAACTCTAATCCCAGATATCACACCTATAGCTTATTATACTAACTCACTACAAACTAAATTTCAAGGCAAAATCTTAATTAAATAAGCTACAAAATAGCTCAGATCAGCAGACCAAAACCAAGGTCTGCACTAAGGCTTTCTGTAACAGCAGTACTAGAAAAAATGGCTTAAACAAGTTAAATTCTAAACCACAGCAAGCCAAACTTTGCAATCTTACTTAAACCACTAAAGTGCACCTAGAAATATGAATTGGAACTTCAGATAAGCTCAGCTTATTGCTGAGCTTATTGAAGCTGTACTAATGCTTAATATTCCACAAAAAGGCCAAAAGCTTATAAAGAGCTATAAAACTTAAAACACCTACTGATTTATGCTTCTAACACCTAAACTTAGCTATATCAAGTTTGATCTAATAGCACATCAACAGTAACAACCCTACTATCCTATAATCCAAACACCCTTTTGAAATCAGATTTTGCAATTTTACCCTATTCCTACTTAATTTAAGCCAAAATCTATTCTATACTATATTTATCTAATTTATGCATAATCTAAAAACAAGCAATGAAGAACCAGAAAGTAATTGAAACAGCTTATCACCAAATAGCACAAAATAAGCAAAGAAGAACCACAAGGTAAATTCCCCTCAGCATGAACAGAGGGGATTCACTATGCTTGCCTGTCTCTAGACAGGCCAAATGCTTCCCTTACTCACTTTGGCTTGCCAAAATCACCTCAGATCACAATATAACCAAGACAGTTGACTTATATTGACTTTCTCTTTGACTTATGGAATTTGTGAAATAAAAAACAACATAAACTTTGACACAAGCTTACTATAAACTACTGAGCTTATATAAGCTTAAACTAACTCAGAAAAACAGCTTGTTGAAGCTGTGATTAAAATTATTTTTGTATTTTTGGAATTATTTTTCAATGTTTTTTTGGATTTTCAAAAGAGAGTTTAACTAAAGTTGAAATGGTAAATAGAAATAATGCTGGAAATGATTTGAAATAAGCTAATAACAACTTCAATAAACTAAATTCAGATAAACAACTTCATTGAGACAGAATCAAAGGAAAAATAAAAATTTCATTAATAACTTTTAAAAAAGTACAACTGAGAGATTACAACTGATTTAAAATGATTATACTAAAACAGTAAATAAAATGGCAACAATTTTTTAAGACATAAAAATTGGACGAAAATACATGAAGAAGAAGGTCCTCTATTTATAGCCTTCAACTGAAGCTTCCAGGCTTTCCAGGTCACCAATCCGTGTGCACTTAAGCTCTTATCAACCCTTGATCATTTCTTGCCCTCCAATCCTCAATTCCAAGCCGTAGGATCAAATTCGATGAGGTGTCTTGACCAATAGAAAGCTGCCATGTGTCCAAGCGTGTGTTTCTTGCCCTTATCTGACACCCCTGACATCCTATGATTAGACATTTATACCCTTAATTGGGTAAATTGGGGGTACGGGGTAATTAGGGTTCGTTGGTAAAATTTGGGGAAGAACAATAAGGGCGGGTAAGGGATTGTGTTATTTTTATTTATTGTTTGACCGGTATTTAATAATTATTGACCGGGTTTAGTTGTGGGGGTTGGATCGGGTCAAAGGGTGAAATAGGATGGGCTCGGGTTTATTTATTGTTTGGGCTTGGGATTGTTTTAGCAATGGATTTGGGTTGGATTTGTGATAATGTTTTATTTAAGGTGTATGTATTTTTGGGTTGGCGGATTTTAAACATAAGTATAGTTTACAACCAAGGACCAAATATGTAAACTCTGAAACTCAAAGGTCTTTTTCTGCCATTCTCAAAAATATTATCCAATGGCTCAATTTGTCATTTGATGATTCTTCAAGGGTTGACTTTGACTTTTTGTTCCCCGGCATCGGCTATAAATAACACTTCCATATCTCGTGCTCGGTTTCCCGGTTTATCTTGATTTTTTGTCCTTTTCTTCGATATCCGTGCCTGCACATGTAAAAACACAAAAACACAATATATTTGGCATTTTGGTCGGGTTTTTGGTCTATTTGGGTCCGGTTTTGGTCAAGAAAAGGTATGTGTTTAAGCACATACCAAATTCCCCCAGACTAAGCTATTGCAATGTCCTCATGCAATGTTATAAAAAACACGTTTTTGAAACCAAAAATTTCTAATCTCTTTTTACTAACTTTGAGAAGTAGCAAAATTTTCAAAAGAGATCAAGAAATCTTAAGTTCTAAAAACTCCCCATTTTTCCTTTTATTTTATTTTTGTATTTTTCTCATTATTCAAGTGACGGCTTTGTTGACAATCATTATCTCACGATAACTTTTAGGGTCTTCGAGCAGGAAACACGACTCATAAAGAAGTGACCATACGGATAAAATTCGTCGTCCCCGATTTTTCACGAGTCACCAAACTAAGCTTAAAAACGAGATCATTGTTATTTACAAGTTAGATTGCCAACACTACTCATAAAAGCTAATTGTGTATTACTTCTCGATCCCAAATTCCTATTTTCCTCTATTTATTTTATTTTTGGTGAGAAATGAATTTCTTCAAATTCTCATTTCGATAATTTTTAGTCCGATAAAGATACCTAGTTTAGACGCTAAGTAGTTTCCAAACCTTCCCTCGAAAACCGTTGCATACAAAAATGAGGTCCACATCAAGGTCTCTGATTTAACACGATTTTGAGGATATCCCTTTTATATACGACCGAAACAACTCATCTACGAGTCAAGAGACAGAAGCTTTTATTAGGATACCCCCGGAGTCGAAGTTTGGCATTTTTAAACATTATTAAGCACATTAACGTATTTAATCCTTAGCCCTTTATAACAATCACAACATCGGCTGCGAACCGGCAAGATGTGATAGTCTATTATGACCTTGGAATTTTTCCTCTGCCTTTATTAGAAGTCTACAACATCGGCTGCGAACCGGCAAGATGTAAAAAACTTTTTATGGCTTTGGATTATTATTATACATTATTATATTAATTATTTGTGTTGCCAAACCCCAAGTCCTACGGCTTTTATAACAATCCCAACATCGGTTGTGAGCCGGCAAGATGGAATAGTCTATTACACCGTAACACTGGCAGTACCTTGATGTGTACCCAACTTTCATAAGCAAGAATTCTCTAAGGAAGAAATAAAAACTAATTATCGCCAAAACCAAAATACCTTTAATTATTCTTAGATTACTATTATTGAGTGAAACAAGCTTATGGGAACAAAAAGCCACAAATAACTTTGATGAGCTCTAAAGAGATCCAACTACTCCACGTATAGCAATCTAACTTATGAACAACTCTATCATTTCTCGTTCTTCGCAAATTTAAAATCTTAAATAATAAGATCCGCGAATGCTTAGCCAAATAATCAAGCCATGCATATATAAAGTCAATTATGGGAACTTGCAAACTCTTGAAAAGAATTCGCGTTTTCTAGCTCCTTGTATAAAAGACTAGCACGAGCTTATGGATTATAAATGGTTAAGGAAACAAGCTAGGGCTCAACACGCCCGATCAAGTCAGAATTTTATTCCTACTCTCACCAGCGGAAAGTCAACAAAAATGTCAAAATTTATTATATTTTTGCAAAAATTTTAAAATTTTTCTCATTTTTTGGATTTTTTTCAATTTTTTGGAGGAAAAACAGGGTTGCATGAGAAAACGGCAAAAATGCAAGGCAAAAATCAAATCGCAAGATTACCCCCCCCCCCCCAAGACTAAAACGAGACATTGTCCTCAATGTCTTAAAGGTAAGGTTCTCCTACAAAAATCTAAGGCCGTTTATGAATTATGCCAAAAGATAGATGTAAACGATAAGATTTAGGATATCGGATGAGCAGCGAATGATGAAACTCGAGTGGAGAGAAAACCACGAGCACGAGAGTCTTCAATCATCGGGCGAATCCTGGACATACCATAGAAAATACGAAACACAAGATATGGAAGAGGAGACCTCTTCATGTTTTATTAGAAATAAGATAAGAGGATAGATGGATAAGCATGGGGTGCCTCCCACGAAGCGCTTGTTTTTGGTAACCGAGTCACATGAGCTTGACTTGACCCCGAATTTATTTGTCCATGGGGGAGCATGTGGAAAAAGAAATCTCAATCGGACTTTCGTTCAAGATGTTTGGATAAACATTGAAGCATACGAAAGTTCCACTCCGATGAGATACCCGCGGTATTTTTAGAAAGAAGAACCAGAAATAGTAATACCGGGGTCAAATATGATATCCTCACTCCCAACGGAGTGAAGGATGGGATAAGCCACAGTATATGTGATGAAGAGCATAAAGATGTTGATGATGATCATAATAAGCTCTTCATCATCAGCAGAAGTTTTGTCAAAAGTCTTGGGCGGGAGGGTTGGGATGAAATCTTCATGAGAAGGTATACCTCCCCCCAGACTAAAATCTTCCTCCAGATCAAAATAAAATTTATCATATTCCGGAGGAGATAGAAAGAAAGAAAGTTCATCGGAGAACTTGTCAAGATAAAGATCATTCATATCAAAATGAAATGATTCATATTCGGGAGGAGAGATATGAGCATGAGAAGTGGTACTGCCACTACTCGTCTCCTCCGAATGATCAATATCAAAGAAGAAGGTTTCAAAAGATGGGATAGAAAGATTGAGATCAGAAGTGGGATTGCCACTAGCCCTGTCAAACGTAAAACTCTCATATTCGGTACAAGCATCCTCGAGCTCGAGCTCTAGAGGATCTGACGGCTTTTCTTCTATGATAACTTCTTCATAAACTTCTTCCGGGGGAAAGGAAAGGAATGGTTCATCAATTATTTTTACTGAATCATCTTCCCCCGGATCACTGTCAGTCTCAACAATTTTCGGAGAAATTGGAGTTTTATCAAAGAACACCTCGACCTCTTCCCTAGAGATAACATTTTCTTCAATCGTAGGAGAAAGATGGGAAGAGTCGGAATTAAGAATCTCGATGTGATAAACTTGTTCTGGAGGTGGGACAAGAGGTGTGCTCTTAGAGCTAGCAATTTCCACCGCTTCCGTTGTAGTCTCCGATTCATCTTCATCATCGTCGTCAAGAACACTCTTAGTATTTGCAGCACAACACTCAAACCATTTACTCGATCCAGGATTGATTTTCATAGCCTTGAGCTCAGCACGTTTTTCTGACATACTCTTGACCATGAATCTTGAAAGGTTTGGATCAACTCTTTTAGGAGCAATTACGGGATCGGACTTTTGATCAACCGTAGTGACATTGCATTTGTCGGTTTGAGGTTTCGAGTTCGGATTAATATTGAACGTGACTTTTTCCTTATCGACCCGCAAAGTAATTTCTTCACCATAGACATCGATCAAAGCCCGCCCGGTCCTCAAGAATGATCTTCCGAGAATGAGAGGAACCCGGGGGTCGGCGTCAAAATCAACTACCACAAAATCTGCTGGAAAATGGAACTTCCCCACCTTTACAAAGACATCCTCGGCTACACCCTTAGGAAGGGTGATGGAACGATCCGCAAGCTCGAGGGTCATGCAAGTGGGGGTAAGATTGGGCAAAGAAAGTTTCTTCCAGATGGATAACGGCATTAGGTTGATGCTCGCACCAAGATCGGCCAAGGCGTGGCATTCAACCATTCCCGGAAATTCACATGGGATGAGAAATTTTCCGGGATCTCCAAGCTTTTCCGGAAGCTTTTTGAGAATTGCCGCTGAGCAGTTTTCGTTCACTGGAGTTTTTGCTAGTTCCGATAATTTTTCCTTATTGCTCAACACACTTTTGAGAGTAGAAATGAATTTAGGCATCAAGAGCAAAGCATCCGCGAAGCTTATGTCGAAATGTAACTCTTGAAAAATTTGGAAAAATTTCTCCATTTGAGTTGAAGCTTTCTCACGGAGCTTTTGATCACTCAATCTCGAAGGATACGGAAGTGTGGTCTTAACGGGAGCTTTTTCTTTTGGTTCAACATTCTTCGGTTCAGATGGATGGATGACCGGAGGTTGGACGTCTTTGGTTCCTCCGTTGTTAGTAGGAGGTTCCATGTCCTTGGTCACCTCGGTCTCACGGACGACTACCTTGGGAGGTAGAGAAGAAGAGGTAGCCGGAGCCGTGGGTCCATCATATGAAACACCGCTCCTAGTCGTGATCGCCTTAGCATCGCCCCTCGGGTTGGCGATCGTGTTGCTTGGAAGAGTAGTAGTACCCGAACCCGAGGGTCGATCATTTAAACGTTTGTTCAATTCGGTTATTTGATTAATCATCATTCTATTCATTTCCTCTTGTTTCTTTTGTTGTTGTTGGTTTTGAAGAATGAATTGCTTTAATAACTCATCCGAGGGCGAATGGTTTGGCACAAATCCTTGATTTTGATTGTTTGGAAGATTTGGCCCTCGGTTGTTTTGATTAAAACTCTGGTTGTTGTTTTGAAAATTTCCCTGATTAAAATTTCCTGGGTTTTGAAAATTTCCTTGATTCGGGGCTTGGTTATAATTCCCTTGGTTTTGATAACCTTGATTGCCCCGATTTTGATTTTGATTATTTGGAACATTGCGGTTTTGCACTTGCTGATTTTGATTTGGTGGGAAACCGGGTGGTCCGAGGAAGTTGTTAGAACGGTAGCTGAGCAAATTACGGTCACCTTGGGGTTGGTAACCGTTACCACCCGTGTTGTAGGATCCCGTAGCAGCATACACATTCTCTTGAGTGTAGCCACCGGAGGCTAGGCACTCGAAATACGGATGTGGTCCACCGCAAGTTTCACAACTATGGTTAACAACATTGACTTGATTGTTGTTGTTCTGAGTTGAAATCTGATTTTGATGAATTCTCAAGATAGCCGTAGACAAATCATTCATTTGTTTAGAAAGAGCGGCTATCTCGGAGGTAGAGGAATCAGTGCTAGATCTTGTTGACTCATTCCTCTCGGCAGAGGAATCCCAGAAATTATGGTGGGTGGTCATATTTTCAATGAGATCATAGCACTCTTCGGGTCGACGTTTCATAAATGTACCACCGGCAGCAGCATTAATCGTATCACGGTGTCGTAATGTCAAACCGTTATAGAAGGTATCTATAATAGTGACCAATAACATATTGTGGTTCGGACACCGATCAATCGATAACTTGTAGCGTTCCCGTGCCTCAAACAATGATTCATCGGGAAGCTGACGGAAATTGCTAATCTCATTCCTTAATTTCGTCACCATCGACGGTGGGAAATATTTTGCCAAGAACTTCGTAACCATTTCATCGAAACTACGAATGGAGTTCTTGGGAAGACGATCAAACCAAGCGGTGGCATGATGCATCAATGAATAAGGAAAGAGATATAGACGGAGGGCGTCATCAGAGACCCCATTTTGTTTCATACTTTGGGTGATGGTTATGAATTTCTCAAGATGCTTGTTCGCATCATCACCCGGCAAGCCATGGAATTGGCACGAATTTTGGACTTGTTGAATCATATGATGCTTAAGTCCAAAATCGGCGGCTTGAATATTGACGGGGGCAATCGGGCCACCACGTCCGTGCATTGTGGGTTGGCATAGCTCCTCCATCGTTCGGAGATCGGGAGCTGGCATGTGATTATCACCACCCATCGGCGGGTGTTGATTGTTTGGTTCGTCGGCCATTTCCTCAACGGTTGAGAAATGAACACGGTGATTATGACGAATAATCCTCTCGGGATTTGATAGTGGTGAAAGAAGAGGGTGAGAAGTAGAAGAGCGGGTGTGCATACACCAAAAACAAACACAAAATCAAAAAGGAAAACCAAATTTGAAAATAAAATATTTTTGGATTTTTATATTTAATGAAAAATTAGATTTATTATCTTTTTGGTGATCGTTGATCAACCGTACTCGTTTCTTTCAAAACTACGCGCCGCGTGGCGGAGAAGCAAAGGTCCACTCGAAAGTGATTAAAAACCCGACTCTTTCGGTCTGCAATTTAATGTCAAGACCATCCTTAAACCCCGTGTATAGGTTGTAGTAAAGAAATAATCCAAGAAACGTTTAACTTCACGATCTCTTTTGTTGTTTATTCGGAATGGTTTACAACGCCCTCTCGAGAGCGAGGATTTATTATTAATGGTGAAAACACTTTAGGAAAAGTGTTTTTTAATTATTTCCTTTTTGAATTTTTATTTTTATGAAAACGAAAACTTCCGAGGAAGGGTCTTCAAAACACGATTCTATGGCGAAACTCCAACTCTTTTCAAGCCTTCCCCGGCAACGGCGCCATTTTTTGATTTGTCTTTTTGAGTATATATTTTTCCAAAGGAAAAGGCAACGTATGCGTTTTCCCCGGGTCGTGTCCCAACGAAGGTCGAATATCGAGTTGTCGTTAACGTTGTCGAATACGTGTGGTGAATGTGTGTGAAAAAGTGGTGATTTGTGATTTTACACTACGAGCAATGAAATAATAAAAGTAAACAACTAATTAAGCTAATAGAACAACTAAGCTAAGCATACGAACATAAAAACGAAAATTTGAATTTAAAAACGTTACGCGACGAATTATAAAACGTAAATAAAAAGTGAATTTCTAAAATTTAAAACCTAAAAATATAAAAATAATTTTCCTATATTAAAACTGATAAAAGAAAATTTTTGGAAAAAGAAAAATATTTTTTTTGTCTTTTTAATAATTTTTTATGAATTACAAACTAATTAAAACTATTTAAATGATTTAAAATAGTAAAACTAATTAATAAAATCTGAAAATTTTTGAGTAATTTTAATTTTTAATAAGAAATTTAAGAAAAATAATTTCAAAAGCTGATTATATCTAAATAAGCTAAATCAGTAAATAAGCTAATAGGAAATTAGCTAAAAATAAGCAAAAATAAGCCAAAAGTTATAAAAAGCTACGAACAGGTTATTTTAACTACTGGAAGCAAAGAGGAACTGAAAATGTAAAAATAAGCACAAGCTTTAAGCATAAAAATCAGATAAGCAGATGCAATGCAAGGACAGAAGCAAAGGCTAAGTATCCAACATCTCAGCCCAAATAAGCAGTCATAATAAGCTGAGAGATTAAAGCTTAAGGGGGCAAAAGTCTCTCAGAACTACTAGCTATCCAAAATCACTTCAAAATCCAAATTCCAACCTCAATTGCTTATTTAAATCTACCTTTGAAAAAGTGCTTTTTATCTGAAAATGTAACAAGCAAATGAGCAGTCCTGATGAAGGGTTAATCAGACCTAGAAAAAGCTATCCAAATAAGCACAAAACTCTAATCCCAGATATCACACCTATAGCTTATTATACTAACTCACTACAAACTAAATTTCAAGGCAAAAGCTTAATTAAATAAGCTACAAAATAGCTCAGATCAGCAGACCAAAACCAAGGTCTGCACTAAGGCTTTCTGTAACAGCAGTACTAGAAAAAATGGCGCAAACAAGTTAAATTCTAAACCACAGCAAGCCAAACTTTTCAATCTTACTTAAACCACTAAAGTGCACCTAGAAATATGAATTGGAACTTCAGATAAGCTCAGCTTATTGCTGAGCTTATTGAAGCTGTACTAATGCTTAATATTCCACAAAAAGGCCAAAAGCTTATAAAGAGCTATAAAACTTAAAACACCAACTGATTTATGCTTCTAACACCTAAACTTAGCTATATCAAGTTTGATCCAATAGCACATCAACAGTAACAACCCTACTATCCTATAATCCAAACACCCTTTTGAAATCAGATTTTGCAATTTTACCCTATTCCTACTTAATTTAAGCCAAAATCTATTCTATATTATATTTATCTAATTTATGCATAATCTAAAAACAAGCAATGAAGAACCAGAAAGTAATTGAAACAGCTTATCACCAAATAGCACAAAATAAGCTAGAATGAGAATTTGAAACTCACAAGGTAAATTCCCCTCAGCATGAACAGAGGGGATTCACTATGCTTGCCTGTCTCTAGACAGGCCAAATGCTTCCCTTACTCACTTTGGCTTGCCAAAATCACCTCAGATCACAATAAAACCAAGACAGTTGACTTATATTGACTTTCTCTTTGACTTATGGAATTTGTGAAATAAAAAACAACATAAACTTTGACACAAGCTTACTATAAACTACTGAGCTTATATAAGCTTAAACTAACTCAGAAAAACAGCTTGTTGAAGCTGTGATTAAAATTATTTTTGTATTTTTGGAATTATTTTTCAATGTTTTTTTGGATTTTCAAAAGAGAGTTTAACTAAAGTTGAAATGGTAAATAGAAATAATGCTGGAAATGATTTGAAATAAGCTAATAACAACTTCAATAAACTAAATTCAGAAAAACAACTTAATTGAGACAGAATCAAAGGAAAAATAAAAATTTCATTAATAACTTTTAAAAAAGTACAACTGAGAGATTACAACTGAATTAAAATGATTATACTAAAACAGTAAATAAAATGGCAACAATTTTTTAAGACATAAAAATTGGACGAAAATACATGAAGAAGAAGGTCCTCTATTTATAGCCTTCAACTGAAGCTTCCAGGCTTTCCAGGTCACCAATCCGTGTGCACTTAAGCTCTTATCAACCCTTGATCATTTCTTGCCCTCCAATCTTCAATTCCAAGCCGTAGGATCAAATTCGATGAGGTGTCTTGACCAATAGAAAGCTGCCATGTGTCCAAGCGTGTGTTTCTTGCCCTTATCTGACACCCCTGACATCCTATGATTAGACATTTATACCCTTAATTGGGTAAATTGGGGGTACGGGGTAATTAGGGTTCGTTGGTAAAATTTGGGGAAGAACAATAAGGGCGGGTAAGGGATTGTGTTATTTTTATTTATTGTTTGACCGGTATTTAATAATTATTGACCGGGTTTAGTTGTGGGGGTTGGATCGGGTCAAAGGGTGAAATAGGATGGGCTCGGGTTTATTTATTGTTTGGGCTTGGGATTGTTTTAGCAATGGATTTGGGTTGGATTTGTGATAATGTTGGATTTAAGGTGTATGTATTTTTGGGTTGGATATTAGATCCGGATTTTAAACATAAGTATAGTTTACAACCAAGGACCAAATATGTAAACTCTGAAACTCAAAGGTCTTTTTCTGCCATTCTCAAAAATATTATCCAAGGGCTCAATTTGTCATTTGATGATTCTTCAAGGGTTGACTTTGACTTTTTGTTCCCCGGCATCGGCTAAAAATAACACTTCCATATCTCGTGCTCGGTTTCCCGGTCTATCTTGATTTTTTGTCCTTTTCTTTGATATCCGTGCCTGCACATGTAAAAACACAAAAACACAATATATTTGGCATTTTGGTCGGGTTTTTGGTCTATTTGGGTCCGGTTTTGGTCAAGAAAAGGTATGTGTTTAAGCACATACCAGCGTCTGTGGTCCATTGGGTACAATGAGCTCGAAAACCAATGGGAGTCTTAAGACCAATATATACATGTTAATTGATTTTTCGCATGTTCATTATTAAGTTGTTTATGTTTATTTTTTAAAATTGCGCATTTGTTTAATATGTTGTTGACATGATTGTAAACAAAAGGGTAATTTTTCAATATATAAAAATAAACATGACTTAATAATGGTGTAACATTGTTTTAAGCAAGAAAATCATAAGTTTTTAGTTGATTGATGCGACTGTAGAAAAGTGGTTGAAAGGCGGACCTAATATTGACAAACTATAAAGTGGGTTTAAGGTTAGTTTCGCATTAAATTGTGGCCTTAAAGAGACTCCATTCTGTCTCTCCGCTCGCCTGTGCGTCAATATTAGACTTACCAAGTACAACCATGAAAACGTACGAAGCATCTTAAGGCAATGTTGTAAGTTTCTCAACGCCATCAATTAAAACTTTGATGATTTGAGCTTATTAATGTAACGAATGAGTAAACAGTTTTTGAAATATATGATACAAAGATGAATGCATGACATCTTTGTACATATTTTGATTACACACATCAAACTATTAATACCCTTAAAATTTAAGTTATATGCCACCCAAAGAACATGAAACACCTGAGATTAGATTCTTTCATCACTAGCAGCCAAAGCTGATGTGATGATCAAAAGGATGGTAATCAAAGGGTAAATTGAGTACTTTCATTGCTAGCAGCCAAAGCTGATGTGATGAAACGAAGTCAATTTGCAGTTTCTTAAGTTGGTTAACTTAATTGAGCACTTTCATTACTAGCAGCCAAAGCTGATGTAATGAAACGGCGTCAAAGCATAAAGATTTGGGGATGAAACATGCTTACATTTGCAACTGAGGTTGGCAAAATATGTAAGTCCCATGATTCTAGGAATTGCAATTGGATATTGGCAATTGGGTTCGACCCGTACCTTATTGAGTACTTTCATTGCTAGCAGCCAAAGCTGATGTAATGAAACGACGTCAATTTGGATCCTAGTTTTCAGTGAAAATTAAATGGTGAATGTAGTTTACCATGGGTGTTTAATTTTCTTGAAAAAATTAATTATCGAAAGTACTAACTTTTGAACTTTTTCTGTAGAAATGGCCCAACCCGACAACACTAACATGAGTAACATGAGTTCTGCTTTCAAAATGATGATTGAAAGAGAAAAGTTAACTGGGACAAAGAATTTCAATGATTGGTACCGTTCTTTGAGGATTGTTCTTAGAATGGCCAAAAGATTTGAATATCTTAGTGAGCCTCTTCCTACAGCTCCTGCTGGTACTGCTTCTACTGCTGAACATGAATAGTACAACATTGATTATGAGAAGCACAATGATGTGGCTTGTCTCATGTTATCTGGGATGGACACTCAATTGCAAAAGCAATTTGAGAACTATGGTCCCATGGACATGATCAATGAGCTCAAACGCATGTTTGAGAAACCACCTATGGCAGAGTTATATGATGTATTGGATTCTCTGCAAAAGTGTAAGCAGGAGGCTGGTAAACCAGTGAGTGCCCATGTATTGGAGATGAAAGGATATCTGGACCAATTGGATGCACTCGGATGTGGTTACATGCAAGATGTACAAGTTGGCCTCATCAATCGATCCCTCAACGAGGAGTTGTTTGGTGAGTTTGTGCGCAACTTCAATATGCATTGCACGGGGAAGACAATAAGTGATTTACTGTCACAATTCGCATTTTCGGGTTTTTACTATGCACGGGTTGCATTATTTCAATTAACGTATGGTTAATTATTAAACGTTACCACTCAGTCATTACTACGAATAATATAACCGATACTCCCGACTATGATCCTATTATGTTTACATACTCAAAATTATGATACAAAAATTATATTACTAATTTGCCTGGTGTTTTGAAATCATTTGCTATATTTTCCGGAAAACACTTATAGCTCCGTCGGTTTGCGATATTTCATCACGATCATTATTTTAAACACCCGATTCCTATCAGTAACATGATTTTATAATTTTTACAACTTCGTCGTATTTTATTTCAACTCGTCATGATTTATTTTCAGTTAACCCGGTACCCGATAACACCGAAATTATACACTAAACTAACTATTGTTTATCCTAAAATATCTAATAAGCAAAAAATCCATCTTAACTCTTCCAAGGGAAGCTTGCCGCCCCCCTTCTTATCTACATGGCCTAATAAACCAAAATCCATTTAATGCATAAGTTTTACTTACTTTGATTTATTAGTTTACAAAACACATACACTTACAATTTGACAAGCTAAAAATCACAAATTCTCTCTTCCTTCTTCATCCTAACCCACGACCAAATCAAGAACACCAAGGATCATCCATCAATTTTTGAAGTACAAGTGATAAACAAGTTCCTTTTATACTCTTTGTTAGAGTTTTGAAATAAAAACTCCAAGGTTTTAGTCCTTTTTCATCCAAACTCATTAATCTCCAAGTAAGTTTCAAGAACACATTTTGATCATGTTATACTTTTATTTGATCCCTATGTTCATGTATTTTCAAGTTATATTGGTTTAAAATGCAACTTACCTATGTTTTGGTACCACTTTACTTAAAAACTATCCCAAACACTAGATCTGTACGTTTTATTAACATCCTCGCGAAGCCCACCATTTTTGGTGATGTTTAGGACCCATGACACCCTTAGAAGGTGTATGGTAGGATTTGTGTATTTGTGGAGTTGTTTTGAAGTAGTTTGATCAAGCCGTGAACCAAGAAAATGAGTTTCTAACGTATATATATACCTACTGTCCCGAAAATGTAAATCTGGAAAAAATCAGTAAACATGGCGTTATTTTGGCCTTCATATTTAGAAAGTACACTCAAAAACAAAAACGTGGGCGCTTGAATCACTAAAAACCGAGTTATAACGAAGGAGATACAAATTTTTAAAGTTAAGCGACAAAAACTATTTTTTTCAGAAAAATGCAAGCTGTTAGCCGAACTTCAAGGGACAAAACGAGGCGTTAGCCGTAGTCTAGCTGAGCCGAGCCACTGAAAATATGTTAGTTCATGTTATGACGAACGCGTGGATATAAAGAACGTTGAAAACGGACTTGTAACGACCGAGATATGAATTTTTGAAAAGCCGACGAACTATACTTATTTTGACAGCATCATTACAACACATATATTTTCTAAGTGTAAAACTAGCAAGTCACTAAGTTCATGGCCGATTTTCTATATGATCGAGGCGCGTATGATCAAAAGTCAAATGAGACGACATGAAGATTATGTTACAAGGATTTCAAAAACGTCAAGTTCTATTCCTAACTCTTAACGTACAATATTTTGCGACTAGTTTTGCGAGGCCGTTTGGTCATATTTTCACAAGTTGTAAAAAGGGTTATTTTGCGACGAAACTATTTTATTTGGCGATAAAACATCAAACAAGGATCGTGGAGTGCCGTTTCAACATATTTACACGAAAAGTAGTTCATAACTTGCCGAGACGTCAAAAATGTAGTTTTCGACGATAAACATTATTTTCAAAACTAACGAGTGGTATCGTTAATATACGTATTTGCATGTGTAGCATTGTATCATTGCTTACGCTAGATCATATCATTCATAATAGGTCGCGGTTAGAGACCGAGCCTCATTTTCATCATATACATTGTGATCATTGTGCTATCATATCAGGTGAGTTTCATAGCCCCTACTTTATACGTTTTAAACTACTTTGGGGGAGATACATGCTTAACTGCTTGCTTACATATATGATTGTGTTGAACTTATTTGCGTTATTCTTGAAAGCAATTCACGGACCTAAGTATTAAACACTTGGGGTAGCCGAACAGAACAGATCACGGACCTAAGTATCAAACACTTGGGGTAGCCGTACAGAACAGATCACGGACCTAAGCATCAAACACTTGGGGTAGCCGTACAGAACATATCACGGACCTAAGTATCTATCACTTGGGGTAGCCGAACATAAGTCTCCTCGTGAGCAACATAAGTCTCCTAGCGAGCAGCATAAGGTCTTCTAGTGTTATAGAACGCACCTCGTATACACACAGGTCTTACTCAAGCTATATTTTAGCAGTGGGTTGTAAACACACAGGTTGCAAGTTTTGTTATGGGCGGGATTTGCAACTGAGTGGATTTACAATGCCTTTGCTGGGAAAATCTTATTTCAAATACTTTACTTGTTAAACAAACTCTACGAACTCACCAACCTCGTGTTGACACTTTAGCATGTATTTTCAGGAACTAAGCAATAGCACGCTACTGGAGGCTTTTGGCAGGGCATGGCATGGTCATAGAAGACTCTGATAAAACATTTGGGACCGCTTAACTTATTTTATGGGCCTATTTCCGCACCACTTTTCATAATGTAAATTTAACACTTCTGATTTCTCAAATATATTCTAAATGATTGTGAAAAACCGTTCTTTGTACATGCGTTGCGATACCAATTGAGTTGCACCCCAACGACACGTAAGCTTCCGCTGGACCCGATTTTGGGGGTGTGACATTTACATGCAATGCTTATTGACTATGAGAAGGGACTCTCAAAGAAGGCACCTACACCTGCTGTAATGTCAATAAAAGGTGGAAGGATCACTAAGCCCAACAAACCGCAGCACGCGAACAAGAAAGGCAAAGCTAAAGCTGACAAGGGAAAACAAGTTGTGACCCACCAGCAGAAGCCTAAGAAGCAGAATCCTCCTAAGAAGAAGGATTATCCCAACAAGGATTTGGCTGCTTGTCACCACTGCAACACTCCTGTACATTGGAAGAGGGATTGTCCATTGCTGCTAGAGGAGTGTCGCAAGAATAAAAATGCCAAGGCTGCAAATGGCGCGAGCACTTCAGGTATTTTTATGATTGAATTATTCTCTTTTCCTCGTAAGCAAAATGCCTGGATATATGATACAGGATGTGGTACTCACATTTGTAATACATCGCAGGGGCTTAGAGGAGCAAAGAAACTGAACTATGGAGAATGCTAATTGTACGTGGGCAATGGCATACGCGCAGCAGTTGAAGCCATAGGGACATTTGACTTAGTTTTGCCTTCGGGTTTAATTCTAGTATTGAACAATTGTCATTATGCATCGTCTATTATTAGGGGTGTTGTTTTAGTTTCTTTATTGTTGGATAATGGTTTTGATCACACATTTAATAAAAATGGAATTTCGGTTTCTTTAAATTCTGTTTTTTACTTTAATGCAATTCCAATAAATGGTGTGTTTGAAATTGACATGGAGAACCATGTATCCAATAAGAATAATTCTGTGTATAGCATTAGCAATAAGAGAATCAAGTCTAACTTGGATTCGTCTTATCTTTGGCACTGTCGTCTTGCTCATATAGGCAAGAAACGCATGGAAAAGCTGCAACATGATGGGCTTTTGCAAAATATCAATGATGATTCAGTTGATAAATGCGAATCTTGCATATCTGGGAAGATGACAAGGAAACCTTTTTCACATCAAGTGGAAAGGGCTACGGATCTACTTGGATTAATACACACTGATGTGTGTGGTCCACTTAGACATGTGTCAAAACGCGGTGCTAGCTACTTCTTGACCTTCACAGATGACTATAGTTGTTATGGTTATGTTTATTTACTTAAACATAAACATGAAGTCTTTGAGACATTCAAGGTCTTTAAAAATGAAGTAGAATTACAACTCGGTAAGAAGATTAAGGCTCTTCGATCCGATAGAGGTGGTGAGTATTTAAGCCAAGAGTTTAAAGATTATCTAGCTGAGTGTGGAATTGTCCAGCAACTCACATCTCCTTATACTCCACAGCAAAATGGTGTATCTGAAAGGAGAAATCGTACATTGCTGGATATGGTACGATCTATGTTTAATCTGACAACTCTTCCCTTATCCTTTTGGGACTATGCCCTTGAAACTGCTGTTCACGTGCTGAATAGGATTCCAACTAAGAAGGTTGATAAGACTCCATATGAAGTATGGACTGGAAAAGCTCCCAACTTTTCTTACTTAAAGATTTGGGGTTGTGAGGCGTTTGTTAAACGTGACTCACCAGATAAACTCCAACAAAGATATGTTAAGTGTATCTTCGTAGGATACCCTAAGGAAACTAAGGGTTACTACTTTTACTTCCCACCAGAAAATAAAGTCATCGTGGCTAGGTATGGCGAATTCCTTGAGGATAATTTCATATCTCAAGAATTCAGTGGGAGAGTATATGATCTTGAAAGTGATCAAGAAGATATGTCACCTTCTGAAAGCACTAGCACACTTCCTGTGAAACCTGAAAGTCTAGGTCCTCCACCTGAAGTTGAAGTGGTACCCATTCGCAGATCTACAAGATCTGTAAAAGCTCCTGAACATCTATGTTTAAACGTAGAGTGTGAGAAAACTATAATAGGGGATCTTGATGAACCAACTAGTTATAGGGCTGCCATTAATAGTCCTGAGAAGGATAAATGGCAGGTTGCTATGAATGGGAAGATGCAATCCATGAGAGACAATGAATTTTGGATTGAAGTAGACCTTCCTCCCAATGCTAAGGTAGTTGGGAGTAAGTGGCTCTTCAAAAAGAAAAAGGACATGGATAGTAACATACACACCTATAAAGCTCGTTTGGTAGCTAAAGGCTTTACCCAAACCTATGGTGTTGACTATGAGGAGACCTTTTCTCCTGTAGCTGACATTAGAGCTATTAGGATTCTTATAGCCATAGTTGCTTACTATGACTATGAGATTTGGCAGATGGATGTCAAAACCGCCTTTCTGAATGGTCGCCTAGATGAAGACATCTACATGGCGCAGCCTGAGGGGTTTGTGAATCCACAATTTCCTGAGCGTGTATGCAAGCTACAAAGATCCATTTATGGATTAAAGCAGGCATCGAGGCAATGGAATAAGAAATTTGATGAGGAAATCAAGAAGTTTGGATTTACTCAGAATTTTGATGAGCCATGTGTATACCACAAAGCTAGTGGGACTAATACTACTTTTCTTGTCCTATATGTCGATGACATATTAATCATGGGAAATCATATACCAAGTCTTAATGAAGTTAAGACTTATCTAAGTAAATGTTTTTCCATGAAGGATTTAGGAGAAGCAACTTACATCCTTGGAATCAAGATCTACAGAGACAGATCTAAGCGGTTGATTGGATTAAGCCAAAGTGCTTACATTGATAAGATATTGAAGAGATTCAATATGCAAAATTCCAAGAAGGGATATTTGCCAATGCAAGTAGAACATGGCTTAAGTAGCAAACTATGTGCTTCAACACCTGAAGAGGTGGCACACATGAAGAAAGTTCCATATGCTTCGGCAGTAGGATCTATCATGTATGCAGTGAGATGCACAAGGCCAGATGTGGCGTTTGCACAAAATTTGACCAGTCGTTATCAACAGAATCCAGGTAAAGATCACTGGCATGCTGTTAAGAACATTCTTAAGTATTTGAGGAATACAAAAGAAATGTTTCTAGTGTATGGGGGAAATCCAGATGCAGAACTGAATGTTACAGGTTTCTGCGATGCGTCCTTTCAAACTGATAAAGATGATACAAAGTCTCAGACGGGTTATGTCTTTGTCATCAATGGAGGAGCTGTAGACTGGAAGAGCAAGAAGCAGAGTACGATAGCTATGTCTGCAACAGAAGCTGAGTATATTGCCGCATCGGAATTACCTATCAATGTGTATTGATGCCGTCAATAGAATTACCTATCAATGTGTATTGTGACAATTCTGCCGCAATCACATTCGCCAATGAACCTGGAGTTATGAAGGGCGCCAGACACTTTCCTAGGAGATATCACTATGTTCGAGAACAAGTCGAAATAGGTGAAATCAATTTACTCAAAGTTCACACAGATGACAATCTGGCTGATCCTTTTACGAAGGCTTTACCTAAGGAAAAGTTTACTCAACATGCTGATGGCATTGGTCTTCGTTTAGCTAGTTGTTTCATGTAAATCTGTGGATTAGTATTTGGATAAAGGATATGTAAACAATGTTATCTTAATGAAATAAAGTTTGGTTACGTTTATTCTCATTTATAATATTGTATCATATATTTGCATGTTTAAATCCGTGAATAACTAAGTTATTCTAAATAGTCCGTTGTCAATCAATAATATGAGAGTATTATTGAATTAAGGCAAATGTGAAGTGTTAGTAGAATATACTTAAGTATATTGATGCGTGGGCATGCCAAATTCACATGATATTCAATATTGGATAAATTGAATATAGGACAGATCCCAACCACATGATTGTACTTTATGGATCGTCGGTCATTAAGTAAATCATGAATATTTATCCTCAAACTTGAGATACCAGGTAACTGCCGAGGATGTAGCTCATTTTCTGTAAGATAGTCAAACGCTATCCGTAACTGGTAGTTATAAGGGCTATTTTCGGAGGTGATGTGAAATCTGAGGGTTATGTTCGTAGTCAAGAAAGGATTGTTCCTTCAAATTTGTTTTGAAGTTTAATACTGCTTGGCCACTCGTAGGGTTGACAAGATGTTTGCGTGCGCACGCCCAAAGGCTATCTGGAATACGTTCAGATGATTTGGTAATCTTGATCAATTATGTATAAACGAGAAACTAAATTGTTAATTATGGAATGACTTAGATCCATATCCATATTAATGCGGTATTAGAAACAAAAGGATAAGTATGATGATAAATCATCACATGGTTTTTTCAGGAAACCATACTCAAGGTCGATCTGGGGGCATTGGGGGTGTTAAGCTAGACTAACCCATGTCATTACTATATTAATGAATATCCAAGTGGGAGCTGTTAGAGTTAATGGATATAAATTAATATTTGTATGACCAGTTTCGAACACGAGACTTCGGGATTGCACACATTACGTATGAGTCTCAATGTTTGAATAATTAATATAATGATTTATGATTTAATTATTCATTTCACAAATAAACACTTAACGGTCGTTAGTATTTAACGGAGTTTGGTTAACGGACGTTAAATATTAACTGCAAGGACTAGAGATGAAATTAGGGACCAAGAAGGATCTAGAATCCCTCTTGGATCACTAAAGTCGGCCGAACCCTTCAAAGGGTTAGGGTTTTCGGTTGCTTGGAGTGGGGAACAAGTTTGGGTGCCTATAAATACAAACCCCTTGTATTTGTAATTCCCTAATCCTAATTCTCTAGCAAGCCAAACTTCTCCTCTCCTTTTCCTCTTGTATTGCCGATCGGTTTTCATCCCTAACACCTAGGGAATAATCGATCCAAATTATACATTAAGTGTTTGGTTGTGTTTGTGAATTAGAACCTAGCTTTTCACATTGAGACGCTAGTAATACGTGTGTACAAGAACGAAGGACAAGCTTGCTTTAGCTTGTGTGAATTTTCCGATTCGACTTACATACTAGTCGATCCACTTAAACCCTAAGTTAGGGTTTATCTTGTTCTTGGAGATCCGGTTTCTTGTTTTGCTAGAAACCAAAAAGGTACGCATTACTTTTAATTTTAGTTAATTAATTACTTGTATAATAGATCCTATTATCCTCTGCGTACTTGAAGTTTGGTTTATATGTTTATAGTTGTATGATTCATATTTTCCAACAATTATTGGATGGCTTGGGCTTCTCCGGTATCAGCTAGTGATCCAGCTCCTGTCGAAGGCTCAACACTAATCATTGTTTATGTAGCTTTAGCAGCTGGAAGTGCAGTATGCATACTTGCAAGAGGCTTGCTTCTTGCAACTGTTGCATATAAAGTTGCTACTATTCTATTCCACAAGATGCACTTGTCTATTTTCCAGTCGCCCATGTCTTTCTTTGACTCTACTCCATGTGGACGAATACTAAATAGAGTAAGGAACCAACTTCTATTCTTGTTCATACTTATTTTTCTAGAATCTAGATGTAGCAAAATGAGCAGGTCAAACACATTGGCTAATGGGTCAAAATAGGTCATTTTTATTCGGGTTGAAATGGTCGAAACACTTTTTGTCCCAACCTTATATTTTCTATAAATAATGCATGCGTAATAACATAACCAACTTTGATTTGATTTCTAATTCAAGTAACTACCTTATTATCGGTTAAGGTAATCATAAGATCGATTTGACCATGTTAATTTGTTTTAAGCTGTTGTTTTTGACTTGGCATCTTTTAATTTATAGGCATCTACAGATCAAAGTGCAGTCGACATGCAAATTCCTTACCAAGTCAGATCATTCGTATTTGCCATCATTCAGCTTCTTGGAATCATTGCAGTTATGTCACAATGTGCTTGGCAAGTGATCATAGTGTTCATTCCTGTTGTGGGAATGTGCATTTGGTTACAACAATATTACTTGCCATCAGCAAGAGAAATGGAACGTTTAGTTGGAGTATGTAAAGGTCATGTGATACAGAATTTTTCTAAAACAATATTGGGATCTACCACCATTAGAAGCTTTGATCAACAAAGCAGATTTCAAGACACGAATCTGAAACTAAATGACGATTTTGCTAGACCAAAATTTCATGCTGCTGCTGCTATGGAATGGTTAGGAATACGGTTGGATATGCTGTCATCTTTTAATTTTGTTGTGTTTTTAATTTTCTTGATATTTATTCTGGAGGGAACTATTGATCCTAGTATTGCGGGCTTGGCTGTTACATATGGACTTACTTTAAACACTTTACAAGGATGGGTTGTGTGGACTTTAACCAATCTTGAAAACAAAATAATTTCCGTGGAAAGAATATTTCAGTATTCTTCTATTCCGAGTGAACCTCCACTTGTTATAGAATCAAATAGGCCCGATGATCAGTGGCCGTCACAGGGTGAAGTCGATATACGTCATCTTCAGGTACTTAAATCATACTATTTTCTTCAATAATTATACAGTACTAGTCAAGTAAACACTATTATTGAATCTGGTGAGTTCTTTTGAAAAGGTTCGGTACGCACCACATACGCCACTTGTGTTACGAGGTCTAACGTGCACTTTCAGTGGTGGAAAGAAAACCGGGATTGTAGGAAGAACCGGTAGCGGGAAGTCAACTCTGATACAAACACTCTTCCGCCTTGTGGAGCCTGCAGCTGGACAGATTCTGATAGATGGAGTTAATATATCCACAATCGAACTTCATGATCTTCGTTCAAGATTGAGCATAATTCCTCAAGATCCAACCATGTTTGAAGGAACAATCCGTAGCAACTTAGATCCCCTTGAAGAGTATACGGACGATAAGATTTGGGAGGTAGCTAAATTGCATAATAATGATTTCTATGCTTTCAAACATCATATTGTGCTATATGGGGTGTTTGGGGTTGCTTACTTGCTTAATATAATTGCTTGTTTGGTTAATGCTTTTTAAAATAAGCAACTTCAATATGTTTTCTTTAACTTTTAAACAATCAAATATCCCAAACCCGTTCAAATTAAACTTCTTTATCTTCTATATTAAAAACGCATTAAGCAGATATAATGCTCCCATAATCTAACAATAATTGAGGAGCAAGGAAGGGAAACTCGACTCACCAGGTCAATCTTGTTCATAGTCTTTATATTTAAGCATTTTCATCTTATATTACAGTGTCTTATTAGTTTTTATTTTACACAAATAGTTACCGAGAATGGAGAAAACTGGAGCATGGGTCAAAGGCAGCTTGTGTGTCTAGGGCGGGTGCTACTCAAAAAAAGCAAAGTCCTGGTACTTGACGAAGCTACTGCATCAGTCGATACTGCAACTGATGGAATGATTCAACAAACACTCAACCGACACTTTAATAACTCTACTGTTATAATGATTGCACATCGGATCACATCTGTGCTTGATAGTGACATGGTTCTGGTTCTAGATATATATATATATACTGTTAGAACATTGTAAACCCCGTTGGTTAATCTTTATTAATCATCCACTATTTATAATAGTGAAACCCTAATACCCAAAACCCACAAACCGGGCTTGGGCCTAATTATCCGCTAATACTCCCCCGCAGTTCGAGCGGCGAAATCGCGAAAGCTCGAACTGGAGTGGTAAACTAAGAAAGCAAAATAAAACAATAAACCAAAATAAAAAGGGATAACCCAAAGTATCCGAAGGATAAACCAAAGTATCCCAAACAGTCGTCTCAGGAATAAGAACCCTAGATTCGACACCAACAAAAGTCGTCTCGGGAATAAGAACCCTAGATTCGACACCAACAAAGTCGTCTCAGGAATAAGAACCCTAGATTCGACATCAACAAAAGTCATCTCGGGAATAAGAACCATAGATTCGACACCAACAAAAGTCGTCTCGGGAATAAGAACCCTAGATTCGACACCAACAAAAGTCGTCTCAGGAATTAATACCCTAGATTCGACATAAAAAAAACAAACAAACAAGTAAATAACTATATATTTTTTTTCAACAATAAAAGAAAAAAATATTAATCACTTCATAGGCTTGTTCAGCATTAATGCCTCACGTTCTTCAATCCAAGCTCTTTATCCCTAGCAAGCCCCAATACTCTTCCAGGTGTTCCAACAACAATACGAGGACATTCATTCTTTAGTAGTTCCTTATGAGTCTTTATGTTGACCCCTCCATAGAAGACAGCTAGATCGGGCAAGATCTACTGAGAAAGCAGTAGCCAATATTTCAATCATGACGAACCATGCTTCAGTTTACGTTCCACCATTCTTCTCCGGCCGTAACTTTTGACCTTTTTTTTTTTTTTTTTTTTTTTTTTTTTTTTAACATTATATGGAAGTGACAGCTTCTTTTTTTCTTTTTTTTTTATTTTATTTTATTTTTATGATTAGGGTTTGACGGGGCGGCCTAGGGGTAGGTCTGAGGATCAGACCCGCTTTGATACCATGTTAGAACATTGTAAACCCCGTTGGTTAATCTTTATTAATCATCCACTATTTATAATAGTGAAACCCTAATACCCAAAACCCACAAACCGGGCTTGGGCCTAATTATCCACTAATATATATATATATAGAAAAAGGTACGTTAAGCAACTTTGTCAGCTCTTGTGTATGTTTCTATTAAAGTCTTGATCTAAGAAAATTTTGTTCTGTATAGGTTTGATTGAGGAATATGATTCGCCAACAAAGTTGCTGGAAGATAAATCGTCTTCGTTTGCAAAGCTTGTTGCTGAGTATAGTATGAGATCGAGTTCCAGTTTTGAAAACTTAGCAGCAACAAAATAATTTGAGTGCAAAAATTGGTGCTTGATGATCTGATCTCGATTAATGCTCGAAAGTGCATGTAGACATCAGAAGCTAAATGAGTTCGAGTATTGGCTAGCTAGGTTATGTTGGCACGTGGAGCTTGGGGCACTTAATGATCTGATCGTGTTTCCTCGAACACACATATTTCCACTGTTTCCTATATGTTTTTTTGGGCAAGATTAATTAACTAGTTTCTTCTTGTAACTTGTTTAAAATTTACCAATGTACTTAAAAAATTAAAGATAATTTTCAATCGAGTTTTGAATCTTATAATTAACGGATCCTTCTTTCAGTATCATATATATCATTTCCTTTTAGGTGAAACTATGAAAATTACAATCAATACAATTTCTTTGATGTACAAGAACTAACCCATGTTTGCTAAATGGTTTGTACAAGGTTGGGGGCTTTGCTAGATGTAATGTCGAAAATAATAGCCGTTTTACATTGATGCTGATCCAGTTCTCTTACTGATGACAAGAATCCTTGAATATATTGAAAAATAAGCATTTTAACTTCTGAATCTGCTTATATTAGATGAAAGTCAATAAAAATGAGTAATCGACTCAAAAGTCATATATTTTAATGCTTAATGATTTCATCCAAACAAAACTTGATTGAGATATTACATTACTTGTAAAAACCTTCCTGGATTTAGCTATGACATTCACCAATATAATCATTAACCACACAGTACACAGTTTGACTTACTGAACAAGTAAACTGACTTCAGATTCTGTATGATTTTCAACAAATTAGCGTTATTCAAATGAAACAAAAAACAATCTTATTTTCAACAACTTCTTGCTGATACAGATATCCTATTGATAACAAACGATCCTTCAAATCTATCGCAAAAGAAGACTTTGAACTTTATCAGATGATAACGTCTTATTCCTGAAACATGTTTAGTAGCTTCTATCAATACTATAAACACTATAATATATGTTCTTTCATAGACATGGATATGAAAAAAACTGAGTGAAGTTGATGAGAGTAAAAAGTTTGACTCAAAAGTCAAATATTTTTATGGTTCACCATTTTGTCCCGATGTATAAGATATTTATGCAAATTAAAACATGTGTATGATATTAAATTACTTATAAAACTTTACTGAATATGATTATAACATGATTATCTCCAACATCATGAAAAATCCAATCATGAACACAGTTGACTTTCTGAAGAAGTCAACTGTGTTATCTGAACATCATGAGTTAAACTTTTCAAACTTCAAAAATTCAAACTGCTTATAAAAACTAGTTACTTCACTTTTAAAGTTAATAATTATACCTTGATTTAACTGTAAACATCTTGTATGGAAGACTTGAGTCATCAATCCCACCTCCTTTTACTTTAAGATGTGCAAAATCTAGCAAGCAAAAAGCTTAAAGTATAAACCAATTAAACACAATCTACCAACACATTTATCTATTGACTTTTCAACTCTTTTAATTATTGTTATTTTTAAAACACACCTGGTTCGAACCATATTGTACAAACTAATAAAACACACAAAGCTTCATACAATTTATATGCAAACAAGTTGATGGTACATATGGTTTTGAAAACTGGACCGAACCAACGGGTTCAACAGGGAACCAGAGTCGCCACTGGTTCGGCTAGCCAATAAGAACCGTCCGAAAAGGAACCAGAGAGGACCGGTCGGAACCGGTAAAAACGGGTGAACCGGGCCGGACCGAGATCATTTTCTTCTTGTTTTTCTCCGGTTAATCAACTCGTAATTGTTATTTTGTTGGTACCTGAACTTAGTCGGGTACCCGCCGCCACAATGTGCGGGTACCCTTCTAGTTATTCTTACATGAAGATAAACGAAAAATAAAAAGTCAAACAAGACAAAACCACCTCATTGGTTCACAAATGAATAAAAAGAATTCTGGTTAAAGTAATTGGACAAAACTCAGTTATATGAATCTATACAACCAAATTAGTTTCTTAACAGATGTTCGTAAATTAATCACCTTTGTGTGCTCATTGCTTCCCAGTCATCGAAACTCCGCGCTGAAGGAAATTAATCAAACATTAGGATGGATAGCAACACATGTGTTAATTTAAAATTGGAAATGAAGTGAACATAAATCAGAGAAAGCAACTGTTATAAATTTATAATACTTATTTGTGAATGGGCTTCTGAAAATATTGGCTGAAGCATGATAAAAGAAGACTCTTGGTTTTGTTCACTTCTCTATGTAGCTGAAGGATACATATGTCGATGTTTGTATCATGGATGTAAAACCATACAACTGAAGCTGCCATTTAAACTCAACGATACGCATACCTTCCAGCTGAAAAATGCTCTGTGAAAGATGACTTATGCCCGTACCTTCTATATTTAGCTCTTTTAGCTGTTTTAAACTTCCAATTTCCTCAGGCAACTTTTCAACTAGAAAACAGTAGGGGAGATAGAAATATTTCAGGCTTTTCATCTGACAGATGCTGTTTGGAATATCTCGTAAAACTATACACTCTGTTAGGTCTAGCTCCTCTAAACACTGTAATCGGCCAAGATCCTCTGGTAATTTCTCAAGATGCCAACAAGATTTAAGTTTGATAGCTTTCAGATGCATCAACATACAAATGCTATCTGGAAGATTTCTAATCTTCGTAGATGAAAACATTAGCTCCTCTAGACATTCTAACTGGTCAAGGTCCCTGGGTACCTCCGGAATACTGCCTTCAAGTGTAAGCTTTCTTAAACCTTGTAAACTACAAATACTACCAAATATACTCTCAATGTTACTGCAAGCACAGAGACCTACAGAAATAAGCCTTTCAAGATATCTAAAGGAGGAAGCTGGATCTTCTTTATAATAACACGAAAACTTCAAATTTCCAAAATTATTGTCACGGTGCAACTTCCATGCATCTCAGGGCTCTGCAATCTGTTGTAGCTCAAATAAAGACGAAACCTCACACAAATCACGCTCTTTGTCAAACACAAAAGATGAAAACCTCCCACAATCACATAAGCTTGAGATGACAAGCTTTTTCAGATATCCAAAGGGATCATCAATTTTTATTGAATTATAACAATCCTCAAGATCTAACCTTTCAAGAGTTGGAGTCAGCCCAAGGTCAAGGGTCCTCAACTTTGAATGACTGTGGTGAGATAAGAGGTTTACACTTTCAGCAGGCATTTGATGTTCTACCAACTCAGTACACTGTTCGAGTATTAGCGTCTTAAGATTCGGAGTATTCCCGAGGTGAAGGTTTTTCAACTTTGAATGACTGAGGTCAAGATGTTTGAGCTCTAAACTTTCAGCAGGCATTTGAAATTCTACCAAATCATGACAGCCTCTGAGTATTAGCGTCTCAAGATTCGGAGTATTCCCGAGGTGAAGGTTTTTCAACTTTGAATGACTGAGGTCAAGATGTTTGAGCCCTAAACTTTCAGGAGGCATTTGAAAGTCTACCAAATCATTACAGCCTTCGAGGCTTAGCCTCTCAAGATTCGGAGTACTCCCGAGGTGAAGGGTCTTCAACTTTGAATGACAGAGGTCGACCTCTTCGAGCTTTGGACTTTCAGCAGGCATTTGAAGTTCTACCAACTCAGTACATTGTTTGAGTATTAGCGTCTTAAGATTCGGAGTATTCCCAAGGTGAAGGTTTTTCAACTTTGAATGACTGAGGTCAAGATGTTTGAGCTCTAAACTTTCAGCAGGCATTTGAAATTCTACCAAATCATGGCAGCCTCTGAGGCTCAGTATTAGCATCTCAAGATTCGGAGTATTCCCGAGGTGAAGGTTTTTCAAATTTGAATGACTGAGGTCAAGATGTTTGAGCCCTAAACTTTCAGGAGGCATTTGAAAGTCTACCAAATCATTACAGCCTTTGAGGCTTAGCCTCTCAAGATTCGGAGTACTCCCGAGGTGAAGGGTCTTCAACTTTGAATGACAGAGGTCGACCTCTTCGAGCTTTGGACTTTCAGCAGGCATTTGAAGTTCTACCAACTCAGTACATTGTTCGAGTATTAGCATCTTAAGATTCGGAGTATTCCCGAGGTGAAGGTTTTTCAACTTTGAATGACTGAGGTCAAGATGTTTGAGCTCTAAACTTTCAGCAGGCATTTGAAATTCTACCAACTGAACATGTAAAATGATGATTCCCTTACAAATAACCTAATTTAAATTTTATAAAAATGAAACCCTAATTTGAACTTGTGTCCCCTATAAATAACCTCGTTTCCCTCACTTCTAAAACATCTGACAGCCGCTGTCGGCAGCCCTAACCCACCTTCACTTTTGTTTCTTGTTTTTTACACACCCAAATGGCTGTTAGATATATTTTTAACTAGTTGCTTAGTGTTTCTTTGAGTATTTTTTTATGGGGCAAATATAGACATGGCCAGGTCTAGTAAAGTCTTTTGAGGACCCAAAAAAGTCGTTTTCCAAAAATGGCCCAAGCAAAAGTCGCTTAAAACGTGGGAGTGACATGTGGCTGGAATTAAGCGACTTTTGTGAATTAAGCGACTTTTTATTTCATTCTACTGCTGGGCTTAATGATACTACTGCTAGTGTATTTTATTCTACTGCTGGGCTTAATAGAAAAGTCGCTTAATTGACAAAATGTCGCTTAATTTCAGCCACATGTCACTCCCACGTTTTAAGCGACTTTTGCATGGGCCACTTTTGGAAAGCGACTTTTTTGGGTCCTCAAAAGCCCAACACTTTACTAGACCGGGCTATTTGAGTATTTTTTTATTCAACTTTTCATCCTTACAAATTTGTTACTGTAACTTATTTTAGTTTAGTGTCCCCTAATTATGTTCTTTCAATATGATACTAATTTTTGGCTTCTAGTAATCTTTAACTATTTTGGGTTCAAGATCTACCACTGCAAATCACGAGCTTCAATCAGATCTGAGTTCTCGTATAGGAACAAGCTATATGTTCGTCACAACCACGATTTAGGATATAAACGAACTTTAAAATGTAATGTTACATGCCCAGAAGGCGCTTTTGGGGTGCCCAAAATCGCCCTCTTTCCATGTGAGAACATCAGTCTGTTTTTAAGTTTTCGTTTATTTCCTTAATCCTTGTTGTCATGAACGTGTAGTTTGTTTCCCATATGAGAAAATTAGTCTGAATGAAGCTATCAGATTGTAGTGGAAGGTTTTGAACCTTGGTTAGCTGGGTGTTGTCATGTATATATAGCCAACTGTTTTTCTTCATCCTACACATTAAGAAAAAATAAGGCTTTGTTAAATTAAATTATCCATTTTTTATGCTAATAAACTTGTTGATGTAAATTTTGCTTTTAATTTGGTGTCCCAGTAATTATGTTCTTTTGATATACTTCGCATGATACTAATCTTGGCTATCACCACTCTTCAACTAAATTGTATTCAAGACTTTAATTATGTTGCTAGTCATGAGCTTCATTCAGATCTCAGTTCGGGTGAAGGTACAAATTACATGTTCATCCCAATCCGGATGTAGGAAATATACAAGCTTGAAAAAGTAGTGTCACATGCCAAGAAGGCGCTTTTGGGTGCCCAAAATTGCCCTCTTTCCATGTGATATTTTTATTATTTACCTTTTCAAGTTTTCGTTTGTTTCGTGAATCCCTATTGTGATGTACCTGTAATTTGTTTACTTGACCCAAACTTAGATCTCGATGAAGCTATCATTTGTAGTGGAAGGTATTGAGCCTTGATTAGTTGAGTGTTGAGTGTGGCCGCCTAATATTTTTCCATCTTACCTGGTCAAAAGTGCATTATTATTGGCATGCCATGCTACCTTGTTATCCTGTGTCCTTTATTGTCACTCCAGGCATCATTAATAAAGCTCGTGATTTTCACTGGAAGGTCTTGAACCTTCGTAGCTAAGAACAGTTTTTAATTATACTATTTATGCTCTCAAACTCTCATGTAAATCATACGATCACATGATTATTTCCATCTTATGACAAAGATGGAACTTAATTTTTATGATTTTAGATCCTTGTATTTCAAATCGTGAGCTTCACTTAGATTTATCGTCTTCTAATGTGGGTTGCAAATCCATGACAATTAATATCGTAACTTTACAAGGTAGAATTGTGTGTCAAGTAGTGCTTTTGAGGTGCTCAAAGGTACATTTTTGGCATGGTATGCGACCTTGTCAAATTTTGCATATTCATTAATTGTCATGGATCTCCAATTGCCATTAGAAGTATTAAAAACTGGATGAAGGTCAGTTAACACTTGGAACATGAACCATGTTTATGTTGATAGTTAACCTAAACTTTGGGTTAAATATGTTAAGTTAAAAAGTCTAGTATGTATTATGTAAATAAATAAATGGTGTGACTCTTGGCAAGAGACACAAGCAAGAGACGCATCCAAAAAGGAAAAGACACGCCCATTCATCAAAGGGGTGTCGGTTATAGGTAGTTTGAGTCGGTTACTAGAATAGGCACCGCTTCATGAAACAACACACTGTTTCATGGTGTCTTTTCAATATCTATATATATGGTCAAGTGTCTGTAAAATTCCTATGAACAAATATTGCAAGTTTCAATCAATTCAGTAGCAAGTTTATATATTCATTCATACCTGTGTTTTTTCTTCATCATAGCAAGATAAGTTCCAACATTTGGTATCAGAGTATCAGGCTCGATTCAAGGGAATTGCAAGTTTCTCCAATTAAAAACCGAACGAAATCATCTTCATAAACACCACCACAAAACCGTCATCTAATTAGAAAGAGAAAGAAGAAAGAAATCATAGGCGGATTTGGGCTGTTTTTTTATCGATTAAAGACAGGAGAAAGAAGAACGCTTTGTGATTTTTTCCAAATTGCAGAAGTAAGAAGTGATTGCTTTTTTGGTGTCGAAAACCATCAGAGAACAAAAAGGGGCAATCCATTTTTGCCCTAATTTTGTAAAGGAAGAAGAGAAAGGAGCGTGTAATTTTTGCTCTAATTTTGTGAAAGCCAGAAAGTCAAAAGAAGAAGTAGTGGGATTTTTTATCTTATTGCATCAAAAGAAACATGGGGTTTTATTTGAGTGCCACCAGATAACAACAATCCTGAATAAGTTTTCTTTTACTTTATCTTTTATAAATTTTATTTTGGGATTATAAATTTTAAAAAGAATTTAGTGATAAAAGAAAAATAAGGAAGTTTTGGATTAAATTGTTGTTGTTGATAAAAGAAAGTTTATTTCTGATTGATTGGAGTTAGTCAAGAAAGTAAGAAAGTAAGATTAAGTCTTGTATATTTTCAATTTAAAAAAAAAAAAAAAAAAAAAAAAAAAAAAAAAAAAAAAAAAAAAAAAACATTTCTTCAGATTAGTAAAATAAAAAAAAACTAGAAGTAAGAAACCGAACCCTTGCGGTTCACAAAGTAAGAAGTAAGATCCGAACCATTGTTGTTCACATAGTAAGTAAGAAGAAACCTCGGTGTTTCAAAGCAAGTAAGAAAGTCATCAAGAAAGGATCAATTATTTTGATCAAAGCAAGCAAGAACCTGATTAGCAAGTGGGTCAGGAGGCACGAACTGATTAGCAAGTAGGTCAGATACGTGCAGTAAGAGCCAGATTAGCAAGTGGGTCTGGAAAACACAATATTGATTAGCAAGTTGGTCAATATTGAGCAAGTTTAGCAAGAAAACCTAGTTAGCAAGTTGGCCAGTAGCAAGTAAGAGTTTTGATCTTTTTGATCAAACACAAGAGCAAGAAAACCAAAAACTATCTCGGTTCTGATTGTAAGAAAGTACGCAAGTAAGAAAGCAAGAAAGAACGCAAGTAAGTAAGCAAGAAGCAATGTGAGTAAGAAAGCAACAAAGCATGAAGATAGGAGAAACATCTACACCAACTCGTGAGCAAAATATAGCACTTCAATGTCCGAAACTGAATGAATCAAACTACACCACATGGGCAATTATGATGGAAACAATCTTAAAAGCTTATGGTTTGTGGGAAATACTTGAAGCTACAGAAGTCGCAGATGAAAAAAAGATAAATACAACAAAAGCAATGATCCTCACAACATTACCAGAAGATATTCTAATGCAAGTTGCACAATACTCGAAAGCGAAGGAAGTATGGGAATCAATTAAGGTACGATATATAGGAGAGGACAGAGTTCAGAAAGCACGGCTACAAACTTTAAGGAGCGAATTGGAGACTTTGAAAATGAAAAACAACGAAACTGTAAGCGACTTTGCCGGAAAATTGGGAAGCATAAGAGGCAAATTTAAAAGTCTTGGTTCAACTCTTAAAGACAAAACACTCGTCAGAAAGTTACTGAACTCCGTTCCAAAGAAGTTTCTACCGATCGTGGCATCTATCGAGCAATATTCCGAGATTGATAAAATGTCATTTGAAGAAGCAATGGGAAGAATAATAACTTTTGAAGAATGCATCAAAAGTCAAGATGAACCGGAGGCAAATGATCAAGACAAACTTCTGATGGCAAGTTCAAACAACCAAAGTCGTGGTAAAGGGCGAGATAAAAATTTCAACAAAGAAGCCAAGGAAAGCATGAAATGGAAGAATAGTTCATATGCACGTGGGACAAGTACGAGTCAAGGAACTAAAGACAAGAGCACTTTCAGATGTTATGAATGTGGTGACTTCGGCCACTTTGCGAGGGAATGTACGAAGTGGAAATACAATAAAGACAAGCAAGAAGAGTCTTATCTCATTGATGATGACGAAGGACCAACGCTGCTGTGAAGAGCAAGATAAAAGCAAGTTGAAGACCTACCTTAAACCAAAGTTTAGTTTAAGGGGGAGTGTTGATAGTTAACCTAAACTTTGGGTTAAATATGTTAAGTTAAAAAGTCTAGTATGTATTATGTAAATAAATAAAGGGTGTGACTCTTGGCAAGAGACACATCCAAAAAGGAAAAGACACGCCCATTCATCAAAGGGGTGTCGGTTATAGTTAGTTTGAGTCGGTTATTAGAATAGGCACCGCTTCATGAAACAACACACTATTTCATGGTGTCTTTTCAATATCTATATATATGGTCAAGTGTCTCTAAAATTCCTATGAACAAATATTGCAAGTTTCAATCAATTCAATAGCAAGTTTATATATTCATTCATACCTGTGTTTTTTGTTCATCATAGCAAGATAAGTTCCAACAGTTTAAGTGTTTATGTTCATATTCATTCAAATTATGTAGTTCAATATATACATCAAGTCAATTGCAACAAAGGTCTTCAGTCAATATATGATTTCCCGTCTGTTATGAAGTTTTCCTAATGGAATAGCATTTAATTCGACTGATGCCGATTATGGTCTAAATCTAGCAGGTGGCCGTCTGTTGATTTGTGTGGTTTCGCCATTTTGTTGATGTTCCGAGATGCCTATGCTGTTTAGTGTGAAATGCTATTTGTATGGCAAAAAATTGGTTTCACTTTTTATAAAGAAGTAAATGTGTCTTGCTGATATACGTTAGACACGTAACATGATCATAATGTATGTGTTTGCCAATATTTGTGCAGTACCTCACGAAATAGGCATTTAACTGATATGGTCATTGCATTGGTTAATGGTCATGTATGTTACAAAG